>JAANYP010007814.1:14927-466617 GCA_020465985.1 Centrapalus pauciflorus | reverse complement strand
ATGGTCAAATAATGATCAAATAAGTGTTGTGAATGATCAAATAAATTTAAAAGAACTGTAAATAGTCAAATAATTATTATGAATGATCAAATAAATACTGTGAATGGTCAAATGATTCTTGTGAATGATCAAATAACTACTGTTCATGGTCAAATAATTCTCGTGAATGATCAAATAAGTATTGAAGAATTATGAATGGTCAAATAAGTGTTTGTGAATGATCAAATAAGTGTAGAAGAATTGTAAATAGTTAAATTATTCTCGTGAATGATCAAATAAGTGTTGTGAATGATCAATTAAGTAATCTGAATGATCATTTTATAAGTGTTGTGAATAGTCACTGTAATTACGAAAATACCTTTCTAGCTTGAAAAGAGGGACGCATATGAACTTTTCAACTTTTGATCACAGCCCTTGTTTTTTTTAACCTTGTGACATTGGAAGGAACCTTTGGTATACTCAATTCTAATGGGTACTTTGTGAACCCATATACATACACACACACACACATACATACACACATACATATGTATGTGTGTGTGTGTCTATATATATATATATATATATATATATATATATATATATAGGTTCAAGTGAGTACCACCTATAAACAGCGCATCCGAAGGTACCTCTCTTAAAATTATTTTTTTTGAATTTTTTCAAAAACATGTTTTAATTAACATTATACAGATGATATATAAATTTCATGCAAATTCGAACACTCTAAGTGCATGAAATCACACACCACATAAATGCACGTTCACGTATATTCAATTTTATGTAAATGCACATTCACATCATTTTTTAGAAGCTAGGAGATGTGAATGTATGTGAAATTTACATATTATCTTCATAATGTTAATTAAAACATGTATATGAAAAAAATTTAAAAAGTTTTTTTAAAAATGATACATTCTGGTGCGCTGCATAATGGATGGTACTCTCTCAAACCATATTTTATATATATATATATATATATATATATATATATATATATGTATGTATACATACACATATATATATGTATGTATATACATATATATATGTATGTATACATACACATATATATATGTGTGTATAGCAAAGATCATATCTTGATGCGTGTACCGTACTGCTATCCAAACAAAGATGAATTACCTACCGACCCTGTTCCTTCTCTGATATATATGTATGTATACATACACATATATATATATGTATGTATACATACACATATATATATATATGTATAGATACATACACATATATATATGTATAGATACATACACATATATATATGTATAGATACATACACATATATATATGTATAGATACATACACATATATATATGTATAGATACATACACATATATATATATATATATATATATATATATATATATATATATATATATATATATATATATATATATATATATATATATATATATATATATATATATATATCTATGCTGTAGTGGGCAACAATACTTATAGAAGATATATATATACATACATACATACATATATGCTAATGGGCAACAAAACTTATATATATATATATATATATATATATATATATATATATATATATATATACTAGTATTGTACCCGCGCAAAGCGGCGGCGGCGACAAATATGGGACCAAATATACAAAACTAAGCGACTATTGATTTAATAACCCAAAGATCTCAGACTGTGGATTTAATAACACAAAAATCTCATGTTGATAAATATGCTAGGTACATAATAAAAGTTAAAGTAACAAACAATTATTCTCAGACTGTGTATGCCTAATGTGATCAATATAAAAATAACAACCAATTATTCTAAAAAGTAGTTTACCATGCTTGACACATTCTGTACAAGAACTCCAAATTTGAGTACATGGTGTTTGAACAACTAAGTAGTGGTTACCTCGATAAAATATAGTGTGAGTTTGTTTAGATGAAATTCATACATTTTACAATAGCATAAAACCAGACATGTGTCCATAAATCGATCACATTGATCGTCAATCCCAGCAACCCCACAACTTGGTAATCTGTCTGCTGTGATCTTGGTTTCTGATACCTGAAGTTATAAAAAGTTTGGAATTTTCTGGATTATATAGAATTTGCATAAAACAGCAATCTATTATGCTAAAAATGCATATTTTGGTAAAGAACTTTAAAATTAAATCGGTTTTCAACGAAATTTTCGCAACACAACAAAAACCATCTAAAAACACCATTTCTATAAAAACATTACACCTCTTGCTACTAATTTGTATTTTCACTTTTTAAAGTGTATATCTTTGCATAAAATAGAAACAAACTTCCATTTGACGTCCAATTTCAACAAGATTTTTTGTAAAAAGTCTAAAACCCTTAGAAAAGACCAAATATATAAAAATATTTCATCATTAATTGATATTTTATACTTTTGCGTACTAAAGCACCAAAAGTTTGTTTAAAATAACAATAAACTTTCATTTGATGTTGGAACTCGATTATTCTTTTTGCAACAATTCCAAAATCTTTTAAAAATATCAAACTTATATAAATACTTCATCATTCATTGCTATTTTTATATTTAGTACACTAAAATCTCATTTATTCATTATTTGACTTTTAAAAGCCAAATATGAGACTTTTGTTATTTCATCAATTTTGTCAACTTTATTTACATATTTAACGATATTTAAAATTAAGAATTACCTGAGAACAACGGGAGTTACACTTCTAGGTACATCATATCTCTTCACCTTCACAAGAACATCAAGAAAAATGACATTTATATCATAAACATAAAACACAGTTTGTATTTCTAGAAAATTAACAACACATTAATATATTGGAACTCTTGAATTGAAGTTTGGAGATAGAAGGAGAAGAAGCTGTAACTTGAATTTGAGCTAATAACTCAATAGTAGTCTTTTAAGTCATAGTAATGACAATAGCTAATAATAACAAGAGTAAATGACATTTTTGGTCCTTGTGGTTTGATGGTTTACCCCGATTCAGTCCTTTAAGCATAATAAGGTCAAATTTCATCCCTATTTTGCTAATTTTGTGCCCTTCTAGTCCCTCGTCCGTTAAACTTAACGACACAACCGTTAAATTTGTAAGAATGACATTTTTACCCTTTTCATTGAGACGCTTTTAGTCCCTATGGTTTTATTATTTACCCATTTATAGTCCAACATTTATTTTATTTTATCTTTATAATTATATTATTTATAGATTTACTTAATTTATTATAAACACACTTATTTTATTTATAAATATACTTATATTTTAATATTTTATTTACATTTACTATTGTTCGTATTTTATTTTAAAATTTAACTTTTATTTTAATTTAAATATATATTTCTTTACTAATTTATTTAAAGTTCATCTTCTTTATTAATTTTAATTTTTATAATATTATTGTTGACATTTATATATGTAATTTTGTTAGTTGTGTTTAAGTAAATATAATATCGTCGATATTTTTCCTCTTCAAAGTCACTATTTCTTCAAATATCTTCCAACCTAATCAATTATCGACACATAAATTATATACATATGTGAATATACTTGAAGAAATAATGACATTGGAAGATACTTGAAACACACACACACACACACACACACACATATATATATATATATATATATATATATATATATATATATATATATATATATATATATATATATAGAATATGGTTCGAGGGAGTACCACTACTTATACAGCGCACCAGAAGCTACCACCTTTAAAACACTTTTTTTGCAATTTTTTTTCACAAACATGTTTTAGTTAACATTATAAAGATCATATGTAAATTTCACATGCATTCACATCTCATAGCTCCTAAAAAATGATGTGAACGCACACTTACATAATTTTGAATATATATGTGAATATGCATTTATGTGATGCGTGATTTCATGCACTTAGAGTGTTCGGATTTGCGTGAAATTTACATATGATCTGTGTAACGTTAATTAGAACATGTTTATGAAAAAAATTCAAAAAAATTACTTTTAAGGGCGGTACCTTCTGGTGCGCCGCATAATGGGCGGTACTCACTTGAACCTAAATCTATATATATATATCCAAGACATAAATTATATAATATACACATAAACATTATGTGTATTAAATTATATACACATAAATTATACACACACACATATATATATATATGTATGTGTATATATATATATATATATATATATATATATATATATATATATATATATATATATATATATATATATATATATCCAACGCATATAATATAATTTATGTGTTGATAATTGATTAGGTTGGAAGATACTTGAAGAAATAGTGACTTTGGAAAGGAAAAATATCGACGATATTATATTTAGTTAAACACAACTAACAAAATTACATATATAAATGTCAACAATAATATTATAAAAATTAAAATTAATAAAGAAGATGAACTTTAAACAAGTTAGTAAAGAAATATATATTTAAATTAAAATAAAAATTAAATTTTAAAATAAAATACGAACAATAGTAAATGTAAATAAAATATTAAAATATAAGTATATTTATAAATAAAATAAGTGTGTTTATAATAAATTAAGTAAATCTATAAATAATATAATTATAAAGATAAAATAAAATAAAATAAATGTTGGACTATAAATGGGTAAATAATAAAACCATAGGGACTAAAAGCGTCTCAATGAAAATGGTAAAAATGTCATTCTTACAAATTTAACGGTTGTGTCGTTAAGTTTAACGGACGAGGAACTAAAAGGGCACAAAATTAGCAAGATAGGGATGAAATTTGACCTTATTATGGTTAAAGGACTGAATCCGGGTAAACCATCAAACCACAAGGACCAAAAATGTCATTTACTCTAATAACAAAGTAGTTTATGTTCACAATTGTCAAATGTGGTACAAAACTTATCAAACAAAGGCATATGTGCCTGAAGTCATAAATAGTTTAGTATTTTTTCTGGATTGTGCAGAATCTGCCCAGAATACCAATCTAATATGCTAAAATTGCATATTATGGTAAAGAACTTTCAAATTAAAGCGGTTTTCGATAAAATATTCACAACACATCAAAATCCTTCTAAAAACACCATTTCTATAAAAACATTACACCTCTTGCTGCTAATTTGTATTTTTCACTCGTTAAAGTGTAATTCTTTGCATAAAATAGCAATAAACTTTCATTTGACGTCCAATTTCGACAAGATTTTTTGTAACAAGTCTAAAATCCTTTAAAAAGACCAAATATATATAAATATTTATCATTAATTGATATTTTATACTTTTGCATATTAAAGTACCAAAAGTTTGTTTAAAATAGCAATGAACTTTCATTTGATTTTGAATCTCGATTATTCTTTTTGCAACACATCCAAAATCTTTTAAAGATATCAAACTTAGATATATATATTTCATCATTCACTGCTATTTCTTGATTTAGTACACTAAAGTCTCATTTATTCATTATTTGACTTTTAAAAGCCAAACATGAGACTTTTGTTATTTCATCAAATTTGTCAACTTTATTTACATAATCAACAATATTTAAAGTTGAGAATTACCTGAGAACAACACACACACCATACTACATTTTAGTTTAAATTGAAGGGTTGTTGCTAAGATGTTGCTGTTGATCTTTCCTTCTATTTTCATACTCGAATAAACACACATACACTAAACACAACATTTAATTCTACTTTGTGTTAAAATTGTTGCAGCCTGATCTTTTATTGTTGTTGTTTTCCAACACACAAAGCACACCAATTACATGATTTTTAATAGGCTGTTGGGGGCTGCTACTTGCCAATATTATTTCTGTTTTTCAGCAACCGTTACACACTAACTTAGTCTTATTTATTCATTAATAGGCTGCTGTCACTGATCTTTGTACACACTACACACTACACACAAATGCTACATGAAAGCAGGAAAGAAAGATAACATCCAGTCCGTGACTCAGCTTGGAGCTTAGTTACGGACTCTTAAATACAGACAAACTTTCTATTTTTTTGCTGTCCAAATTCATACTTATACTACACATATATTTCAACAATTACAAATGGATTATGGGAGTACAAGTGTTCAATTGATCAAGTGTTGCTGCTGAATATTTGACACATTCTGAGACTCATTGGAGTCCTGAGTCTCAGACTCAACAGCACCCACATAACTAATATGATTTTCTATTGTATAGTTACTCTACACGATATAATCACAGACAACCAAATGATATTACAAGATATGCATTTTAATTTTGAGTAGTGAAAACATACAATTTTTTAGAAATATTGGATTTATTATATTCAATGAAAACCGGATGAAGATATAAATAAGAAGGAAGGGTAATCAACAACTTACAGGCAGAGTCGCATAGCTCATGGCTCCATGAACAAACACTATGAAGAACAAACAAGCAATGATATTGAATCCAATGTCATGAAAACCTGATGAATGATCGACAGTATGTCAATTCTAAATTTTAATAATGATCAATCACCATATAATGTAAGTGTACAAAATCCATAAATCAGAAAAAAGGAGAAGTTTATTGCCTTTAAAAGTTTCCCAACTGAATCCTATAATATTTCCCTTGATAATGAAAGATCACATTGTGCAACTGCCAACAAGCATACAAATTGCTATAAAAAGTGAACATTACCTGCATTCCAGTTGGCTCTTGGTTGACACGAACTGCTTTGAGTCATTCTGTAGGGGCTCTACATACTGCCTGAGTGGTAAAAAGTAAACTTTAATTGTATCCAAGATAGAGCAAAGGCAGTCTTGAGAACTGAGAAATGAAAAATTAATCCATACTCAATACCCAAAACAACCAAAACATATTTTTGTACTTAGTTCTGCATAAACATGATCTTTATTCTAAATATTGACCTTTCTAATTCTCTATACCATTAGACTTTTTGAATCAGGTGTTTCTTGCAATTTGAGAAGTAATTTAAACAAGACAAATTTTGAATACATTAAAAAGTAAGCGTTGCAATTAGAGAATACAAAACAAATAACTCTTGTATCAGTCTCACATATTCCTAAAAAACTCTAAACGACAATGTAACATATCCCTACATTTAGGAACAAAAACATCATTTTTACTTTGTGATAATAATTAGAAGATGAAAAAGAACAACTCTTACAATATTTTCAAGGTACCTTAATAGTTACCATTTTGTTTCAGCTCCTCCACAACTGTAAAGGATTAAAGCGAAAAATGTTAGAAAATTAATTACCTAAATATATTAAACTTGAATTATATTCAGAGAGTCATAGAAGTAATCACTTATCTTTTCATCAATAAACATCGTCACATACACACACAAAACCCCTGAATCAAAGAATCTATGAACCCTTGATTTTTAGGGTTTATGCAAACTCACAAAATATACAAACAGGATTCACATAAGAACCTTCAAATCAACAATGAAGATAGGTGTTTGCCTTCAAATCAAGTGGAAGCGCACCAGGGCATCGGAGTGGAATACATAGTGACGGAGGAGCTATTTTTGACTGAGTGGAATACATAGATATGGAGAAACCGCTTTGGCACAGCCGCGAGTATGAGGTAAAGAGCGCCATGCTTTCCATCCCCAGCGCCCTGGTCGGTGGTTTGAGGGATCGATGGATTTGCTGGGTGTTGGATTAAGAACATGCAAGTGCAAACAAAGTCCATATTTCAATTTTTTTTCACAAACGGTTGTAAGATCTAGCAGTAGAAACTGGAAATCAGAAGGAATTGTCAAAAGTAAAAGACAGAGAAAACCTACCGGGGATCCTTTTCTGCAGATGGAATAAGCTAGGTGATGTAATGAGAACATGATATGAAGTTCCAATAGTGCAGCTACTGAAATGAAATTTAGCTGGGTGAGCAGGAAGGAGACGATGCGCTGTCTAGGGAACATGAAATGAGAGTTCCAATAGATCAGTGAAGAGTCGTGTGACAGGATAAATTCAAATTCAAAGATCGTTTATGCAATAAACAAATGTACCTTGAGCTTTAACATCTTGTACCTCTTAAAATTCAGCCTTGGGCTTTAAAAACTTGTACATTGTGCATAAAAACTTGTCTTTAAGACTTTGATCTAAATGCATTATAAAGGAGTTAAGATATATATATATATATATATATATATATATATATATATATATATATATATATATATATATATATATATATATATATATATATATATATATATATATATATATATATAGAGAGAGAGAGAGAGAGAGAGAGAGAGATTTAGGTTCAAAAGAGTCCCTTCAAAAAATCCAGTGTACCAAGGGTACCCATCCAAAGCCACAAGATTAAATAAATCAATGATTGTGATCAAAAAATACAATTCCATGCGCGCCCCCCCTTTTTTTTGGCTGGAAGGGTATTTTCGTAATTACAACGACCATTCACATTACTTAATTGATCATTCACATTAATTGATCATTCACATTACTTAGTTATTCATTCACAACACTTATTTGATCATTCACAAGAATTATTTGACTATTTACAATTGTTTTACACTTATTTGATCATTCACAATAATTATTTGACTAATTGATCATTCATATTACTTAATTGATCATTCACATTACTTAATTGACCATTCACATTACTTAAATGATCATTCACATTACTTAATTGATCATTCACATTACTTAATTAACCATTCACATTAGTTAAATGATCAGCACAACATGTGAATCTGTGCATCGTCAACTACTAACAAACAGTAACAAGATTAATGACAAACAGTGACAATGATCATTCATGTAACACTCAAATTCTCAAATCTATCAAACATTAATAACATCAACCAATGTGAATGATCATTCAGCTAATGTGAATGGCCATTCACATTAGGAAATTTACCATTCACATTGGTTGTACCATATCAGCACAGCATGTATGCTGTGCATCGTCAACTACTAACAAGCAGTAACAAGATTAATGACAAACAGTAACAATGGTCATTCATGTAACGCTCAAATTCTCAAATCTATCAAACATTAATAACATCAACCAATGTGAATGATCATTAAGCTAATGTGAATAGTAAATTTCACCATTCACATTGGTGAAATAATATAAGCACCTTACATTAGTCCTGTTAATTGTCAACTACGTTTTGTGAATGATCAATCTTCTAATGTGAATGGTCATTCACATTAGGTAAATGTCCATTCACATTTGATGAATGACGAGAACAACAATGTCAGACTTCATCTTCTACATACCATCAATGTTAAGTAATGTGAATGATCAATTAAATAATGTGAATGATCATTTAAGTAATGTGAATGGTCAATTAACTAATGTGAATGATTAATTAAGTAATGTGAATGATCATTTAAGTAATGTGAATGGTCAATTAAGTAAAGTGAATGATTAATTAAGTAATGTGAATGATCAAATAAGTGTACAAGAAGTATAAAAAGTTAAATAAGTGTTGTGAATGATCAATTAAGTAATGTGAATGATCATCTGACTAATGTGAATGATGAATTTAAGCAATGTGAATGGTCGCTGCAATTACGAAAATACCCTTGCCTATTCATGGACGCTGGATACGCAGGATTTCATGAGGGACGCTGGATACGCAGGATTTCAAGAGGGACGCTGTGGAACCAAATTCTATACATACATACATACATACATACATACATACATACATACATACATACATACATATATATATATATATATATATATATATATATATATATATATATATATATATATATATGCTCATGGGCAACAATACTTGTAGAAAACAAGGATAAATGGAGTATGAAATGAAGCGTAAAAGTTAACACACACACACACACACACACATATATATATATATATATATGTGTATATAAATATATATTCAAGGAAAGAACACAATTGTAGCACCAAAACACTTCCCCCTCACCCCGAGACTATGTCTTGGGGTCTAACGGATTTCAGAGGTGAGACTCGCACCCAACACTCACCCTCCGTAAGGCCCTTGAGTTTCAGACTCCATCAAACACATAAACACACTAGCAAATTGTGTCCTTAACAAAGTCCGAGACTTTTTCGGGACTTAGAACCCGTGCACACAATGACTCGGGGACTTAGATGAGGATGAAATCAAGCAACACTCAGGGACTTAGTTGAGGGCCTAACACTTAGAGACTTACAAACACTGCCAAGGCCAAGGCCTGGCCACTCCGAGACTTATGTCTCCTTGCTTCATTAAATTCATTTTCTTTTCGTAGAAAATTGTTCTTGTCAGAATGGAACAAATCCTTGGCTTCCTTAAGTTCAAAATCAAAGGCACGGAACTTATCGATGATGACAGATTTAGCAAAAATGTCATCTAGAGAAGAGTTAAGACAAGCGATGTTGGCGTCAAGATCCAATATTTTCTTTAAAAAATCACCATGTTCTTTCTTATAAGATCGTGTTTTTGTTTCCAGTTTATGTTGTAGATCAGAATCGCTTTGTTCTAAGACAACGTATGGAATATAGACACGAGATTCGGCAAGGATTGGTCTGTTTTAACTTCCTTTGGTTTAGTGAATTCATTTTCACGAAAAGTATTGCTTAGTTTCCCTGTAATTGAAGCATGATTTAACCAATTACAGACAAATTTAAATTATTTTATATCAGGTTTTGCTCGTTTTGGCTCTTCTTAAACTAAAACTTCATGCCAGGTTTTATTATAGGGTATAACAAATCCCCGACCCATGGTATGACGTAATATAAAGGACTTTTTTTTCGTTGCACATTCCTTCCATAACCTTGGAACGTTCATACCCTAAGCCCTCTTTGGATATTGACTTCTTAGGCACAAACATATTTATGGTCTACTCTGTTTGCCTCCTTTTGTAATGCTTATCCTCGATGTTTTTTTATTTTATCTTTTAACTTTTTCTTTCAACCAAAATAAAGTTTTATTTTTGATGGCATTTAAATTTATCTACTTCAAGTAACTGGTGTTTCTCTTCTAGTTTAGTGAGTTTAACATACACATCAACTTTCTTAGTTTTATTTTTGTCACCTGTTCATATAAAGCTAAGATAAAAGATCGTAATTTGGCTTTCTCGCAACGAGATTTTCTGTATTCAATATGTTTCTCTTGAGAGAAGCTTCAAGTTTCTTCACATCATTGCTTAACAAATCTAATTCAGTCAAAACTTCTTTAGGAATACGACTTACCTTAGTGTCGGATAAGGAGCATGCCTTGATCTAGACTACGCTTAAATTCTTCTTGTTCGAACCAGATATCTTCGAAAACTCTTCAAATGTTTGCTTGATTGGATCTTCAGATTGGCGATGGACTTGAGCTAATTCAACACTTATTAAAACTTGAAGGATGATCCGAAACTTTCGAATCAGAACGATCCGATAGTTATGACTTTCGAATTGAGTGAAAACCTCCCGTCAAATTTTCTAAGTCTGAAAAGTCTGAATTTTTCAAAACTAACTTTCAAGTGCAGCTGGATCGTTCAATCTTCTTGATATTATCAACTTTTGAATCCTATTGAAATGATTGTAAACAAGAGTTGCAAGCAACTGAAAATTTATGATGCCAGAGGATCTGAAAAATTAACTTCGAAAAAAAATGTAATGCAAAATTGGTTGTAAAAACGGGAATGATGTTTCCCCGAAGGAATTATAGTATCAAATAAATTTTCAGAACCAACACTTTGGAATCAGTCGTCGACTTCAATTACCAAATCCAGCAAACCTGATAATTTTAAAGAATTTAATTAGAAAGTAATTGGATCCGATATTTGGAATCGAAAGTTTTAATTTGAAAACTAGATCTGATATTTGAAAAAAATAGGAACCAAAAGTTAAATTAACAAGGAACCGAAAGATTGCAATTCAAAGCGATGCAAAAATTTGAAAAAATGAACCCAAAGTTTGACAGAAATAAGAAACAACCGAAAGTTGAAGGATGTTTGATCCGAGACTTTCAATTTTCATATGCTGCATTTACCAAAACCAACTTATTATCTTGATCCTTAAAATAACTTTGAATAAATTCATTATTTGCAAAAGTTGACCGAGAATTAAGGTATTTGACAATTAAAACAAGAAAGCATAAACAAAAATTGACAATATTGTCAATTAATTGAGAATTAAAGAGAATTTCGGATCTCCTGGTTTTTGATTTATTCACAGTTGCGAAAAAAAAAAACTAAACAGAAGAAATTGATAAGCAGAGAAAAATGATCATAACCTATTTGATTAAAATTGATGAATTAACGCAAATAATTCTCAACCACACACAGAAACAATTGTGCGTAAAGGGGTTATCACATGAAGAAAAAAACTTTTCCTCAAATCCAATCTTAATATACTTTTAGATGAACACCCAACTCGAATTCGACACTCAATGAATCAATGAGATTTTACCCTTTGAACACCGTATTGAGCGCAGAAAGTGAACACCAAACACGATAAAGATGATGAGCAGATATTTATCAACTTTAATCCATTGGCTATGATTATCAAGCAACACAAGCAATCAAACAATATAATGTAAGTATTATGAATGAGAAATACCAATAAGCAAACATTATAAACCACAAAATGAAGAACTCAAATGATAAAGGTTCTATGCAAACGGCTACACACTCTAAAAACACATTGAATCACCGCTTTCACACCCATAAAACCCTAGATAACCTTATAAATATTAAATCTAATGAGACTTAAACCCGTGGACTAATCTATTAAAGTCTGTACAATTTAATCTAGGGTAAATTACAATTTTCGTCTCTGTGGTTATATATAAATTATGATATTGATCCTTTTTATGTTGAAATTACAATTACAATACATATGGTTGTCATTTTGTTATGCATTTGATCATTTGACCAGTCATCTTTTAAAAAATGACAATTTTACCCTTATAAGTTTGTTTCAATTTTGGTCCTTCACCAACTAGTTTTATTTTTATATTATTTTTAATTACTTTATAGCATGTTATTATTTATTTGATATTTAATAATTTTCGTAATAATTTAGCTAAAGTAGTAATAATAATAATAATAATAATAATGATAATAATAATAATGATATTATTATTATTATCACTACGATTAAATTTAAATATATATTCAAATGTGTGTGTATCTATTTTATATTACTTTTTATTTTCAAAAAATTATGGTTATTTATATATTTAATTTATTTATCTTTTTCAATATTAGATTTTTATCGTATATATACTTACTTATCTTTAAATTGTTAATTTTGTTAAGTGTATACATTTTGATTTATTTTTTAGCAAATATACATAACGTTTTAATGAAATATAATTGTTAAACGAAAAATATTTTATGTATATAAAATGCATATATTTAAATGTAGTTACACTAAGTGCAATATATAAACATGACATATTATATGCATAAATTAAACTAAATTGTTAAGTTTTGTTATAATTTCGTATGTAGTTCCTGTTATGGTTAATGAATTAATACTTTGAACATTTGTAATTAATTTGTACATTAACTTTAAGAAATAAACAAATTAGAAAAGAGAACACGTTAAAGTATATATTTCGTTAAGTTAAAATTTTATTGAACATATAATGTTGATATAAATATAAAATATTTAAATTAAAATGCATAAGTTAGGATTAAAATGATTTAATTTATAAGTATTTATATGAAGTAATATATAGTAGAGACAAAAGATAAATAATTTAAATGTATAAATAGTTATAAATTTTATAAATGAAAAGTAATAAAATAAATAAATACAGTTAAAAAATATAAATATATAAACAGTCCAATATATATTTATGTTAGACATTTAATTTCGATCATATGGAGTTATTTTGTAATAATTATTTACTTAGCTTTTAGCTTTGTATTTATTTTCTTGTAATTTATTTCAATGTAAAAGTCTAGGATGTATCCATGCCCATAGTTAATTAAATGAAGCTATAAAGCTCCTAGGGTTTGCTTTTTGTAGTTACACGGTTCATAATATTGAAATACTCAGCCACCACTTTTGCATTTTACTCTCAATATTCCTTTTGTCTATTCTTCATCATTTCCTAATTATTGAGCATTGTTCTTCTTGGGATTTGATAAAGAGATTATAAAGGTGCTGACTATATACGGGAATAGTGTTTTACAATTGGTATCAGAGCCCAAAAGGTGGATTTCAACTTGCATTTTTCGGATTCTGCTGGGGTTTCATCTTGTTCTTCGAGTTCTTCACCATTTCCATCGGTTAGATCTTCTTTTCCTACGTTTTTCTGCGTTTATTGTGTTATTATAGTCTTATAATCATCACAATATCATCATATATTGATTTTGAGCTCACTAAGTTCCATCTTTCCATCCAAATCATCAAGAATCGGATATTTTACAAAGTTTAAAAATATGGGTTTTAAGGGGTTTTAGCTTGTTCTTTACTGTTTTTTTAAGTGTTTTGGGTTATTTTAAATCATCAAAAGTGTAAATAGTTTACCAATCATTTAGAAACATTTTTAGGCTTTAAATCTGCTAAAATAGACATCTGAACTGTTCTGTCATAGACAATCTGCGTAAAACCTGCTGTATTTCGGACTATTCACTGTAGCATTTCGGACCAATTAAGATCCCAATTCGGACCATATATAACCCTAGTTCGGACCTCATTTCGGTCCAATACGGACCAGCCTTAGGTGTATTTCGGACCATCTTGTGCCAATTTCGGACCCTCATTCGGTCCCATCCGAACTTCGGACCATCCGAAGTTCAGATCAGGCGTCCTCAATCTACCATTTTGGACTTGTACTTTCATTTTTAAATTTATACTTCGGACCATATCCATTTCGGACCACCTGAACTCAGACCATCCGAATTCGGTCCCCTTCCTGGACATTTTCCTGAGTGCCTGTCCACTTTCACCCGAATTCGGACCATCCGAATTCGGTTCCATCACTTCATCCGAACCACATACTGTTCATCCGAAGTAGCCTATCCGAATTCATCACTGTTCATCTGTAACATCCGTCATTTCGACCTGGTACGTGGAATTATTTTAGTGGATAAATAATTTATTAATATTGGGTTGGTCCAATTATATCCCGTTTCGTGGATTGATACGTGTCGGGATTGGGGCTTGCTTGTCATCGGGTCATAATTTTAATGAACGGATTATATTTTTGGGATCGTGGGATTAAATGGGTTAAATGGGCATAAATAGTGAAAATATGATATCGGGTTCGGGTTATTGGGTTCGGGACCGGGTTGAGATAAAGACGTACATATAGAGTTATCTTTCTTCTCTCCCTTATCCACTTCTAATTACCCTAAAAGTGTGTATGTGTGTGTTGTGTGAAAACCTCCAGCAGAAGCAAGCCTTCCAAGCTCTGAATTGAAGGTGAAACCTTGGATTTAGCTTCCTCATCTTCTTGTGTGGGTGTTCTTGGGTTGCAAGAGGTAAGCATCTATGAACTTGGCTTTAATTTAGTGTTGAATGTTGCTAAATTGGGTAAAGTGGTTGGATATGATCAAGAAGCTTGTATGTGTTGGTTTTATGTGCCTAATTGGAGTTATAATTGAATTGAATGGAGTTTTAACACTCCTGGGCAAGCTGAAAATCGCAGGGCATCTATGGAGTTTTCGCGGGGTCGCGGCGCGACCACCAGGGTCCCCGCGGCGCGACCATTAACCTGTTGGAGAAATCCGAAGTTTGTCTAGTGAAATGAGTTTGGGTCGGTTCAGTGTCGGGATTGCTCGAATGGGTTTTGCTTATGTTTGGGGTATTGTTTAAAGTTGTTTTGAGTCTAGTTGAGTCGGGTTTCGGGTATCGGTCGAGTTTCGGTTCCGTGGGGTGTCGGGTTCGAATTGAGTTCGGGTTAGTGTAATTGTGTGATATGTGTTATCCGGGAATTGTGTTTAATTATTGGGCCACCGTGTGATTACAGGGACTAGCGGACATCGGACCGGATTTGATCAGGGTGCTCAGACTTGGGGAAACCAGTCAGGTGAGTACTCGAGGCGTTTTCTAAAACGCGCGCCATCTTTTACGTTATAGTTGAATAGCTATGTTGTGCGTGTTATATATATGAGACAGGGACGTGAACCTCAGGTATACTTTATTCCTTATATGTGTTGTGTATGAGATGTGAGATCGATTCAGGGGTCCGTGATGAGTTCCATACGGACGATAAGTCGCGAAGGGGAATCGCGCTGGTTGACTGTCCCTTACAGTCCTTGGGGCGTATATATACGGCAGAGCCTGTAGCCGGGTAGCTTCCGTGCTACAGGGTATTACCGACCATTGCTGTGTGCGATGTGTCCATCGGGGAGGGGTCCCCACAGGGCTGTGTCCGATCTCATACTTGATTTATGTACCTGAGATGTGTGTTGGGCAATCGGGACAGGGACAGGGTTTGCGTGCTATGTGCTATGTGTTCTGTGCAGTGTCAACCCTCGTGTGCTCACGGGCTTTATAGCTCATGTATTCGAGTCTAACATGTTCAGGGAATCAGAAGGGATCTCAGCCGCAGCCGAGGTAGATCCGGGATGGATTGAAGATCCGTGATAGCGTGTGTGTTGTATAGAACTCGTGTAATAGTTGTTTTGGGGTCGATGTATCCAGTGCCGGGATTTGTATATTTTGTTGACTTAGGATTTGAATGTATTAACTTTGTGTTTAAAGTTTTAATTAGCCGTAATCTGCATAATCTTATGACATGTGTATAATAGATCCGTTGCGTTATAGCCACTTATGATTTTATATTGACGTGGCATTTCCGGGATCGGGAGGGGTGTTACAGCATGGTATCAGAGCTTGTGGTTTGAAGCTTGAGTATCATTAGTGGATGCTTAACTTAGACCTTGTTTCGGTCCATGGGGGATCGTTTTGCGATTCTATAGTGAATTAACCGACCTGGCTTAATGTATAATGCTGGGTGATTTATCCTTTGTGCTTAATCGTTTTGCTTTGTGCAGATTATAATGGCAGATCAGGGAGAGGGTTTGGGCGCGGGTAAGCCGCCCGGTGACGAGTATATTCGTAAATCCGAGCTGCTAGATGTTCTTACCGAGTTTTATAGGAAGCAGAAAGAGCAAGAGCGTGAGCAGGGTCAGAGTTTGGGGCCAGTTGTTCAGCGTGCCGAGACTGAGTCTAGGGGTGGTGCTTCTTCGTCTTCTCAGAGGGGTGGATCTTTTAAAGATTTTATGACAGGGGCTCCGCCGCAGTTTCGGGGTGACGGTGAGCCGGGGGCTAAGTCGCATACGGACGATACGGACGATAAGTTCCATACGGACGATAAGTCGCGAAGGGGAATCCGTGATGAGTTCCATACGGACGATAAGTCGCGAAGGGGAATCGCGCGGGTTGACTGTCCCTTACAGTCCTTGGGGCGTATATATACGGCAGAGCCTGTAGCCGGGTAGCTTCCGTGCTACAGGGTATTACCGACCATTGCTGTGTGCGATGTGTCCATCGGGGAGGGGTCCCCACAGGGCTGTGTCCGATCTCATACTTGATTTATGTACCTGAGATGTGTGTTGGGCAATCGGGACAGGGACAGGGTTTGCGTGCTATGTGCTATGTGTTCTGTGCAGTGTCAACCCTCGTGTGCTCACGGGCTTTATAGCTCATGTATTCGAGTCTAACATGTTCAGGGAATCAGAAGGGATCTCAGCCGCAGCCGAGGTAGATCCGGGATGGATTGAAGATCCGTGATAGCGTGTGTGTTGTATAGAACTCGTGTAATAGTTGTTTTGGGGTCGATGTATCCAGTGCCGGGATTTGTATATTTTCTTGACTTAGGATTTGAATGTATTAACTTTGTGTTTAAAGTTTTAATTAGCCGTAATCTGCATAATCTTATGACATGTGTATAATAGATTCGTTGCGTTATAGCCACTTATGATTTTATATTGACGTGGCATTTCCGGGATCGGGAGGGCTGTTACAGCATGGTATCAGAGCTTGTGGTTTGAATCTTGAGTATCATTAGTGGATGCTTAACTTAGACCTTGTTTCGGTCCATAGGGGATCGTTTTGCGATTATATAGTGGATTAACCGACCTGGCTTAGTGTATAATGCTGGGTGATTTATCCTTTGTGCTTAATCGTTTTGCTTTGTGCAGATTATAATGGCAGATCAGGGAGAGGGTTTGGGCGCGGGTAAGCCGCCCGGTGACGAGTATATTCGTAAATCCGAGCTGCTAGATGTTCTTACCGAGTTTTATAGGAAGCAGAAAGAGCAAGAGCGTGAGCAGGGTCAGAGTTTGGGGCCAGTTGTTCAGCGTGCCGAGACTGAGTCTAGGGGTGGTGCTTCTTCGTCTTCTCAGAGGGGTGGATCTTTTAAAGATTTTATGACAGGGGCTCCACCGCAGTTTCGGGGTGACGGTGAGCCGGGGGCGGCCATCGCATGGGAGCGAGAGATTGAGGGCGCGTTCCGAGTGGCCCATGTCGGTCCTAGAGATATGGTTGGGTACGCCGCATATCAGTTACGGGGCGGTGCTTTGCAGTGGTGGAAATCGATTGAGTCGTCGATGACAGAGTCTGCCGCCTATGCTATGACCTGGGAACAGTTTAGGGCTATGTTCGAGCTCCAGTACATTCCAAGGGACGAGAGACGAGAGATGGAGCGTCGGTTCCTCCATTTGCAGCAGGGTAATATGACGGTACAGCAGTACGTCGACCAATTTAATGAGTATTCGCAGTTCGCGCCTCAGCATGTCGACACCGAGAGCCGTAAGGCGGATGCTTTTATTGATGGGCTCCAATCTGATATCCGAGAGTTTGTGGGACTACATGATACTCCGACATTTGCTAGAGCCCTCGAGATGGCCCGCATGAGGGAGCGGGAGATTCTTAAGCAGAGGGAGCAGCCCTCTTCCCAGAGGCAGCGGATTGGGACTTCCGAGCAGCCGTCCAGGGTATGGAGATCTTCCGGGGACGCCCCCAGTGACCAGCGTCCGAATCAGTGGCAGTTTTCAGGTCAGGGTTCTGGGCAGACTTCAGGGCAAGGGTCGGGACAGAGACGTGATAGGGATCGAGATAGAGGTCGAGATCGTCGATCGAGACGTCAGGGTCAGCGCCAGAGTCAGGGATCTGGAGCACAGAGCCAGAGCAGTGTGGGACAGGGGTCCCAGGCGTCCGGCAGCCGTGTCGAGAGTTCTTATGGTGATCGGGAGTGCCCGAAATGTCACCGGCGTCATTCCGGACAGTGTTTATCGGAGCAGCCACGTTGCTTCCGGTGCAGCCAGCGGGGCCACGCCGCCTCAGTTTGTACGGTGCCTGAGCCGTTATGTTTCAGATGTGGGCGACCAGGGCATCGAGTCAGGGATTGTCCAGAGCCGGGGCCGGCAGTGCAGGGGGCTAGTTCTAGTGGAGCCAGGGCCGAGCCGTCATCATCCAGCCGCCGTGAGTCAGTTCCGAGGGGTCGCGGGCGAGTGTTTCAGGCGACTGCAGAAGAGGCACGGGATGCTACAGATGTTGTTTCGGGTACGTACATCCTTAACGGACTTCGAGCTCGTGTGTTATTTGATTCCGGGGCGGATCGCTCCTATGTGTCTGTTATCTTTTGTGCGTATTTTAGTGTGTCTCCTTCTTCTTTATCTGTTCCGTTGATTGTTGAGAGGGTAGATGGGAGTTCGATGTTAGTGAGTCGGGTTTATCGGGGCTGTATGTTAGAGATAGATTCCCATCAGTTTATGATCGATTTGCTGCCGATTGAGATCAGTAGCTTTGATGTGATTGTGGGTATGGACTGGTTGACTGCCAGGCGGGCTGATATTCTATGTGCTAAGAAGATCATCCGTATACCCATTTCTGACAGTGAGAGTGTTATTGTGTATGGGGAACGCCGTAAGGGAGATATCGGGATCGTGTCTATGGCCAGAGCTCAGAGGTATGTCTCTAAGGGGTGTGAGACCTTCCTAGCCTATGTGGTTGACGCGAGGAAGGAAAAGAAGACCTTAGAGGATATTCCGGTGATTCGTGAGTTCCCTGAGGTATTCCCAGAGGAGTTGCCTGGGTTACCGCCAGATCGCCAAGTAGAGTTTCGGATCGATCTTGTTCCTGGGGCGGTGCCGATTGCTAAGACGCCTTATAGGCTGGCACCGACAGAGATGCGAGAGCTGATGTCCCAGTTGCAGGAACTTCTAGATCGTGGATTCATCCGTCCGAGTTCGTCGCCATGGGGTGCGCCAGTGCTTTTCGTGAAAAAGAAGGACGGTAGCATGCGAATGTGTATCGACTATCGGGAATTGAATAAAGTGACCGTGAAGAATCGTTATCCGCTTCCTCGTATCGATGACCTGTTTGATCAGCTCCAGGGTTCGAGTTACTTCTCCAAGATCGACTTGCGGTCGGGTTATCACCAGTTGAGGGTCAGGGACGAAGATGTGCCGAAGACTGCGTTTCGGACTCGTTATGGGCACTACGAGTTCCTTGTGATGCCTTTCGGTTTGACTAACGCACCCGCCGCTTTCATGGATTTGATGAATCGGGTGTGTAGAGCGATGTTGGATAGATTCGTGATCGTGTTCATCGATGATATCCTGATCTATTCGCGGAGTGCCGAGGACCACGAGCAGCACCTCCGAGAGGTTTTGACCGTGCTGCGCAGAGAGAAACTGTATGCGAAGTTATCTAAATGTGAGTTTTGGCTTCGGGAGGTGCAGTTTTTGGGTCATGTGGTCAGTGCCGAGGGTATAAAAGTGGATCCGGCCAAGATTGAGGCAGTAATGAGTTGGGAGCCTCCGAGATCAGTGCCAGAGATTCGTAGTTTTCTGGGTCTCTCCGGGTACTATAGACGCTTTATCCAGAATTTCTCGAGGATTGCCTTGCCGTTGACGAGATTGACACGGCAGTCCGTTCCGTTTGAGTGGTCCGAGGATCAGGAGTATGCGTTCCGAGAGCTGAAGACCCGATTGTGTCAGGCTCCAGTATTGGCCTTGCCGGAGGGTACCGATGATTTTGTGGTGTATTGTGATGCTTCGGGGTCAGGGTTGGGCTGTGTTTTGATGCAGCGAGGGAAAGTGATCGCCTATGCTTCGCGCCAGCTGAAGATTTACGAGGAAAACCATACCGTGCATGATCTAGAGTTGGACGCCATAGTGTTTGCGTTGAAGATTTGGCGCCATTATCTGTATGGGTCTCGGTTTATTGTGTATACCGACCATAAAAGTCTTCAATATCTGTTTAGTCAGAAAGATCTGAATATGCGACAGCGCCGTAGCCTTGATTTGCTTAAGGACTACGATTGTGAGATTCAGTACCACCCGGGCCGGGCTAATGTGGTAGCTGATGCGCTGAGCCGTAGGGCATGCGGCCAGACTATGATTTCCAGGGCTTCGAGGCTTGAGATTACCTCGACATTGATCGATAGTCTGAGGTTAGCGCAGCAGGAGGGCCTGCGGGGTGATAATGTGAAGCGAGAACGGTTGACCGGGCAGCTTGAGTCGTTGATCAGGGATGATTGTGGGCTGTTTGTGTTTCATGATAGGGTATGGGTCCCGAGGGTTGGGAATCTGCGACAGTTGATTCTTGATGAGTCGCATCGGTCGAGGCTATCTGTACATCCGGGGAGTACTAAGATGTATCGTGATCTCCGTGATTTCTACTGGTGGCCGGGAATGAAAAGGGATGTGGGCCGATATGTCAAGCAGTGCATGACGTGTCTCAGGGTCAAAGCCGAGCATCAGAAGCCGCACGGGCATCTACAACCGTTGGAAATTCCCGAGTGGAAGTGGTATCACATCACGATGGATTTCATTGTGAGACTTCCACGCACGATCCGCAAGAACGATATGATCTGGGTTATAGTGGATCGACTAACGAAGAGTGCGCACTTCTTAGCCGTTCGGGGTACTATCACCATGGATCAGTTAGCGAGGCTGTATATCAACGAGGTGGTATCGCGGCATGGGATTCCGATGTCGAATACTTCGGACCGGGATACACGGTTTACGTCTCGAATTTGGCAGAGCTTTCAGCGAGAATTGGGTACCAGGGTTCAGCTGAGCACGACGTATAGACCGCAGACTGACGGGCAGACCGAGCGCACCAATCAGACCCTCGAGGATATGTTGCGGTCGTGTGCTATCGATTTCAGCGGCAATTGGGACGTGCATTTATCGTTGGTCGAGTTTGCATATAATAACAGCTATCATGCCACGATTAAAATGGCTCCGTTTGAGGCACTATATGGGCGCAAGTGCCTGACCCCAGTGTGTTGGGGCGAGGTCGGTGAGCGACCTATCAGCGGGCCGGAGTTATTGCAAGAGACTAGTGATAAAGTGGCTGTGATTCTGGAGCATATGAGGGTCGCCCAGAGCCGTCAGAAAAGCTATGCCGATCGCCGTTTAAAAGAGCTAGAGTTCAGCGTCGGGGACCGCGTCTTGCTAAAGGTGTCGCCGTGAAAGGGGTTATCCGGTTCAGACATCGTGGGAAGCTGAGTCCAAGGTATATCGGGCCATTTGAGATCGTTGAGAGAGTCCGGGATCAGGCCTATCGACTGCGATTGCCGTCAGAGTTGGCCGGTGTGCACGATACGTTTCACGTGAGTCATCTCAGGAAGTGTCTGGCTATAGATGATCAGTATGTGCCTTTATCCGAGATTACAGTCGATGATCAGCTGCGATATGTGGAGCAGCCCGAGGCCGTGACCGACCGAAAGATCAAGAAGCTAAGAAATAAAGAGATTGCCTTGGTACTCGTTCAGTGGAGACACCATGAGGGTACCAACGCTACCTGGGAGCCCGAGTTGGAGATGCGATCGAGATATCCCCACTTATTCCAGAGTTCGAGTTAGATTCCGGAACGGAATCTTTTTAAGAGGGGAGGATTTGTAACATCCGTCATTTCGACCTGGTACGTGGAATTATTTTAGTGGATAAATAATTTATTAATATTGGGTTGGTCCAATTATATCCCGTTTCGTGGATTGATACGTGTCGGGATTGGGGCTTGCTTGTCATCGGGTCATAATTTTAATGAACGGATTATATTTTTGGGATCGTGGGATTAAATGGGTTAAATGGGCATAAATAGTGAAAATGTGATATCGGGTTCGGGTTATTGGGTTCGGGACCGGGTTGAGATAAAGACGTACATATAGAGTTATCTTTCTTCTCTCCCTTATCCACTTCTAATTACCCTAAAAGTGTGTATGTTTGTGTTGTGTGAAAACCTCCAGCAGAAGCAAGCCTTCCAAGCTCTGAATTGAAGGTGAAACCTTGGATTTAGCTTCCTCATCTTCTTGTGTGGGTGTTCTTGGGTTCCAAGAGGTAAGCATCTATGAACTTGGCTTTAATTTAGTGTTGAATGTTGCTAAATTGGGTAAAGTGGTTGGATATGATCAAGAAGCTTGTATGTGTTGGTTTTATGTGCCTAATTGGAGTTATAATTGAATTGAATGGAGTTTTAACACTCCTGGGCAAGCTGAAAATCGCAGGGCATCTATGGAGTTTTCGCGGGGTCGCGGCGCGACCACCAGGGTCCCCGCGGCGCGACCATTAACCTGTTGGAGAAATCCGAAGTTTGTCTAGTGAAATGAGTTTGGGTCGGTTCAGTGTCGGGATTGCTCGAATGGGTTTTGCTTATGTTTGGGGTATTGTTTAAAGTTGTTTTGAGTCTAGTTGAGTCGGGTTTCGGGTATCGGTCGAGTTTCGGTTCCGTGGGGTGTCGGGTTCGAATTGAGTTCGGGTTAGTGTAATTGTGTGATATGTGTTATCCGGTAATTGTGTTTAATTATTGGGCCACCGTGTGATTACAGGGACTAGCGGACATCGGACCGGATTTGATCAGGGTGCTCAGACTTCGGGAAACCAGTCAGGTGAGTACTCGAGGCGTTTTCTAAAACGCGCGCCATCTTTTACGTTATAGTTGAATAGCTATGTTGTGCGTGTTATATATATGAGACAGGGACGTGAACCTCAGGTATACTTTATTCCTTATATGTGTTGTGTATGAGATGTGAGATCGATTCAGGGGTCCGTGATGAGTTCCATACGGACGATAAGTCGCGAAGGGGAATCGCGCGGGTTGACTGTCCTCTACAGTCCTTGGGGCGTATATATACGGCAGGGCCTGTAGCCGGGTAGCTTCCGTGCTACAAGGTATTACCGACCATTGCTGTGTGCGATGTGTCCACACAGGGCTGTGTCCGATCTCATACTTGATTTATGTACCTGAGATGTGTGTTGGGCAATCGGGACAGGGACAGGGTTTGCGTGCTATGTGCTATGTGTTCTGTGCAGTGTCAACCCTCGTGTGCTCACGGGCTTTATAGCTCATGTATTCGAGTCTAACATGTTCAGGGAATCAGAAGGGATCTCAGCCGCAGCCGAGGTAGATCCGGGATGGATTGAAGATCCGTGATAGCGTGTGTGTTGTATAGAACTCGTGTAATAGTTGTTTTGGGGTCGATGTATCCAGTGCCGGGATTTGTATATTTTGTTGACTTAGGATTTGAATGTATTAACTTTGTGTTTAAAGTTTTAATTAGCCGTAATCTGCATAATCTTATGACATGTGTATAATAGATCCGTTGCGTTATAGCCACTTATGATTTTATATTGACGTGGCATTTCCGGGATCGGGAGGGGTGTTACATCATCCGAATCCGGTTCACCCGAATTCGGTCCCTCAGACTTCATACCATCCGAACTAGGTCCCTACCCTGTCCAGTTATAGCATCCATCCGAATTCGGCCCCATCCGAATTCGGTCTCCCATCCGAACTCCAAGTCCATCCGAATTTGGTCCTTGTCCGAACAACTGTTCATCCGAACTGCTGCCCATCTGAAATACTGTCCATCCGAATTCCTGCCCATCCGAATTCAATTTCATCCGAACCCCTTCATTCATCCGAATTAGCACGATCCGTTTCAAGTTTCCACCTTTAGGAACTTATCTTTTTCATCAGCACCAACATCATGTCTCGCGAAGCTCTCGTACTCGGATCTGAGAACAGACCACCTGTTCTTTATCCAGATGAGTATGAACAATGGAAATCCCGGTTCCTCAAATTCGTTGGAATGCAACCGCTTGGGAATTTAATGCTTCAATCCATCTTCGAGGGTCCCGTGATCTATTATCGGGAAATAGCAGCCAGACCTGAGGCTGACCCCCCTGTCTTAGCATCCAAAGTTGAAAGAGAACCGGCTAATGACGCCGAGAGAGACAGGCAGCATGCCGACAAAAGGGCGGAATATTTGATCTATCAGGCCCTTTCCACTGACATATTGGTTGGCGTAGAAAGCAAAATGTCTGCCAAAGAAATGTGGGATGAATTGGAAGTCCAGATGCTGGGGGCAGATCTCGATAATCGTGCCAAGATCGAGGAAGCGAATGCTAAGTTTACAGAATTCCGCGCCAAAGACGGGGAATCTCTGCAAGCTACGTTTACAAGGTTTTGTGCGGTCCTGAATGAATTGAACAAACTGCACATAAAGAAGGACATGGATGACATCTAGTTCTTTGCAGCCTTAGCCCCCGAGTGGCAGATCGCATGCCGGACCACGAAACGCGTCCTGAACATTCCTGAGGTATCCATCAACGTCGTCTTCAAGGAGCTAAAGAAGTATCAAGGGGATGTGGATCAACAAAAACTGATGGCGAATCAATTGGCATCTTTGCTGCTATCAGCCAACACTGGAATGAAACCCAATGATTCACTAGCCTTGATTACCAACACGAATATTCCAACTCCATTCTTTGCTCCAGGTTCATCGTCTGCAGGTATGCCTCTCCTCTACGCGAGGTAATTGATGAGGAAGAGGCATCTATACAGGAACAAATAGCCTTGTGGACCAATCATCTCCAACAGCGACAATTTTCCAACAAGACTAACAATCAACTCCGTTATGACACCGGTCCGCGGAGGTACTCAGATGACCGTAGGGATGACTGATGCGATAACTATCAGAGGGACGATTACCAAAGGGATGACAGGCGGTATGATAGGTATGCCGATAGACGCGACTATCGAGATGATCGCCGTTATGAAAGGTGAGACGATTGGCGTGAGGATCGCAGGGACGACAGGCGGGAATATGATAGGAGGGACGATCGTCGGGATGATCGTAGGGACGACCGCAGAGATGAGAGGAGAGAGCCTGAGAGAAGGCAAAGAAGGAGAGATGATAGCAGAGAGCATCGCCGCGCCGACAAGGGGCCGGCGGAGAGGAGAGACGAACGGCTGAGAGCAGACGAACCGAAAGCCGCAGACGAGCGTCTCTGTTACAAGTGTGGAAAACCGGGCCACTTTGCTCGGGAGTGCAAAAATAATTTTGACAGAGAC
Organism: Centrapalus pauciflorus; assembly: GCA_020465985.1. NCBI lineage: Eukaryota > Viridiplantae > Streptophyta > Magnoliopsida > Asterales > Asteraceae > Centrapalus > Centrapalus pauciflorus. The sequence goes on along the minus strand of JAANYP010007814.1, from coordinate 440,369 downwards.
GTCGGCTATTATGAGAGAAAGCTGGAGGCCGTGAAGAAAAGAACCGACACGATGGCCCTCGTCGCCTAGGAAGATTACTGGGATGCTGAAGATACCGACGAGGAGAATGATAAGGGCAAGAACTGTTACATGGTTGATCGTCTAGGGTTGGAGCACTGTGTCGTTTCCACTGCTGAGACTTCAGATCATGCTGCTGAGGGGGAGACATTGAAAAATCCACCACCATGTCTGATGACCACAACCGACGATCCCAAATGCTCTTCATCCGGTTCTGAGACAAATGAGGTATATTCCTGTTACATTCCAGAACATGTAAATAATTTAATTGTAAATAATGAATGTACTTTGCACACACATATTCTTGATCTTCAAGCAAGGTTAAATGCTGAAACTGCAAAATGTGTACAGGCTGAACATCTAGCTCAAACTTTAAAAGAGTCGTCTGAATTATATCAATCAAAGTGGTTAACTAATCACAATGTTATAAAACAGATGTTAATCGAAAAAGTAGATGTTCAGGATAGGGAATATATATCTTGAATCTTGTATGGACAGGTTATCAAAAGAAAAACTCTCGTTAAAAGAAGAAATCTCTGTACTTACAAAACAATTAGATACGGTAAATATGGAAAATATAGACAGTTTAGAAAAATATAAAATGATTGAAGAAGAAAGGATAACTTTGTACTCACGAATAAAGACCCTTGACGATGCATTTTTAAAAAGGGGTCAAACAGAACAAACTATCCACTTAAATCAGCCCAAAGAAACTAGGTTTTACCATTCTAAACAAGGAATCGGTTTTAAAAATCCTAAATATTTGGAAAAGGCATAAAAAGTTTTACCTTTATTTTATGACATGAATTATATGGGAGTCGGTCTTAAATCTTTCTTTTTTGAGTCATCAAAAGAAGTTTTAAACCAAGAAAATGAGAAACGTGTTGAACATAAAGAAAAAGAAATTTCTTTTCAATATGAAGAACTTAACGAGAGTTATCCATCTAGAGTACCCACTTTAGAGGAAGACTACTTGTCAACGTATTCAGAAGCTGAATTGAAAACAGAAACTGTAAAACCAATTCCTCAACTTTATATTCCCACAAAAGTTCTTCAACATCAAATCAATGTTTTAGAAAAGGAATTGAAGTCGTCTCAAAAGAAAGCTCTTGATCTTCAGGATGCTCTTCTTAAGAGCGAAGAAAAATTGGTAAATCAATCTTTTCAACAAACTGTGGAATTAACAGTCTACAGAGAAAATTTTGAAATGGTTTCTCAAAAATTGAAGGATTTTTCAAAAGAACAAACAGTTTCTCATTCAACCAAAATTCCATATGTGTCATCAAATAAAGGTAAGGCTAAAGCTGAAACTTCTTCTTTCATTTATAAAGGTGAGTGTTCAAAACTGTTTAAAAATGAGGTTTCTAAAAAGACTCAGATCCAATCCAAGTCTTTTAAGAAACCCACTCACCAACAAAAAGAAAATTCTGTCAAGTCTAAATCTTCCATGCTTACTGACTCTAATCGTTTTGTTCCTACAGATCATATAAGAAGAGTTCCAAAAACCACCATGCTGGATTTTTCGAGTTTTTTTGTGAAGAAGTCTATAATGCCAAATGAATTTGTTACTAGTGATAGGATATCTGTAATCTCTAAAGACAATTTGTGTAACAATGTGTGTGACAATGTGTGTAATGATGTACCGAATTCTGTTGCTTCTTTAAAGTACTCTTTCAGTGAATTATTTAATCTATGTCCAACTCAATGCTTTCGTGCCATATCCTGTTAAACGAATTCGGAAAAAGAAAACAAAAATGTTGCATCATCGGCCTCAAATAAAATTGAGACTTATCCGTTGCCGAGGCCCAAAACCAAAGCAAAGGTCAAAAAGGTCTCAAAAAGTCAAACACCAAAGGCAATTTCATCGCCTAAGGTTCCAAAGCCCAATAAATCCAATCTTCAATGGATTCCAAAGGGTTATGCATCCGGACCACACACAAATGCTAAATGGGTTCCTAACATTGTACACGTGCCATATAAATCTGGAACTCCTAACAAAAAGGGACCCATATTGAGGTGGGTACCCAAATTTGTGTGATCTTTATGCAGATGGTTCTTGGTTACTTCTATCAAGACCCGTTCTTCAATGAAATGGCTTCTAGTTACCATAGACTAGGACTCGTTCTTTTGCTTGTCGGTTGTGCTTAAACCGACACGTTTAACTTCTGTGCACACAGCTCAGGACCCGGTCTTAACTCCTCATGTTTTCTGAACATCTCGGTTCAGAACACGGTTTGATTGTAAATTAAGAATGGATGTGTTTGAATACATATAGTTTTTCATTGTCTGAATTTATTTGCTTTCAGGCAAAATCCATTTGGTATATGGATTCGGGTTACTCCAAGCATATGACGGGACAAAGAGAATTGCTGTCCAACGTAGTTGAACAGTATTGCGGAACGGTAAAATTCGAGAACAACCATCAGGCTCATATCAGAGGATATGGAGACTTAGTTCTAAATAATATAGTCATCAAAGACGTTGACTATGTTGAGGGATTATCACATAATCTTTTTAGCATAGGACAACTTTGTGACAAAGGACTAGAGGTAACGTTTAAAGCTAAGAACTGCAGTGTGACGAGTATGGATGGAAAAGAAATTCTATCAGGTTCCCGAAACTCTAACATCTACACCATTGACGTAGCCAAGCTAATAGTGAAGGATAACATTTGCCTATTATCAAAAGCCTCTTCAAAAGACTCTTGGTTGTGGCATCAAAGATTATCCCATTTGAACTTTGACAATATCAACAAGCTGGCTGCGAAACAATTGGTTAAAGGTCTCCCTGAATTGCGTTATGAAAAGGACCATCTTTGTGGAGCTTGTGAGAAAGGAAAAATGAAACGATCATCTCACAAACCAAAGCCCGAACCATCAACGAAAAGAGTATTGGAGTTACTTCATATGGATCTATGCGGACCAATGCGGACACAGAGCATAAACGGGAAGCGATATGTGTTGGTTATCGTCGATGAGTATTCACGATATACCTGGGTCAGGTTCTTGCGATCCAAGGACGAGACAGCTCAAGAAATCATAGATTTTATCAAGAGTGTCGAGACCCAACAGCAGCTATCAGTGCAATCAATCAGATCGGATAACGGCACGGAGTTCAAGAACTCGGTAGTTGAGGGCTTCCTTCGATCCAAAGGCATTCAGCATCAATATTCTGCTACTCGAACGCCACAACAAAATGGGGTCGTGGAAAGGCGTAACCGTACGCTTGTGGAAGCCGCTCGTACAATGCTAAACTACTTGAAGCTACCTCCGTTCTTGTGGGCCGAAGCCGTATCAACAGCCTGCTATACACAAAATCGCTCCATAATCCATAAGCGCTTTAACAAAACTCCTTACCAACTCTTTTTGAATAAAGTGCCATTTATGAAGTACTTACGTGTATTTGGTTGCAGGTGCTATGTGCTGAATGATAAAGACAACCTCGGGAAGTTTAACGAAAAGGCGGACGAAGCGATCTTCATTGGATACTCATCCAACTCGAAGGCCTATCGCGCATTCAATACCTGAACCAGAACAGTCAATGAAAGTGTGCATGTCACATTTGATGAGTTCGCTGAACTGGCTCTCGAAGTTGATCAGACAGGACCTCACATTACTCAAATACCTGGAGACTCTTCTAATAACCCCATTTCTTTTTCTCCTTCTGATTTGGTTAATTTGTTTGATCCTTTTTACGTAGAATTTTTCAGTCCTAATGCTAATGTGTCTAATGTTGTCAATAATGAAGGTAATCCTTCCAGTTCAACTGCGCCGTAAAGTTTCTCCGCTCCATCTTCATCCACATCATACCCTCATCCATCAACATCATCCATCGATACATCCGCAGTTGAATCTACTCCTATAATACCAACTATCCTTCCTTCACCTGAACACTCAGAAATCGAACCGGAACCAGTGGTACTATCATTTGAAACCATTGACCATGAATCCTCATCCATCCCCACTTTAACCACTGAGATTCCATCCCGAGCACCACTTCCACACGAGATTAAATGGACCCGAAGTCACCCAACAGATCAAATCATTGGTGATGTGTCAACAGGAGTCCAAACTCGTAGGGCGTCTGCTAATGAATGCCTCTTCGCATCATTCCTTAGCATGATAGAGCCCGCTCGTGTGGATGAAGCCCTAACAGATCCAGATTGGATAGTTGCAATGCAAGAGGAACTCAACCAGTTTGAACAGCTAAGAGTATGACGGTTAGTTCCCAAACCAAAAGATCGTACAGTGATCGGAACAAAGTGGATTTTTAAGAACAAACGAGATGAGAACGACATTGTGATAAGGAATAAAGCAAGACTTGTTGCCAAAGGCTACCGACAACAAGAAGGGATAGATTATGACGAGACCTTCGCTCCAGTTGCACGGATTGAAGCAATCAGAATCTTCTTGGCGTACGCGGCACACAAGGATTTCAAAGTGTACCAAATGGACGTCAAGACTGCCTTTCTAAACGGTGAACTTAACGAGGAGGTGTATGTTGAACAACCACAAGGCCTTGTTGACGCACATAAACCTGACCATGTTTATGTGCTAGATAAAGCCCTCTATGGTTTAAAACAAGCACCTCGTGCATGGTATGGTAGTCTTTCTAATTTCCTTATTTCTGCCGGTTTCTGTAAAGGTGTGGTGGACACAACTCTGTTCACTAAAAGGGAAGGCCCACATATAATGCTAGTACAGATATATGTCGACTATATTATATTTGGATCTACTGACAGTAATTTCTGTAAGGATTTTTCAGCCCTAATGGAGTCCAGGTTCGAGATGAGTATGATTGGGGAAATGAACTTTTTCCTCGGATTACAAGTCAGACAACTTGAGGATGGGATTTTTGTGAACCAGTCGAAATATACTCTTGACATTCTCAAGAAGTATAAGTTAGACTCTTGCACGAGTATCGCAACTCCCATGGCCTCCAACTGTAAGTTAGACACCGATCCTTCTGGGAGAAGTGTCGATAATATAACTTACAGAGGGATGATAGGATCCTTACTGTATCTGACTGCTAGTAGGCCGGATATAATGTTTTCAACATGTCTTTGTGCTAGATTTCAGGCCGACCCGAAAGAATCACACCTAACTACGGTAAAACACATTCTTCGTTATCTTAAGGGTACACCCGATCTTGGTCTATGGTATCCAAAGGGAACCAATTTCAATCTTACTGCTTTTTCAGATGCTGATTTTGCAGGTTGTAGAGTTGACAGAAAAAGCACGTCGGGAGGAATACAGTTCTTGGGAGATAGACTGGTGAGTTGGTCCTCCAAAAAGCAGAATTGTGTTTCAACATCCACAGCTGAGGCTGAGTATGTAGCAGCTGCAAGCTGTTGCTCTCAAGTGCTGTGGATGCGAACACAATTACGCGATTATGGATTCTCACTCACCAATATCCCGATTTACTGCGATTCTCGGAGTGCTATTGCCATCTCTTGCAATCCCGTGCAGCACTCTCGAACGAAACACATAGATATCAGGTATCATTTTATTAAAGATCATGTAGAAAAGGGAACCATTGAGTTGTATTTTGTTGGCACGGAATATCAACTTGCGGATATATTTACTAAAGCTTTAGACGAACCTCGTTTTCAGTTTTTAGTATCCCATATCGGCATGTTGAATCCGCTTTCCAATTAAATTACAGATATTGTCTTAAATAATTCTATTTCAATCTATCAGGATTGAACAAAATTGAAACTCAATATTTCCTCATTTGTGTACATTTTTAATAATTAATGATCCTGACAAATTGCTGTGTGAATTGTTCATCACGGAGTGGGACGCAAACATTATCCAGGTTTGTCTGTATCTTTAAGGCTAAAAAGGTTCAAGAACTTTATCTGAAAAACAAAAGGATGTATCTTTAAGGCTAAAAAGGTTCAAGAACTTTATTTGAGGGGGAGTATAGTCAGGATACTAATTTTTATAATTCTTTATTTTTAATTTTTGTAGTTAAATTTAGGTTGGTCATATTTTAATTTAATTTTAAGTTTAATTTAATAGGTAAGAAAATCCCAAAAAGATTTTAATTGTTCAGATTTATCAAAAAGGCAAAAACATTTTATTTGTAGGTTCATGAAAAAAAAATTCAAAAAGATTTAATAAAATTGGGCCAAATTTTTTTATTAACAACATTGTTTTTTGTTTATTTTCTTAAAGCCCATATTTTTTTGTTTGTGTGTGTGAGTGTTGTGTTGAACAAAAACCGGCGGCCCAAATTTCTTTTGGGCGCGGATCCTATGACCCGGATCCGACCCGATTGCCTTTAAAAGTGTTAGTCAACCGGTCAACCTCTTCACTTCCTTCCTTCTTAAGTTTTCTTCTCTTCTTCTTCTTCCTCTCGTCGAAACAACCCACCGCCGGCCACCATTACCACCATTTCCAAGCATTTGGATCTTCATATTTCTTCGTTTTTCTTGCATTTTCCTACTTCGGCATCATCAGGTAACATCTTTTTCACTTTATTTTACCTTTTAATGTCTTATATTGTGTGTTTGAGTTCCATTTTTTTTCTTCTTTTTTCTTTTCGGTTTTTATGCATTTTAGGTGGTTTAGTGTATTAGTTTTACTTAGTAGTAGTTAGATAAAATGTTCCTTATGTGTTTTTAGTCTAGGATCTGTAATTCCATGCATTTTTGTCAATATTAACTGTTCACGTTTAATTTTTGCATGAACTCATTAACTGCTGCATGCATCTTCGGACGTCCGAATTCGGATGTCCCCCCTTAGACTAATTTTCAAAATTTTCAAAGTACACAATCCAAATTCGGACAACTGTTGATCCGAATTCGGACCACTGTTCATCCGAACTCGGATGACCACTGTTGATCCGAATTCGGACCATCATAGTATTGCCAAAACTTTTCAAAAATTGAATTTAGTCTAAGTATGCTCATCACTGTTCATCCGAACTCGGATGGGATCCGAATTCGGTCCTCATCCGAATTTGTGTCCCATCCGGATTAGATCTTTTGTCTTCATTGCATACATAACATTCCATCCGCACATCCATCCGAATCCGGACCAAATTCACAACCTCATCCGAATTCGGGCCAAATCATCATCATCACTTTCATGCAATTCGGTCCCCATCCGAATTCGGGCCAACATAGCACATCATCCAAATTCGGACCCCACCCCATCCAATTTCATGCATCATCCGAATTCCAGCCATCATCCGAATTCGGACCATCCGAAATCCAACACTTAGCATTTTTTTTAATTTTTTCCATTTTTGCATTTTCACTATAATTTAAAAATCCAAAAATATTAGAGTTAGGATTAGTGTTTGAGAGAAAAAGTCTGATCTAACATCGGTCTCTTAACGATTGACTTTGGACTTTATTAGTAGAATTTTATTCTACTAATAAAGACCCGATGCTAAACAGATCAGACAGTTTGTATTTCACACTTTTCTAGACTTCACATCATTGGCTTATCAATTAAAGTCTTATTGTTCTAACTTTGATGCACCTTTGCAGGATGATGGAACCGGTTGTTAACCTCACCCTACCCCATCCCCCCATTCCAAATAATAACGCACAACTACCCGAACAGTCCATCCTTCCCGAAGCGGAGTTTGTCGAGTTTATTCCACATAACTGGCAGCTCGACGTCTCCATTCTAACAAAAGAACCCCAAACCCTCGCATTCGATATCCTCATTCACCACCCCATATACTACGCCTTGTCCACCGCAATCGCTGTTCCTCAGATTTATCTGCAACAATTCTGGAACAGATTGCAATATATTCCCAACGCCGAACCCCACTTCACAACCACCATCGACTGCGTTCCAGTCAAAATCACCATCGCCGCCATACGCCATATACTTCACCTTCTCGCCGAAACATATTTCCAATCCTGCCTTCAATTTGATCCCAACCCATCCATCCTAGAAACCCTAGCCGAAATCCAAACCCTGGGTTATGACGGCCCTCTCTCCAAACCCTCCGATTTCCGCACGAAGAATCTACAATCTCATTGGCGGATTCTTTTCGATGTTATCAACAAGTGCTTCACAGCAAAGCACTCCGGCCACGACTCTGCATCGACTCAGGTTTTAGCCATGTTCACTGGCTTTGCCTTTGACCGACATGTTGACTATGCGGCTTTCCTCTTCGAGGAACTGAGACGAGTACATGTGGAGAGGGGAACCAAGAAGGGACGAAAGTACATACCTCTCCAACAGTTTTGCAACTCATCATCCAATATGCGATGGATAATGATGACGACATCCACGAACGTCCTGAGGCAGACGTCTACCCTACAGTGGCCATTCAAAACCTAACTTTGCCAAAGGGGGCCCCTACAGTGCCTATAATGACAATTCCGTTATCACTACTGCTACAGGCAAGGGATTTGGAACGGGTTAGGGCTTATATTCGAGAGCTTTATCCGAATGAGTCTCAGTCAGAACCGACTGAGACTAGCCAATCCGAAGGTGAGGCCAGAATGAGTGAGGACAAGGGAGAAGCGGTGGAGGAACAACAATCTGTTGGGATAGGTGAGCGGGAGCCTGTGTTTGTAAGTGAGAGAGAAGGTGGTGAGGCGGCAGAGGCGACGGATTCTGAAAGAACCGTCTCTGTCGTGCCAGTGATAGATTTTCCATCTGAGGGTGACCGAAGCCCTATCAGCCGGAGTACCCACCATAAGACCGTCAGTCCAACGGTCGAAATCACCCCCACCATCCACTTGGTTTCCCCTCAAAGGGAAACTACTTCATTCCACGGGGTTTCTAAAACATACACCATCACCCTCTCATTCGGAGAGTGGCGGTGTTGAACGAGGTCACACTCCGCCCCACGTGACCGACCTTCCTTCATTCACCATTCCATCCCCCCATATACACACAACGCACGATGCCTCTGTGGCATCCCCAAGAGCTGCCTCCGTGGCAGCTCCATAAACTTCCGGATCTGAGCGTCCCATAGTGGAGCCAGAGATGACGGAAGGAAGACCTGGAGTGGCTCCATCAACGCCATCCACTTCAGGCCATCTCCCCATCAACTTGGAGATGTTAACGACAGCTCTTCGTGCTGCCGGAGTGATTACCCGGGCTGACCTGGACGCCCAAAAGGAAGCTGCTGAGGAACGTCACACCGCCCTTCTCTAACTTATCAAGTGTAAGGGTGTCGCTTCCGAAGCTGGGCCTCCACCAGGATCCCATTCAGTCCAGAACCAAATAGCAGAGCTCTCGGACAAAATTTATGCACTTACACGTCTAATACTACAAGTCCAGGAGAAAATAAATTCCAGAATGGACCACCTTGAGTTGGCGGTGATTGAACTTCAGTGCCGTCGTCAGGCTGAGGCTCCGAAAAGAAAGCATGACGATCAGGACGACCCTGATTGTCATGAGGGGGAGAAAAGACAGAAAACTCAATCTGAGGACCTCAAGTTGGTTGTAGGCGGAGCAGAGACTGAGTCGACAGAAATTCAGGGGTCAGGGGAACAGATGCAGGAGGCTCAGGAATACTTAATGTTAGAAGACGAGCCCATGTTCGAAGGTCCAGCTCCACTGGATCCAATGACAGCTATGGTAGAGTTCGATCCCGCTGATGAGAAAGTTGAAATCATATTGGTGTCTGACTCAGACTCCGATATTGAGGACAACGAACCGTTGATCATTCCTAAGCCTGAGCCAGAATCACCTAAAAAATCCTCATCTTCTTTCTTTGATTTCCTAAACTCACCACCACCAGCCCCACAACAAGAAATTCTTTCATCCATTCAAGCTCCCCCATCACTCAAAGAATCCCATATAGTCCTAAGCCCTCCAAGATCTCCAAGCCCTCCTCCAGTCCAACAAACCGAAAAAACCAGGTCCTTCATAAGCCACGACGGTTGACTGCTTTGATGAAACTCCAGAAGGACTTGGTGAATATAGGAGAGATGACTTATACTGGGTAGGTCATTTTTCAAGAGGTGAGGTACAACAACTGCCTTCGGAAGAAAAAGACATAATACGACAAGAACGGTGGGGGACATTCATAAAATTGCTTGAAGCTAAAAAGTCTGAAATCGAAGAACCCCCCGTTCAGGGCCTCAAAGAATTCCTACAAAAATTTCACCCTGAGCAGTTTCAGAACCCGTACTTAGAAGAGAGATTTAAAATGGTATTCAGAAAGAAGCCTGGATCCTTCAGCAGACGCCTCTTAATGGAACTGACAAATGTAACCAAACCTGAACAGGCTGAATACTATCAATTGATGCTGAGGGAGAGGAGGTCAAAAGTCTCAAAATCAAAGATAAAGAAACTCCTAACCATAACCATGTGCAGAAGAGCCAAAGTTTACTATCCTGCCTTTCAGGTAGAAAGAGAAGATGGCACGGTTGAAGAGTTTTATGAGAATGACCTGGACTTCATAAGTGCGGACGACGTCGAGTTCTTACACAACCGCTTAAAAATCATATCAAAAAACGTCTGTCCCACATGACTGCCGTGGGAGCTCTTGTTCGAAGTATGAACCGCCGCTCGATCATTATGTGCCTCAGAGACTTCCAAATGGCGATCGAGAGCGCGATGGTTAAAGTGGGCCTTCGAGCACCTGAACAAGACAACTCCCTTTTAACCCACCATCCGGCCTACAGAGTTATACTCACTGGAGACCCGGGTGTCAATTTTGTCAATCACAAGGGCTACAAAAGGTACATGCGCTTTGAGGATCTTCCATGTTACTCCGACGGTACACTCAGATTGGTTCGAGTCACGCTTACTCAGAAAGTCCAAGACTTTGATGCTCAACCAGATCCAGAATAAAGATGCTCACTGAAGGAGATTCAGGATACCCTCAGCGGCATTGACCTCATTAATGAAAGGCTACATATGAGACAAGTGACCAGACGCTTTGACGTCATCCTTGGACTCCGAGAATCGACTGATCATGCCAGAGTTCCAGGACCTCCTAAATGATCGAAAAGGGAGATTGTTAGACATTTAATTTCGATCATATGGAGTTATTTTGTAATAATTAGAGTTAATTGCATAGGAGGTCCTTTAACTATCCACAAATTGCATATATAGTCCTTTTTTCAAAAACGTTGCAAATCGGGTGGTTTAAGTTTGTAAAAGTTGCATCGGTGGTCCTTTTTGACGGATTCCGTCATTGTGGCCGTTAAACCCCTATCACGTGACTGGCACACGAGGGCAAACTTGTCTTTCTCTATCTCCTTCTCTCTTTTATTCACCTAGCTCACTAACCCAACAGCAAACACCTTCTCCTTTGAAGACATCGGCGACATTTGTTTGTGATTGGCTCTCCTAAAGAACTCTGAAATTGTTTGCGATGGTTAGATGTGAGTGTGGAAGGTATGCTATTATCATAACTTCATGGACGGCTTCGAACCCTGGAAGAAGGTTCTATGGATGTCCAGTTCAGGGTTCAAAATGTAAGTTTCTTGGTTGGTATGATCCTGTTATGTGTGAACGAGCTACAGAAATTATTCCAGGTTTGTTGAGGTCAAAGAATCGTCTTGAAATCCAATTGCAGGAAAGTCAAGCAAGTCGTGGGAAATTGTTGTTTTATTTGATAGTTAGTTGGGTAGGATTTTTTGTTTTTGTTAGTTTCTTTCGTTGATGTAATGGATGAAGATGGTAAGGTACTGTAGTTTCTTTTATCTGTGTTGTATCTCTTGTTCCTGATTTGCAATGAAAGAGGTTTGCTTTTAAGATTTCAGTAAAGAGTTAAGTTAATTTGTGTCATAGGAGGTAGTTGGATTACCTTTACTTCAATAAATGTGTGGTTAATGAAGTCTGACCAAGTGGTGGTTGAAGTGTTATTACAATGCAAGTTAATATTTTCATATTTGGTAGTTGGAGTAATTACCCTAGATCGTTTAGGACTTGTCTATTTAAAGGCAAGTTAAAGGACCATTTGTGGCATGCACTTGTGAAACCAGAGTTGAAAGCACACTCATTGATCTTCTAATGGATCGTTTCTATGTCAAGTTCTACAAGCACATATGGAAGAGTGGCAGAATGGTATGTCTTCTTTCTACCACATCCTGTTACATGTTTCCTTTGAATTGATTGTATATTTTTGTTAAATGGCAGACCATACCAGCTGGCTTCGTAAGGCTTCATGATCTGCAACAGTTCCAGTCCTGCGTTCTAAGGTTTGATGATTGGGACCATGACATGGATTTGATTCTGCATGATGATATTCGATCACCTGACTTGGTGCCTTCTCACATGGTGATAAAAGGTGACTTTGAGTGGATGAAACATCATCATGGCTTGAGAAGCCAACAGTGGTTGAAGTTTAAGTTGGTGGATGATGCTCTTGATAACGATGAAGCTGTTTTGTTTGAAGTCAGTGCTTTGCTTTGGTAGGTGAATGTTGGGTGTTGGTTTTTGGGTTATTGGATGATGGTTTGGGTTTTTGGTGGTGGTTTGTAGATATTAGATTATGAATGATGGTTTGGATGTTGGGTTGTAGAATGATGCTATGGTAGTTGGAGTATGTTTAAAGTTAGGGTGTTTATTTATAGGGGTTCCAAGTTGATGATTAATGTTTTGTAAAACTTGGACCCCCAAATTTTGTAACCCCTTTATGGAATATATAAAACACCTGCATTATTATGGTATTTGATCAGATTGTTTATGAAATACCATGATATGAAATGAGCATATGATAAGCAAAATACCATGTTTATTATCAGCTTCTGGCCGAAACAAACATAAAAGTTCTTTGACAACCAAGAGTGGAATAAGAGATACATGACCATCACATGGTAACAGAAATAAAATTGTAGCAATACGAGATACATGACCAAACAAACATAAAACTAAACAATACCCTGCATCTAACTCAACATTCTTAGCTTGTAGACCCTTGTCCCTTGCAAGTTCTTTGATTGTGTCCAATATTTCCACACTTCTTGCATGTCATGGACACCTTCCTCTTGGACAACCTGTTCTGGGATCCTCCTTCCTCATGTGCAGCCCTCACTCTTTTTTTCTTTGGCCTTCCAACTGGTGTGTGATGCTTTGGGGGCAGTATTATGGATGGAACAATGCTTCTAGGCCACATTGACATGCCATTGATGGGGTTAACCTTGTAGCTGTAAACTTTCTTCCATGTATCAACCCAATAGACAGCATGAACCTAACCTTCAGGTGGTGGTACTTGTTCATTGTTGAGGGCCATGTCCCAATTTGTTGCCACTGCATGCTTGCATGGTATGCCATTTAGTTCCCATCTTCTACACGTGCAAACCATTGAATTAACATCAACTACACACTGATATCCCCAAGGCCCACTCACTTGATATTTCTCTCCCCCATTCCAAAGGATAGTGTACTTGTTTGCTTCCTTTATGTTGGCTGCCAACATTTTGGTTGCATTTGGGGTCAACAGACCATCACATTTGTCAATGTTACCCAAAACAATGACAATCCTCTTCATAATATACTCCCTGATAAATTCCAATGCAGTGATAATGGGTTTGTCCCTTGCATCAACTAGTTGCTTGTTAAAAACTTCACACATGTTGTTCAGCAGGACATCAGAATGGCTTCTTCCTATGATGTTTAACATAATTGCTGATTTTATATCATACATAATCAAACTGAGCAATATAATTTGTTACACAAATTTGATATCATACCTGTGAAATGACTTCTTGACCAATGTTTTGGTGGTATTTTAGATAACCACAAATGAGCATCTTGATTATGATGCTTCAGTTCCCCCATAGCTTGATGAAATTCTTGAACAGTGGTTGCAGTAGCACACTTCCATAACATCTTCTTAAAAGCTTCACCTCTCCATCTAAGTTTCATATTCTCATGAATATGTCTCAGACAAAACCTATGTTCTGCACAGGGGAATACCTCTTCCATAGCTTGAATAATACCCTACAAACAATCACATCTTAGTGTACTGAGACAATCAAATACATTAGAAAACATAACTTAATGAATTATTAAATCATACCTTCTGTCTATCACTTATGAAAGTGAAGTTACTATTTGCCTGCAGGTCCAAGTCATCTCCAACACATTGCAGAAACCATGTCCATGAGCTTCTATTTTCAGCCTCTACAATAGCATAGCAAACAGGGTATATCCCATTATTTGGATCTACCCTTACAGCAGTCAAAACTTGTCCAGGGAATGGACCTTTCATAAATGCTCCATCCAACCCCAAGAGATCCCTTCCAATTGCCTTGAAACCCTTCTTTAATTCACCCAAACAAACATAAACTCTCATAAAAACCCTGGTTTCAACATCTGGGTTTACCTCTGGTTCAACTTCTAACTTTACAGTAGTTCCAGGATTTGTAGTCATCAACTCCTCCAGGTAATCCCTTAATCTGAGATACTGTTCTGTGTAGTCAGCTTTCAGCTGACCCCTTGCCTTCATCTTAGCCCTAAAAATTTTATGTTTGGATATCCCCAACTCAAGTTTCCTTTGCAATTGATCTTGAAGAGCTTTGGTTGGAATGTTGGGGTTGCCTTCAATGTGCTCCATTACATGCCTGGACAGGATGTCTGCATTGCAAGCAGTAACAGTCCTTGACTGTAGGCAAGTATGTTCATCAACTAAGGTTTTCACAATCCAAGTTCCTGAGTTTTTTTCCTTGGTAACCAACAGGACCCATGGACATATCCACTCATTCGGGTTAGCCCTTTTCCCCTACCACCCACATTTTTCAAAATTGGTCCTTTATCTTTTCTTGACCCAACACTTTTTTTGTTGTTATTCACACCTGCCCCAGTCCCTTTCCCACTACCCAATGCCTCCCCATCTTCAGCATTATCCAGATTCCTTTGGAAATTTGGTGATTTACCCTGACATGTCACCCTAACCCTTTCCTTGTCATTTTTTATGATTCTTAATTCTCTTCTACTCTCAACAGCAAGTTCATTAACTTGTTCTCTGACTTCAACCTTGTTTGCAAAAGTTTGACCAATGTAGAAACAATTTTTTAAACACTTTTTAGAAGCCTGCTCTTAGTATTTCTTACTCATTTTTTTCACATACTTCCTCCTACTGTCAACACCATCTTCCCCACTACCACTGTCAAACTCTTCATTGTGTCCTACATCAAACTCTTGATTTTCGTAATCTCCTAAGTTGATGTCATTCTCATTGTCAACATCAAAATTAGTGTGTAAATGGAAATTAGACATATCAACTTCAACATCATCATCCATGTTATCCTCATCAACTAAGAAATCAGTATCCTCACTTTCTTCACTAGAATCACTTTCATGACCTTTTTCAACCCCAAGATTTTCATTTTCTGTTTCTACAAACCTCATACTTGCAGTTTCTTCTTCTATCCTACTTTGAGGATCCATGAAAGGGTCAAAGTCAAAGAAAACATCATAGTCTAAAGGAATGCTCTGTTGGGTTGGAAACTCTTGTTCAATATTGGGTTGAATTTGGGGTTGAACATTAGATTCTACAAACTGTGGTTCAATCACTGGTTCAATCTGAGTTTCAACCTCTGGTTCAATCTGGGGTTCAATCTCTGCTTCAATCTGGGTTTCAACCTCTGGTTTAATCTGGGGTTCATCAGTCCATTCTAACATAAGCCTCTTACTAGAAGAGGGCTGCTCAATTTCCTTTATGACTACCTTTGAAGGTGAAGTGAAGTAAGTGTGCAACTTTGTTGTGTAAAACTCAGTATATACTCTAACTACCTTTTCTACAGCTACATACTTGCCCAACTTCAAAACATCTTGATCATTACCAAGTGCATGTAACCCAAAGTCCAAATCACCACCAGGTATTTGAAAATGATAAAACATTCGCATTTCGTTATCATAGCCTAAATCCTCTAACACATCATCTAACTCCAACACAGAAAACTTATCAATATCAAATAGGTCAATGTAGTTAATCTTACCATTTAAGTACTTCCTGTTAGGAAATTTTGAGAAAACTCCACCATGGTGCATCTCGATGGTGAAGTAATCTGGTTCACCAGCTGCAAAAAAATTTTAAAAAACTTCATATTACATCGACATTTGCGTATTTGAGCCGACTATAACTGTTACACAAGGAACATACCATATTCTTCATTTGGGTCGAACTTTTCACCAGCAACACGAATTTGGTACAGTCTGCTTGCCGTCGTCGTCATCTCGAAACTTCTCTCGCCGGAAAGTAAAAACTGTCGTCGGAATTCAAGAGTTCGCGGTTGGGAAGGGGGAGGTCATTAAAGGAGATAGAGAAAGACAAGTTTGCCCTCGTGTGCCAGTCACGTGATAGGGGTTTAACGACCACAATGACGGAATCCGTCAAAAAGGACCACCGATGCAACTTTTACAAACTCAAACCACCCGATTTGCAACGTTTTTGAAAAAAGGACTATATCTGCAATTTGTGGATAGTTAAAGGACCTCCTATGCAATTAACTCTAATAATTATTTACTTAGCTTTTAGCTTTGTATTTATTTCCTTGTAATTTATTTCAATGTAAAAGTCTAGGGGGCAATTGTATCAATGCCCCATAGTTAATTAAATGGAGCTATAAAGCTCCTAGGGTTTGCTTTTTGTAGTTACACGGTTCATAATATTGAAATACTCAGCCGCCACTTTTGCATTTTACTGTCAATATTCCTTTTGTCTATTCTTCATCATTTCCTAATTATTGAGCATTGAACTTCTTGGGATTTGATATAGAGATTATAAAGGTGCTGAATATATACAGGAATAGTGTTTTACAATTTAATACTAATACGTAAGAATAAAAATAGTATTATTAATAACAAAAATTAACAAATTAAATTGAGTAATATAAAAGTTATTATCTACTACTACTTCTTAGTCATGTAAATGCTTAAACTATAATAATATATTAGTAATAATAATATGAAATAAATAATAAAAATGCAACATATTAAATAATTTATTACTTCACTTAAATTTTAGTACTAATAATAAGACTATATTAAATAAATAATAATAGAATAAAAAACATTAATAAAATGAAATAAAATAAAAATATTTAGGGTAAATTACAATTTTCGTCCCTGTGGTTATATACAAATTTTGAAACAAGTCCTTTTCACGTCGAAATTACAAATTCAGTATCTATGGTTGGTTATTTGTTGTGGTTATGGTCATTTGACCGGTCTTATTTTTTTAAATGACCAATTTACATCTGAGAGTATTATAAAAATAGGTAATGAACTTCTTTTTTTCATAAAATTAAATAAAAAAGAAATCCAAAACCAACTTTTGTTTTTCATTTTAATTATTAAACTCAAAAATCAAAATATCACTCTCTTTCTCTGTATGGAGTTATGGACACACACAT
The DNA here is from genome assembly GCA_020465985.1 of Centrapalus pauciflorus. Lineage (NCBI taxonomy): Eukaryota > Viridiplantae > Streptophyta > Magnoliopsida > Asterales > Asteraceae > Centrapalus > Centrapalus pauciflorus. The sequence goes on along the minus strand of JAANYP010007814.1, from coordinate 423,016 downwards.
GTACACTCTTCTTCCAATTCCGTCGGCGATCACCGTCTGAATCAAATCTCCGGCCAGAAAACCTAATTCATGACAACTCCGATCTACAAGGTTACTAGCTTAAATTTCTCACAGCACTTCAATTTTCCGGCACTCAGTTCGTATTTTTACATAAACTGTGTGTAAACTACATGTTTCCGCTCTCGAATTTGTGTGTGTGTGTGTGTGTGTTCTTCTCTTGATTTGTTCCTCAGATTTTCGCAACCTTTTTTTCTACTCGGAACTTCCCTTTTCAAGAAATCTATCAAGTAATCGAACGATTTTTGTGTGAATTTGATGAAATTTACTCCGATTTTGAGGTTTTGTTTTTTGTTTTACAAATTGAAACTTCTGAAAAATTATTTCTAACTTTTACTGCCAAATTATTGACGCGATGTATTTGTATAATTTGCATAAAAGGAAAAAGAAACATACCTGTTTTGTTGAGAACATGTTGATGCAGTGGAGAGCCATGGCTGGTGGGGGAAGGAGAGTGTGTGTATGTGTGTGTGTGAGAGAGAGAGAGATTTGTTAATAATTAAAATAAAAATACATTTTGGATTTTTATTATTATTTTTATTGTTTAATTTTTATAAAAAGGAAAGTTCATTGCCTATTTTATTATATCATTAAGGCTAAAGTGGTCATTTTTAAAAAGATGACCGGTCAAAGGACCAAAACCACAACAAATAAGCAACCATAGATACTGAATTTGTAATTTCGACGTGAAAAGAACTTGTTCCATAATTTACATATAACCATAGGGACGAAAATTGTAATTTACCCAAATATTTAATTAGGGACCAAAAAATTGAAATAATACTAAAGGGTAAAATTGTCATTTTATAAAAATATTGGAGAAAGGGACCAAATGCGTAATAAAAAGCCAACTATAAGTACTGTAATTGTAATTTTATCATGAAAAAAACGATATCCATAATTTTTGTATAAGCACAGGGACGAAATTTGTAATTTACCCTTTAATCTTTTAGCTATTAAATAACACAATTAAATCTCAGACTTGATTACAATTTATAAAATTTAAAAACATAATCAAACATATATCATGTAATCAGTCATAGAGACGTAGAAGAAGGTGTGAACTTCAAAAGTACTTGTGTACTCACCTGGATTATAGTAGTTGACTCTAACTAGCCCCAACAACCTCTGTATGTTCCGGCCCGATCCCTAGCCGACCCTGTACATATCGATTCGAAAACATCAACCCGAACCCCGCAGACATAGACTTTAGATCCATATAGTGACCTCATAGCTACATAACCCCGAAACTGTGCCCAAATAGACCTAGTGGCCCAAAATAAGAATTTGGCCCAAACAAGGTTGATCGCAGCCGCGGTCACGCTGCCCCATCTGGGGCGCATTCTCAGCGTGAGCGATGCACATGAACCCTAAACCAAGCTGGACCATGCATCGTCAAGGATCGATCACGGCCTTGTGATGCAGCGTAACAATGGATAACAAAACTAAACCTGTTGATTCTTTGAATACCCAGGAGTAGCTTCTCTAAAATTCGTTCAAATCTATGAACACTGAATTTTGGGAGAAAACTAGATTTTCATCAAATTTAGCAGTCACTATCATGTAGCCTTCATACAGTACTTACATAAAAGCAGAAATTGAATCGGGTCGGAAAAACCCATGGGCTAAACACGAGCCCACAAAAGCAAAGTTCAAATAAAGAAAAAAAACACATAAAATAAACCCATGGGCTATACTCGAGCCCACAAAAGCAAAGTTCAAATAAAGTAAAAAAAACCACATAAAATAAACCATAGAAAATGTCTCGGGAATATTTGGGCTTCAAAAAGTGGGCAACTGCGGTTGCGAGGATCCAGCCCAAGCCACAAACAGAGTCCCGAGGCCCAAGTTATGGTAACTTCTTTTTACCACTTACCGATATCGTGGGCCTTCAGACACAACAAAACTCGCTCTTCAGCTCTTGGGTTTGCATCATTCCCCCCTGGATAGACAAAATTCATCATCCAATCTTCATTTGGATCATCATCTGAAGCATCGACATCAAAAGGCAACAAATGCTTCACATTGACGACATCAGAACACCCGATGTGACTTGGCAATTCAGATGATAAGCATCAGAATTGATCTTCTCCACAATCTCCAATGGTCCAATCTTCCTTGCAAACATCTTGTTGTACTCACCCACTGGAAAATGATCTTCAGTCACTACTGCCCAAACAAAGTCACCAACCTCCAAATCAACATGTTTGCGCTTCTGATCCGAGTTGTCATGCACAACTTTATGGACATCATGAAGACCACTAACAAAATCTTGGACCCTCTTTGGAATAGAACTTGGAATAGAAAGGGCCATCAAGTCCAGTGGGCCCCGTGTTTCAGCAGAATAGACCACCTCAACCGGACTAAATCCAGTACTTCGGTTGACAGCACGATTCTTAGCAAACTCTGCTTGACAAAGTTTCTGGTCCCATGTCTTCAAAAGATCACCCACCAAACACCTCAAAAGATTCCCACGCTAACGATTAACAACTTCAGTCTGCCCATTCGTCTGAGGGTGATAGGCACAACTGAAACTAAGTTGAGTAGTCATCATTTTCCACAAACTACACCAGAAGTGACTCAAAAAACAAGTGTCTCGATCAGAAACAATTGAGGATGGTAACCCATGCAGACGATAGATCTCCCGAAAGAACAATTGAGCCATATTAACTGAATCCGCCGTTTTCTTACAGGGAATAAAGTGTACCATCTTCAAAAAGCAATCTACAACAACAAAAATCGAATCATTACCCTGCTGAGTCCGAGGCAACCCCAACACAAAATCCATATTGATATCCACCTAAGGCTGCGAAGGAATAGGAAGACACATGTAAAGTCCTGCATTAGTAGCTATACCCTTTGAAGTTTGACAGATCCTGCATCTTTTAACTAACGGATCTACCTCTTTCCGCATCGTAGGCCGATAATAGGATGATTGCATCAACTGTAGAGTGCGATTTCTGCCCACATGCCCTTCACCATGTAATTCATTGATGATATGCAAACGGGGACTGGAATCAGGAACACATAGTTGATTCCCTTTAAAAATAAAACCATCATGCACCAAAAAGTCTAACCTCCATCCAGATTGCATATCCTACAAGATAACAGAGAAATAAGGGCCAACTGTAAGCTGTTCCATTAGGTTGTCAAGCCCTGGCACACCGACTCACATAGACACCAACAAATTGTTTCTCCTACTCAAGGCATCTGCCACCCGATTCAAAGTCCTCGACTTATGCTTCACTACAAACGCAAAATTTCTCCAAAAAGGCTATCCACCTGCCATGCTTATGCGACACCTTATCCTGACTCTGAATATGCCTCAAAGAATCATGATATGTGAACAAAACAAATGCCTTGTGAAACAAATAGTGTCAACAATGCTTCACTGCTTGAACCACATCATACAATTCCAGATCATAAGTGCTATAACGTAGCTTTGCCCCTCTCAATTTTCTCTGAAATAGGCGATGGGTCGCAACCATTAAATTAAAACTCCCCCAATCCCAACTTTTGAAGCATCAAAGTGCAACTCAAAGACTTGAAGAAAATCTGGCAGTATTAGAATCAGAGCTGTCATGAGCTTTTCTTTAACTAATTGAAAAGCTGACTCTGACTCTGACTCTTCAGTCCAAACAAAACTTTTTCCTTTCATGCAGTCTGTCACTGGTGCCATAATAGAGCTGGAATGTAGTATGAACCTCCTATAAAAAGAAGCAAGACCATGGAAACTGCGCACTTCAGTAATCGATCTCGGGGTTAGCCACTGTTTCACAGCTATCACCTTAGACTCATCCACCTGTATGCCTTCAACAGAAACCACATATCCTTAAAAGAGAACCCGAGGAACCATGAACACATACTTCTTGACAGCGCCATACAAACTATCCCTGTGAAGTAAGGTTAAAATCGGTCGCACATGTCAACATGCAAATCGAACCTAGCACCGCGATTAGGATATAATCAAAATAAACAACCACAAATTTACCAATAAATGGTAAAACAACTCGTTCATTACCCGCATTAATGTACTAGGTGTGTTGGATAACCCGGAAGGCATTACCAACCACTCATACAACCCCTCACGAGTCTTGAAGGCCATCTTCCGCTCATCACTAGGCCTAACCTGAATCTGATAATACCTACTCTTCAAATCCAGCTTTGTGAAAATAGTAGCACCAGTAAGCGGATCAAGTAAATCATCAAGACGAGGAATTGGAAATTTGTACCTCACAGTGATCTTGTTAATGGCAAACTATCTGTTGGAATTAGTGTCCAAGTCATAACTAATTTGTAAAGTTGTCATTAATTATTAGGATCCTTTTTGGGTTGCCCTCACTGAACCATTAAGAGAATTAAATAACTTTGTGATATAATATTAATTGGATTTAATATTATATAAATAAATAATTATTTGGTATATTAATTTATTATGTTTAATATATTAATTAGAAACTTAAAAATTGATTATAATTAATTAATGGGTTAGTTTAATAATTTATTAATAGTTAATAGATTAATCAGAAACTAATAGAATTAATTAAGGAAGTATAGGGGCTAAAGTGCAATTAACAGAAAATTATAGAAACCCTAATGGGCTTAGGTTATGTTGCCGGCCCCTATAGGGGGTTCCCACATCTCCTCTGCAATCCTAATTTAGGGTTTCCACTCAGCTATAAATAGGGCTGCAGACTAGCTTCCAAATCGTTCATTAATAATTCTAAGTTCCTACTTTCTAAAAGGGATCAAACTTTTGAGACTCCAAGATAATTGGAACTTGGAACATAGTTATAAATACCCTCTTTTGTTCATTGGGAGTGTAACCATTAGAGGGTGTTCCTACTTTGGGCACTAGCCGTCAAATCAGAGTCTGCTATGGAAGCGTTTTTCGCGGGGGAAATCAGTTTTCTACAAATGTTAGTTTTTATTCTCTCTTTTATTTTATTGATTTGCTTTACTTATGTGGTTTAGATTCGTTAGGGTTAATATTTTTTCTATTGCTAGATTATTTATTTTTCCGCAAAGTTTTAAATTAATCTAGCAAGGGTATAGAAAACTCATTAGTGGTATCAGAGCGGTTAAGCGAATAAATTTTGCACTCAATTAATTGAGAGGCCTAGAATTTTTGAAAATTGTTTTTTAATTTTTTCAATAATTGTATTTTATTTAATTCCGAAATTAGTTTTAATTTTAAATAGGTTTTAAATTTTCGGAAACTAAATTGTTTTAATTTTGAAAATTAAATTTAAATGTTTAAAATTTCGGATATTATTTAAAATTGAAATCCGAATTTATTTAAGAATTTTCAGAATTTGGTTTAATTTTAAAAGGGTTTATAATTTTTTGAAGTTAATGTTTTAATTTTGAAAATTAGTTTTTAAAGGTCTAAAAATTTCGGATATTTTTAAATGAAAGAAATTAAATCCGAAAATTAAATTTATAAATTTTAGGACTGGATTAATTTAATTTTTTAAGGTTTTGATTTTAGGGTTTATTGATAAAGATACCCTAAAAATAAGTTTGAGAAATTATCTGCATTAGATTATTATCCCAATTCCTAATTATCTAGAAATTGCCTTAAATTAAATTAAGTGCCTATCCTAAAGGGTTTAGATAAAATTAATTTATAGTTAGGATAAACATGTATTATCGTAGGTTTAAATTTTATGGATATTTATAATATATATATATATATATATATATATATATATATATAAATTATTTTATATATATATATATATATATATATATATATATATATATAAATTATTTTGTTGTTTTATATATAAAATCCGAAATTTATATATAGATAGATATAAATATATAAATTTAAACCCTAATTATTTTAATTTGTTTAAAATATACCCCAAGTTTAAAATGTTTAAAATAGACCCCTAAATTTTAAGATGTTTAAAATAGACCCCTAAGATTTAAAGACATTTATATATAAATTATAATGAATTATATATGTGTCTATATATATATACATACATATATATATATACATACATATATATATATATATATATATATATATATATATACATATATATATATATATATATATATATATATATATATATATATATATATATATATATATATATATATATATATATATATATATATATATATATATATATATATATATATATATATATATAACTTTTAAATCTAAATACATTGTCTGTCAATTGATAAATCGACTCACCCATAGTGAACAAACTATAAGCGAGTATAAGCCGGGTCGCTATGCTTCCCTAAAGGAGTAGGTTTTTGACAAGCTTCACGCTGACCTGTCTCCTCCGCTTCGTTGTGCGTTCAATGGAGCTACCGAGGACTTTTGATAGGATAATGTTCATAATTAAAAGTATTAATCTAAAGTACTAAAACAAAATCCCATATTAGATATATCAAAAGTGAATTAGTATGCTAACCCATGAAAACTGCACATTCCTTATATGAACTGTTAATGGAGCGTGTGTGGTTAACCGACACGTTAATGTGAGAACATTTTGGAAATGATGTGTGAGAAGATATTAGAAATGATGTGAAACTATTAGAAATTATGTGAAACTCGCGATTCTCGGGCGTACCCGTGCTTGGTATCACACAGGCTTTGCATGGTTAGATTCACCATCTAGTTCATGATCCTCGGCATCCCAGTCATGAATAGTAGATGAGCATAACCAAAATTAACATGTCGTTGATGAAAATCAATGAATCTCAAAAGATCTAGGAGTTTCATAGAGAATGAAATTGACAAGAGTATTGTCTACCTAAAATAATTTACGGCGACCCTCTTCACAAAACGAACACAAAATACGAATCCTAGCCTTAAATTAAATTTGGTAATTAATTAAGGAATATTCATACTAAATGAAACTTTATCTCATAGATGTCTGCTCCTAATGGTGTTCCCTCTCCTACTCCCAGTTCTGCATCAAACTTCTCACTCCTCTCTGTTCTGGGACGAGAAAGACTGACTGGTCCAAATTACATTCATTGGATGAGAAATCTCATGTTCACCCTGAGTTACGAGAACAAAGAGTATGTTCTCAATCAGAATTCAATCCAGGAGATTAACGCACACCAAAAGCACTACGATGATGCTAACAAGGTGTCGTGCATCATGGCGTCTGCAATGAGCCCCGAACTCCAAAAGACCTTTTAGAATATGTGGGCCTACGAGATGAATCAGCAACTTAAAGAAATGTTGCAGGCTAAGGCGAGCAAGGAGCGCCTTGATGTGGTGAAATCCCTCATGGCCTGCAAGCCAAAGCCTGGGGCTTCTATCTGTGCCTTCGTTCTCAGGATGAAAGGGTACTTCGATAGGCTGGAGTCTCTCAACATGGTGTTTGACTCCGAGTTTTCTACTAACATCATCCTCTCTGGTTTGCCTGAGGTATACAACCAGTTCTTGGTCTTTAACCAAATGAACCTGAATCAAAAAGAGACCTCGATCATGGAGCTCCACAATCTACTCCAAACAGCTGAGCAGGGCATCAAGAAGGATGATGCTCCAGCAGCCCCTATGGTATCCGTCCGTCAGGCTCCAAAGAAAAGGAAGTCCACCTGGAAGACCCCTAAAGGAATGTCCAAGAAAGGGTCCCAAAGGAAGACAGAGTCTGGAATTGCGCCTGTGAGTAACCCGAAGGAGGCAGTATGTTTTTATCGTAATGGGAAGGGGCATTGGAAGGTGTGACACCCTTGCCACAATAACCACAATTACATCACCCAGGATTAATCACAACACACATTACATGAATGACCTGAAAGAACTTAGTAAATTACAGGAAAATTAAGAATACATAAATATGATATAAAAGTCTAACACCCTATGGTGCTACAAGGTTCCACTCTAGTTTCTACATACTCAATATGTATTACAACCATTCTAAATCGTATAATGATGTCCCCACAAATTGATTACCGATTGAGTAGTTGAGTTCCTCAAATACTTCAAATAATGACCTAGCTAGAAGGTCCAGTAGCGGATTTACACGATCTTGAAAAATATCAACAACTGAGGGATAAGCAAAGCTTAGTGAGTATAGAGATTTACACATTCTACAAGTCTTTATGCAACCTCCTAAGAGTAACGCCGGCGACACACGCCGTATACTCTCTTCGTACACAAAATACAGAATTGAGCCACAGCTCATTCGAGACAACGCTCGGCATAAACCAACCATTTAAGGCGAAATATCATCGGGGATGTTACGATGCTCTTCGGGACCTCACTCCGAGGTCATATTGCCTTGGTAACACCAGATTAAAAAGATGCGACCCGCAGGTCCATCAAAAGATGCACAACAAAGAAACGGACATGCAACAAGTAACAAGGTGCATCAACATATATGCAAATTAGTATTGTGCCAAACGAAATGAAACAACATGCCTCAGCAGGCAACAACTAACATAAAACAAATGTAGACATGTGAAATCATATGTACTCACAGTGGGTGCGTTAATTAACTTTAAGTTATATTATTTCTCTTCGTAATTTCAACCGGATTCACAAATTACCCCACTGTGTGTTAAACAACACCACAAGGGCCCTGTTACATTTTCATAGGATAAACATATCATCAACACATGTTTTTTAACAAATTGCATCAAGTCTTTACAATTTAAAGTGTTAATTCTTCGGAACCGTTATCCGAAACTAATGTTAAAAACCCATTATTTGGTATGTTATTATGCCTAAAGACCCATCATTATATACCTTAACGTGCCACAAAATATTTCCCAAAAGTTCGATTAATAAACCATAAATTCGGGTCCCTTAATTAAAATCCGAGTTTCGCGTGAACTGGGGCCGACTCGCCGAGTCGAGGTCCAAGATTCAGATCCCCGGCCGATGTCAATTATACCCGAGATACACATATACACGACCCGAACTTCTTGTCTCATCCGAAATTCGGGTCTTATCCGAAGTTCGACCCAGCCCAAAATTCGGGTCCCATCCGAGTTCGGGTCCCAACACTTACCAAATTTTTATGATTGTTCAAAATGTTCTTGGTGACTCGCCGAGTCGACATGCAGTTCTTCATTCTCAACTTACGGGTTTTAAGTAAAAATTGCCAAAATCGATTTCTAGCCACATGCAATCAAATCTAATGTCATATTAACATTATTGGGGTGTTTCTACACTATTTTCCCCATCATAAACACTTAGATTCGTCCAGATTTGTCCAAAATAATGATATTTTCTCAAGAACACAAAACTTATAAAAGTTAACATTTCTCTCCTTTTTGGATGATTCAAGGGGCGATTCTTGTTTCTAATGCTTCAGTGATCTTCAAGAGATGTTTTCCAACTATAATAACACACATTCAACCAAAGATTTTTAGATTTTAATTTCGAATTTTGCATCTTTTCTCTCTAAAATAAAACCTCAAGCTACAAACCATTTTCTTACCTTAAATCCACTTGAATCTTGTTAATAATCACCTTAATCCATGAATTTCATTCAACAATTTCGTTTTTCCAGCAGAAAGTTTTGAGAGAGTAAGTGTGTGTATTTGGAGGTGTAAATTCCGAATGAACCAAATGAAAGACTTTTGAGTCTTTTTATTCACAACTTTCGGCTTTTGGCACATTTAGCCGCTCAACTTATCTGATTTCATTAAATAAAGTATCCATCTTTATATAATCATCATACTAAATTAATAACTTGAAATTCTAAAATTTCTTAATTACTTAAAATAGCAACTAACTTTTAAATTTCCGAATACAAAATTTCACAAGTAATCCAACTTAATTATATTAATTACGAAAGTTAAACTAAATTTCCTCAAATTATAATAATAAAATTTTGGGATGTTACAGAAGCGCAACTGGCCAATGTATCTGCAGGAACTTAAGGACGGGAAGGTCGAGAAGGGTAACACTTTAGGTATGTTAATGATCGAACTCCACAATACTTCTATTTCTAATTCGTGGGTCCTTGATACAGGATGTGGTACTCACATTTGCTCTGTATTGCAGGGGCTAAAGGAAAGTAGGAATCTGAGGCATGGAGAGCTGAACCTTGTCATGGGAAATTAGAGGATCACACCTGTGAAGAAAATTGGCAAGTTTGAGAGCTTATGTTGAAGTCAGGAGTTAGGATCATGTTAGAAAATTGTTGTTAATCACTTGAGATGAATAGAAACATTATTTCCTTATATGCATTGTATAAGAATGGTTATTCTTTTTCTTTTGATAAAAATGGTGATATTTTAGTTCATCACAATGGTTGTTTTATTTTCAAAGCTTCTGCGTACAATGCCATATATAAAACTGTTGAATGTGATAGCAATTTGATATTGAATGTTGATTCTTCTAATGAAACTGATAAGTCCAAATTGTGGCATTCTCATCTTGGACACATAAACAAGAAACGCATCGCCCAACTCCAAAAGGATGAAGTGTAGGAATCATTCAACCTCAAATCGGATGATGTATGTGAATCTTGTTTACTGGGAAAAATGACTAAATTACAGATCACTAGAACATGTGAAAGAGATGAAGGACTCTTGGATTTTATCCACACAGATGTGTGTGGACCATTCTGATGCACCACAAAAGACAGAAGTCGGTACTATGTCACCTTTACTGATGACTATAGTAGATTTGGATATGTTTATCTGATTATACATAAGTTTGGCACTTTTGATATGTTCAAACGATTTCAAAGTGAAGTAGAGAATTAGCTAGGCAGAAAGATAAAGGTTCTCCGATCCAACATGGGAGGAGAGTTTGTTAGTATTGAGTTTCTCGACCATCTTAGAAGCTGTGGAATAGTTTCCCCGAAAACTCCTCCCAGAACACCGCACCTCAATGGAGTAGCAGCGAGGAGAAATAGGACCTTGTTAGACATGGTCAGATCTATGATGAGTCGAGCAACACTTCCAATGAGTTTTTGGGGTTATGCTGTGGAGACTGCAGCACATATCTTAAATCTAGTACCCACTAAGAAGGTTTGAAGACACCTTATGAGATATGGGAGGGAAAGCGTCCTTCCCTTGAGCATATCAAGATCTGGGGTTGTGAGGTTTTCGTTAGATGAGAAACTCCAGAAAAACTCGAGCAAAGATCTGAAAAGTGTCTGTTCGTCGGTTACGCACAAGAGTCGTTTGGATATCTGTTTTACAAACCACATAAAAATGTAGTGTTTGTAGCTCGAAGAGGAGTATTCCTTGAGAGGGAAATGATGTCTAAAGAGGACAGTAATACTACGATCGATCTTAATGAGATTCAAGAGTCAGCCGATGAAGAACCAATTACAAACACTGACACTCAACCAGAGGCAGAAATGACTGTTGAGCCAATTGATATTTCCTTACCCATTCACCAATCCAGTAGAGTTAGCAATCCTCCTCAATACTACTATGGTTTGCATATTGAACAGAAGGATATGATTAGTGATAGTACACTAGTCGATTTAGATGAGCCAACTAACTACCGAAATGCGATGGCAGACCCTGAGGCTGCTAAGTGGAAGGACGCTATGGATGTCAAAATTGAATCAATGTATGGCAATCAAGTTTGGAACTTGGTTGATCCCAGACTCGATCTCACGAAGGTGGGTTGTAAGTGGATATTCAAGTAAAAGACAGACTTGAATGGAAAGGTACACACATACAAAGCTACCGGTGGCAAAGGGCTATACTCAAACCTACAGGATTGATTATGAGGAGACTTTCTCACCAGTAGCTAAGATAAAGTCTATTAGGATAATGCTTGCCATAGCTGCGTTTCATGATTATGAAATATGGCAGATGGACATCAAATCCGCTTTCCTTAATGAAAAACTGACAGAGGATGTTTTTTATGACACAACCCGAGGGTTTTGTAGACACAAAGTATCCTAAGAGAGTGTGTAAGCTTCAGAAGGCCATTTATGGACTCAAGAAAGCTTCTCGGAGCTGGAATCTTTGCTTCCATGAGAAAATCACAGAGTTTGGATTTTCTAGAAGCGAAGACGAGTTGTGTATATATGTAAATGTTAGTGGGAGTACTGTAGTCTTCCTGGTATTGTATGTCGATGATATATTGCTCATAGGATACAATATCCCAACATTATAGAGTGTAAAAGATTGCTTGGGAAAGTGTTTCGCTATGAAAGATCTGGGAGATGCAACTTACATTCTGGGTATTAAGATTTACAGAGATAGATCATAACGTCTAATAGGACTAAGCCATGATACCTACTTAGATAAAATATCAAAAACGTTCAATATGGAGAAATCTAAGAAACGGAATCTTCCATTAAAATACGGTATAAAGATTAGCAAAACTCTGAGTCCGAAGACAGAGGAGGAACAAGACAGATGAGTTGAATTCCATATTCTTCGGCCATCGGATCGATAATGTATGTCATGATGTGTACGAGGCCTGTTGTCTCATTTGCTTTGAGCATGGTGAGTCGACATTTGTAGAATCCTGGTGAAGGTCATTGGACAACAGTCAAGAATATTCTGAAGTATTTGAGAAATACTAAGGACAGATTGTTGGTCTATGGTGGAGAAGATGAATTCAAAGTGACAGGTTACTGTGACGCGAGTTTCAAAACAGATAGAGATGCTAGTCGGTCACAGTCTGATTGGGTATTTTTGCTGAATGGGGGAGCTGTGATGTGGAGGAGTTCGAAGCAGGATATAGTGGCAGACTCTACATGCAAGTTAGAATATATTGTGGCTAGCAATGCCTCAAAGAAAGCCATCTGGATGAAGAACTTCATTGGAGATCTTGCAGTTGTCCCAACAATACAAGACCCATTGAAATATTCTGCGACAACGAGAGTACGGTAGCATTGACTAAAGAACCCAAAGATCATGGGAAGTCAAAGCACATTGAACGCAAGTACCATTTTATGAGAAGAAAATTCGAAGAAGGACACGTGATTGTGAAGCATGTACGATCAGAGGAGAATCCGACTATTCCATTCACAAAGACACTGACGCAGTCCAAGCACAATGCACATACTAGGTGCATAGGTTTACGAGATAATGTAAAGTTTTAGCAGTTAGTTGAATTTGAAACATTGTAACAATGATTTGAAATTGTAATAGTTTTGGTGATTAAATAATGGAGATTTGTTTATTTGCAAGGTGCTACCATTTACTATTGTTTATCGTTGTGTTTCCTTTATGCATGTTTAGAACCCACTTCTCGAGTAATTAAATTTATTCAAAATCCTCAGTCGATCATACTACCAGAAGTTAGTGTTGAATAAAGACTGTCATGGAGTGTTAGTTGATTGTCTAAGAGTTAGACATGGCATAGAGATTGCTGCAGCACTCATGGTCACTAAATAGAGATTTAAGTATAGGAAAACCCGCACTTAGAAAGTTACTTAAGGATCAATATCGCAAGTAATTCTAAAATGATAATATTCTCTATTCTCAAGCGGAGATACATTGAGGTTATAGTTTTCTACTCTGTTGTATCTTAGTTTATTCAAACGCTGAGCGTAAATGCGAGTTATAAAAGATGTCCTAGTTATGACATGATTAGTTCACTAGAGCTGTGTATTCAAAGTCATTTGTTCCTTTTGCCTTAGTGGAAAAGGGATATCTATGGGCCATCTGATAATTAAATGTGACTTGAAAGTGTTGGGCCCGACCGAGACTAAATTGATGTGTTCAATTCGGTAGTCTCACATAGTCAAATTAATCGAAAATCAAAAACATAATTTTGAATCTCAAGATTGATTACAAATCCATGTCTCAGGTTCATACGATATCATAGAACAAAGGAGTAGTTGATCCCTTATCTAAAGGACTGACTCTGATAAGATTCAGACTTTGGCAGTTGCGATTAGAGATGACACTCTATGCTAGTTAAAGTGATAGGCTTAGACAAATAGTAGTTGATGACTTATCCAAGTGGGAGACTGTTGGTTAGTGTCCAAGTCATAACTAATTTGTAAAGTTAGCATTAATTAGTAGGGTCCTTTTTGGGTTGCTCTCATTGAACCATAAAGAGAATTAAAAAACTATGTGATATAATATTAATTAGAATTAATATTAAATAAATAATTAATTAATTGGTTTATTAATTTATTATGTTTAATAAATTAATTATAAACTTAATAATTGATTATAATTAATTAATGGGTTAGTTTGTTAATTTATTAATAGTTAATAGATTAATCAGAATCTAATAGAATTAATTAATGAAGTACAGGGTCCAAAGTGTAATTAACAGAAAATTGCAGAAACCCTAATGGGCTTAGGGTATGTGGCCGGCCCCTATAGGGGTTCCCACATCTCTTCTTCAACCCTAATTAAGGGTTTCCACTCAGCTATAAATAGGGCTGCAGGCTAGCTTCTAAATCGTTCATTCATAATTCTAAATTCCTACTTTTTAAAAGGGATCCACCTTTTGAGACTCCACGATAATTGGAACTTGGAACATAGTTGTAAATACTCTCTTTGCTTCATTAGCTGTGAACCATTAGAGGTGTTCCTAGTTTGGGCACTAGCCATCAGATCAGAGTTTGCTGTGGAAGCGTTCTTCGCGGGAGAAATGGGTTTTCTCCAAAGGTTAGTTTTTTATTCTCTCTTTTATTTTATTGAGTTGCTTTACTTATTTGGTTTAGATCCGTTAGGGTTAATATTCTTGCTATTGTTAGATTATTTGATTTTCTGCAAAGTTTCAAATTAATATAGCAAGGGTATAGAAAACCCATAACTATCAACACACATTCGCCATATTCCATCCTTCTTAGGAACTAACAAGGCAGGAACAACACAAGGGCTCATAGTCTCCCTAACTTGCCCTTTGGCGATCAATTCCTCAACCTGTCTACGCAACTCCTCATGCTCGGTAGGACTCATCCTGTGGTGAGGCTTGTTAGGTAGTTGTGCTCCGGGTTCCAAATCAATGTGATGCTGGATATCACGCAAAGGTGGCAAATTATCATGTAATTCATTGAGGAACACATCAGAAAACTCCCAAGTAAAGGAACCATAGTATCAGGATTCTCCACCTCTTTAAGCACTTCCTTCCCTATGAAAACAAACACATCATCTGCCTCTGTAAGCTCTTCCTCAAACTGGGCAAGGGACAAAAGCGAACCAGAATGTTTGGTGACTAACTCCTTTGGTTTGCTTGGAACTAGGCTTATCATTACTCCACCAAACAGGAAACTATAAGTATTGGTTCGCCCATTATGATCTATATTGCGGTCATACTCCCAAGGCTTTCCCAATAATAAATGATAAGCATCTATAGAAACCACATCACACCAGACATTATCTTTGTATGTTTTACCAATAGAATAAGTAACAAGAGCTCGCTTAGAAATCGTTACCTCACTGCCCTTCTTTAGCCACTTTAGTTCGTAGGGTTTGGTGTGATTCTCCATTTTCAAATCCAACTTCTAAACCGCCTCCTCAGAATTGAGATTACCACAACTACCTGAATCAATCACGAAGGTGCAAACCCGATCCATGACAGTACATGTGGACTGAAAGATATTGTGTATGAGTGAATCTTCCTCCACTGCCTTTGGAGTAAAACAAGAATGCCTCACCACCAAGTTCACCCCAACATCTCCAGATTCAACCTCTTCTATGTATTCTGGCTCGACAACAAACATTGGAGAATTCTCATAGTCCTCAACAACATTTTCATATTCCCAATCCCCAGGTTCAGCAAACATGTGTCGTTTGCCAACTTTCTTGCAATCAGACGCTCGATGCCCCGGTTCACCACAACTGAAACATGTCGGACCACTACTTCTACTGGAACCTCCTTTTGCGGTTGATCCAGGAGTGTTAAACACTGGTCTAAACTAATTTGGAGTGAAACGTGGTTCCGCGCTACTCGATCCAGAACCTCTCCTACCAGTGAAACTCGAAAAGCCACCGCCCACCCCATGGTTTTGTTTGTCAAAAGCTAGTGCCCTTTGGTGTGCTTCTAAAACTGAAACCGGATCAAACAGATTCACAGAGTCCAAGATCTGAACCCTTAACCCACCAAAATATCGAGCAACAAGTTGGTCTCCTGTTTCTTGAATTTCTTTCCTCGCGATCAGATGATAGAACTCGGTTGTATAATCATTAACCGTTTGGGACCCCTGTCGTAAATTTTGTAACCGCTGGTACATTAAAGGTCTGAAGTTATGAGGCAGAAAGTTGGACCTCATGCACTTCTTCATCTTCCTCCACATTTCAAGCCTTGATTTTCCCAGACGGTTTCGTGTCTGTTTCAATTGCTGGCACCACTCCGACACACTACCGCGTAGCCTAGTGGCAATCAACAAACACCTACTCAACCGTAGCCAACCATTGAACGAACCCTTCTGGATTCAGGCTAGTCCCACCAAATTCTTGAATCTCAGTCTTCAAGCCAGTCTCCCAACGCCGGTTGTCATCTCTAGGATCCTGCCTTGACCGTTCTCCCTTGGAAGACGAACCGTCATTGTTGAATGGATTCTCAAAACCATCATCACCCTGACCCCTGTTCATCAAATCAATCATCCATTCGGTCAATTAGTTTACCACTTGGTCCATTCGTTCGTCCACCCATGTGAAGATCCGCTGCTTTAACTCTCGTTCATACACGTCATCAAGTGCTCTTTGTCTCCTCGGAGGCATCCTGAAACAGAAAAACTAGGCTTTGATACTAACTGATGCAGCGTAACAATGGATAACCAAACTAAACCTGTTGATTTTTTAAATACCCAAGAGTAGCTTCTTCAAAATTGGTTCAAAACTATGAACACAGAATTTTGGGAGCAAAATGAGTTTTCATCAAAGTTAGCAGTCACCATTATGTAGCCTTCATACAATACTTTAACAAAACTAGAAATTTAAACGGGTCGGGAAAACCCATGGGCTAAACTCGAGCCCACAAAAGCAAAGTTTAAATAAAGTAAAAAATAACATAAAATAAACCATAGACAATGTCTCAGGAATATTTGGGCCTCAAAAAGGGGGCAAATCACGATTGCGAAGATCCAGGCCGAAGCCTTAAACAGAGTTCCGAGGCCCAAGTTATGGTCACTTCTTTTTACCGCCATTTTACTGTAACACCCGTTAATTTTGAGGTAAATAATTTAATTTTTAGTCATTTAATTTAAATAATTAAGTCGAGAAAATGTGGTTTAAATCATCATCATATTCTTGATTTATATATATATAAGAAGCTATTAATTGTATAAATCAATATGGTGTAGAAAAAAAAATAATAAAATAAATATATGCATGTATTGCATGGATACATCAAGAACATAACCATCATCATCATCCATAATCTGCATAAATTCCAACATAAAAGAAAACCCCTAGTAGCATTTTCTTTTACACCTCAACAACACACACACATATTTCTGAAAATATTGAAGAGCTTGGGGCTGAATTTCAAGGATTTAAACAACAAGGTCATCATTTATCACCATTAGAGGCTCATTAAAGGTAACAATCCACACCATAACAATAATCATATATTATATACATGTTTCAATCACAAAATGTATTTCTGCCTATTGAATAATCTGGAATTAAACATTGAAACAATGATAAACAACCCCTCCATAATTTGGTTTCAAAGTTTCAAGAACAACAAAATGTATATTACATGGATTTTGGGTAATGAATCGAAAACTTACATAAAATGATTTAAATCAGTAAAGAGGAGTAGAAATAATGTGTGTGTGGTGTGGAGGTGTGATCGGCGCCAGCAGCGCCGTGGTCGGCGACGGCGGCGGCGGCGACTCCGCCTGTTGTTTCGTTGTTTTCTGCTCGTTTCTGGAATCCATCGAGAGGGGTGAGTAAGTGAGATATAGTAGATGTGAGTGTGTGGGTGGGGTTTGGCCGGCAACCGCTCGGCGGCGGAGATAGCCACCACCGGCGGCCACCTTGTTCCTCTTCTTTCTGTTGCCAACCGAGAGGGAGAGGGAGAGTGGGAGAGGTGTGTATGTAGTGTGGTGTTCGGTGGTGACTGGATCGGACCTGTGCCGGAACCGCCTTGGCCGGCGGCTTTTTCTTCCGGCCGGCGGCGGCTGCTGTGTTCTCTCTGCTTGTGAACCGAGAGGGAGAGGAGAGGGATGGATAAATTAGGGTTTCTTCTTCTAGTGTATTCTTTTAACTTGTGGGATTTTGTTATTATTATTTTTATTTTATTCTATTAATTTCTTTTGGGCTCAAAATTAGTTAAATTATGTTGGGCTCCCACTTAACAAATAAGACCGGGCTGGTTCTTTTTATTTTAATTGGGCTGTATCATATAATAATATTTAAAGGATTGGTGTTGTGTTTGTTTTTCTAAATTTGTAATGTTGGGCTAGATTATTATTAATTTAGATGAGTTATCCATTAAATTATGTTAGTTTAGATTGTTGGTCTCCTAATTTATTGAATTTGGGTTTTAATTATTAGATTTATATGTGGTTGAAGTAGTATGAAATTTACGATTAGTAACTAGGTTAATTTTAGTTCAAAGGGGTTGATTAAATTAATCTAATTAATTAATTCCTTCTATACAGGAGTTTAACATTTATTTAATAAACACTAAATGAACCATAATTAAATTGGCTAGTTAAGTGTTAACAAATAAATCTATAATTGTCCGAATTTGATCCTGAATTTTTATTAACTTAATAAATAATGTACTTTCATTAAATTGATGAATTATTCATGCAACCTCAAATAATAATTTTATAATTGTTGGCAAAATAACTAAAGTGAAATTATAGCTTTAATAGATACCGGACTTAGTAAATTATAGAGTTAATAAAATTGATAAATAGGCAATGTACTTTGATATCAGGATTCTAGTGGTTCTCCGAGACGTGTGATTTTCGATAAATACTCTCAGCTGATTTTCGGTTAGTCGCTTGGCGGGTTACAGATTGCAAGCACTGTGAGTAATTGATTTAATTTCATAAATGATCATTTATAATGTGTTTGTACTGGTTATCAGTTTCATTTCTTTTACCATGCTTATCCATTGCACTGCCATGTTGCCTTTGATATCTGTTATTCATTTCATTACCCTGAGTTGTGACATGATAACCCTTATTCCCCGGTATGCATACTGTGTATTTACGTGATGATTGCATGCATGTGTGGCTGCATGTTATTTTTATACGCTGTAAGTCGGGAGTGCCGCAAGCTGTGTTACTGTGTGAGCATTGCTGGGAAGGCCGGATGCTACACAGACTACTTATTCGTGGACGCACTGCTGGGAAGGTCGGGTGCTACACATGTTGAATTTGTGCCGATACTTGTATCATTCATGTTATTCTTGTTTATTTGTGCTATTAAATCTGTTACTCGCTAGGCGATGGCTTACCCCAGTTGTGGGGGCAATGTTTTTCAGGGTTAGCTGATAAGGGGAAAGCACCAGCTTCAGGGTCAAGGGTTTGAGAGCTCGTGGTATCAGATTGACTTCCGCACTTTTCTGTTATTATTGCTAAAATTGTAATTGGGATGGGTAGATCCCTAGACTTTCAATTTGGTTGTAATAACTAGATTATTTATTTTAGTGTACTCTGAATGTTATGGTTTAGTTTATTATGCACTAATTTGAGGTTTGAACTTAGACAAATTTTGTTATATTGGATTATGAGGGTTATGTTGCAGAATTATAGTAAAAGCGTCGCGTTATTAGAACGGGGTGTTTCAATATCAGAGCCAGGTTTGGTTTAAGTGAATTAAGTACCTTTTTGGTACTTAGTCTTAAACCGTAGGATGCATGATCACTATTAGTTTAAGTTGTGATTTTACGAGTTCAACTCTACCCTGATGGCCTAGGAAATTGGAATGGTTAAGATAGGACTTAAACTGTAACTTTCATAAATATATAACATGCACCCTTATGAGCAAACCGTAGATTCATCAAGCATGTAAAACATAACGTATTCTTAATTTAACTCATAAATTTAATTTTCAGCACCATGGCTGATGACGAGAGCCACAGTCATCCACGTGATGAGCAAGTTATCGTGGAGTCAGAGGATATAGAGCATTCTGACGGGGAGCGCGAGGATGAGGATGACTTAGATGATGACATTGGACCCGAGGGAGAGCCGTTGACCCCTCGTGAGACCTGGATGATGAAGTACATGACCCGTTATGTACGAGATGTTATGTTTGGGAGTCGCGCGGAGGTGCAGCAGGGGTTTCAGGGAATTCGTGACTTGATTGCTTTATCCCGATCTGATGCGGGAAATCCTTTGGCATCTGCACCTACTGGCGGAGGTAATACTGTGGGGACCGAGACTGGCGGTAGACGATCTGATCGTGCTTCGTTCAAGGCCTTTAAGGGGTCTAGGGCGAAAGATTTTGATGGGACCATGGAGCCTGTGAAGGCTCTGGAGTGGCTCGAGTGTTCAGAGAGGGCATTTCGCCTGAGTCACTGTTTAGAGACTGATATGGTAGAGTATGCCGCGGGGATGCTAGTGGGCCCAGCGTTGACTTGGAGGAAAAATACTTCGAGGGCTATTGGTTACGATCTGGTGGGGGCGATGACTTGGGCTCAGTTCAGGCAGAGATTCCAGGATCAGTACTGTCCATATGACTTGACGAGGGAGATTGAGAGGCAGTTTCTAGCTTTACGACAGAAGGGTCTGATAGTTCAGGAGTATGAGGCTGCGTTCAGGGAGAAATCCCAGTTTGTGACCAGATATGCGATGGATGAGGAGACGAGAGTAGACATGTTCGTGACGGGGCTTCGATCTGAGATCAAAGAGTTTGTGCAGATGCAGAGCTATAAGACTCTTGAGGAGGCAGCTATGAGTGCGCGAAAGCGCGAGCGGACGTTGTTGGGTCCTACTTCTACTTCTTCTTTGATGCCACCTCCTTAGAGGTCTCGATCTGAGGGTTCATTCCAGAGATTTCAGCCTAGATCATCGGGTTCATCAGCTGAGGCTTCTAGGGGATTTTCTTCTGGGTCATCTACGCCGAGGATATTTGCTCCTCAGGGTTCTCGTAAGTTATATCAGGCTACATCTGGATCGCAGGGTTCATCTTTTTCTCGACCGCAGCAGCAGCAGCAGAGATCGCAGTCCCAGACACCGCGAGATTGTCGGAGATGTGGCAGGAGATATTCGGGGACTTGTAGCGGGGTATCTACAGGGTGTCGAGCATGTGGCGATTCACGTCATGTTCCGGCTGACTGCCCGAAGTTTCCACTTACTTGTTATGATTGTGGGGGATCTGGACACATGGTGAGGGATTGCACTCGTAGGGGGCAGAGACAGAGTATGAGTGGTAGTACTGCATCAGCGAGCCGCCCAGCTACAGGACAGACTCAGACTAGGCGGGACGACACTGTTAGAGTTCCAGCTCGTGCTTTTCAGTTCACAGCAGAGGAGGCCTGCGAGACACCTGACGTGGTTACGGGTATCTTTTTACTTAACACCTTACCTGCTCGTGTGTTATTTGACTCTAGTGCGAACCGTTCTTTTATATCTGTTGCATTTGCACATCATCTGAGTGTTTCACCTTCTGTGCTACCTGCTCCTATATCTGTTGAGACCACGAATGGGTCAGTTGTAATGATTACTGATATTTATCTGGGTTGCATGCTTAGTCTTGAGGATCGTACTTTTACTATTGATCTTGTACCTATGATTATTGGGTGGTTTGATGTGATTGTGGGCATGGATTGGCTGGCTGCCAATAATGCACACATTGTTTGCTCGAGGCGCATGGTTTGTATTCCGAGTGAGCAGGGTAGGGATATTTGTAATTATGGTGAGAGACAACGGGGTAATTTGGGGTTGATATATATGGTTAGGGCTCGTCGTTATATGACGCGGGGTTGTGTGTCCTTCGTTGCTTATGTCGTTGATACGAGCGAGGCAAAGAAGACCGCGGCTGATGTTCCGATAGTGCGCGAGTTTGCTGACGTGTTTCTCGAGGA
Source organism: Centrapalus pauciflorus (assembly GCA_020465985.1). Classification (NCBI taxonomy): domain Eukaryota; kingdom Viridiplantae; phylum Streptophyta; class Magnoliopsida; order Asterales; family Asteraceae; genus Centrapalus; species Centrapalus pauciflorus. The sequence continues at coordinate 401,088 of JAANYP010007814.1, read as the reverse complement.
GTTGCCTGGTTTACCTCCCGTGAGGGAAGTGGAGTTCCGTATTGATCTTGTACCGGGTGCAGCACCGATGGCTCGTGCGCCGTACCGTTTAGCACCTGCTGACATGCAGGAGATCATGTCCCAGATTCAAGAGTTGTTGGATAGAGGTTTTATTAGACCGAGCACTTCACCTTGGGGTGCTCCGGTTTTGTTCGTTAAGAAGAAGGATGGTAGTTTTCGTATGTGCATCGACTACCATGAGCTGAACAAGGTGACTGTGAAGAACAAGTATCCATTGCCGCGTATAGATGACCTGTTTGATCAGTTGCAGGGTGCCAGTTGTTTCTCCAAGATCGATTTAAGATCTGGCTATCATCAGTTGAGGGTTCATGGCGATGACATTCCCAAGACTGCTTTCAGGACCCGTTATGGTCACTTCGAGTTTTTGGTGATGCCTTTTGGCTTAACCAATGCTCCGACAGCATTCATGGATATGACGAATAGACTACTTATTCGTGGACGCACTGCTGGGAAGGCCGGATGCTACACAGACTACTTATTCATGGACGCACTGCTGGGAAGGCCGGGTGCTACACATGTTGAATTTGTGCTGATACTTGTATCATTCATGTTATTCTTGTTTATTTGTGCTATTAAATCTGTTACTTGTTAGGCGATGGCTTACCCCAGTTGTGGGGGAAATGTTTTTCAGGTTTAGCTGATAAGGGGAAAGCACCAGCTTCAGGGTCAAGGGTTTGAGAGCTCGTGGTATCAGATTGACTTCCGCAGTTTTCTGTTATTATTGCTAAAATTGTAATTGGGATGGGTAGATCCCTAGACTTTCAATTTGGTTGTAATAACTAGATTATTTATTTTAGCGTACTCTGAATGTTATGGTTTAGTTTATTACGCACTAAATTTGAGGTTTGAACTTAGACAAATTTTGTTATATTGGATTTTGAGGGTTATGTTGCAGAATTATAGTAAAAGCGCCACGTTATTAGAACGGGGTGTTTCATCTACCCATCCGATCGTGGGCCTCCAGAAACAACAAAGCTTGCTCTTCAGCACTTGGGTCTGAATCACCACGCTTAGTGGATCGCAACCACGATCCAAGACGAATTGCAGTTCCCCTATTCTGTCTTGACTTCTGTCCTGGGGTTGTTTAACCCACACCATCCATTCATCCAATATTATTCCATAAAAATGACATATAAACAGTTAGAATCACTTTGTAGCTCAATTGCTAACTTATAGCAGCTTATAAGACGATCAAACTCAAAGATTTGGAGCTTGTCTTACCTTACAATCTTTAAGACACAAGTTAAGGATTTAAGGATGAATCACAACAATTGAACCTGGTTCCTAGTCTCTGATTTTCATCATACACACACACACACAACACTTTTAGAACTTTCTTTGGTTTGAAGGAAAATGATGTAAAAGATAAAACACAACAATCTTTATGGTTTGGTTATAACGCGGGTTCGACACCCAATTCCTGATCACGTTAGCAATATTTCACATGTAATACCAATATATCCCGTTTAATCTCGTGAATCTATAATTATTAATAATCTACTACTAATATAATTTGAAGCCACATATTACTCGGACCCGACACATATAATCCACTAAATGGGATATAACTGTACCAACAAACATATCATTATCTAAAGTAGTCAATACAATAATTAAACATACCTGTTCAAAAGTTGGGGTTTTACAAATCCTGCCCCTTGCAAAGATTCATCCCGAAATCTAACTCTAGCTCTAGACTAGGTGAGGTTAATGGCTCCGCATCTCAGTCTCCGGCTCCCAAGTCGCACTGGTACCCTTATGATGTTTCCACTAAACGAGTACCACTAATATGTCTTTGTAATGTAATTTATTCACCTACGGTTTGTGATCATCTCAGGCTGCAGAACATAATGGAACTAATCAATCACTAATATTAATGATAGGGGCAAACATTGATCCTCTTTAGCCAGACACTTTCTCAAGTGACTTACAGAAAACGTATTGTGGACACCGACTAAATCTGGAAGCAGTCTCAGTCTGTAATTATGAGCCTAAACTCTGGGAATTATCTTAAATTGCCTGACGCACCTCAAACTCAATTTACTCTAGTGTCTGAATATATAAGAGCTAACTTCGGTAAGAGTTAACTAAAAGGTCACAGTAAGCAATACAACAACATTCATAAACTAAGATAAATTTGATAAAAGATTAATAACAATTACAATACGAATTCAAAATAAAGTTACAAAGGGTACATCTATTTAATCTAAAGCGTTATCTCTTGTTTGTTCATTGCTACCCAACATCCCGAGGTCTTCAACTTATGATATAAATACCACTAAATTTTTAGTGGTCTATGAATCTTCAATTAGATGTGCCTTAGACACTGAGTTTATCAAAATCATTACATGTTCCTGAAAATGGAAATGCAACAACTGTAAGTTAGAAGCTTAGCGAGAATATAGATTTAAAGATTACATATATGATCAAATATTAACACTGTTGTAAGGTTTGCCTTTATTCACATATCATTATTATCATGTTCTTAAATATCATATACATACTTTGTTACAAGAACATCATCATATTAGTCAGTCCTTATATGTAATTCATTCCATATTGATTATGTCAAGTAATGATCAAGGTGAATCGTAAACATTTGGAACAAATCTTTTGAAGGATTTCTTTCACTTTAGACCTTTGAGTACACCCACATAAATTTCAAGATTTTTAAAACATTAAGGAAATTTCCTTTTATACCTAAAATCTAAACTCTAGCCTAATTATAAACTAAGTCCCTAAACTTTTGATTTCATCACAATATATAACCCAACATTCTCCCCCTTTGTGATGAAAGCAATGAAAAACAAAATAAGTACAGACATAGATACTTTTATTAAGACTAGAAATTACATAGAAATTAACACAAAGAATTTATTCAGATCTTGATCTCTTCAGTAATTACAAATATCTTCGACTTCAATCAATATCATCAGTAGATTCTTCTCTTGTGAACTTTGAATCTTCGAATGAATGCCTTTAGATCCTAGTGTATTAGGTGATTTTGGTACCCACTTCATCATAGGTTTAGGTATCCATTTCATTATTGATTTAGTTACCCATTTCATTTTAGGTTTAGGTACCCATTTTATCATAACTTTCTAATCTTCAAAACTGAAATCAGAAATTAAGTTCCTTTTGTCTCAGTGAAATTCATATTAGACTTGACACAGAAATAAGAATCAGAACGAACAGAATCATGTCAATGTTTCTTTCTGAAAATCTATCTGGTACTAGCTTGTTTTTGATAATACTTTTTAGTCTTATGAGAAGAGACTTCTTGGAAGAATAAGTTGTATTAGCACAAACACCAAATTTTAAATAATCACCGATGTAAACCTTAACTAGAACTTTTTTTTATTATATCTTTTTCTTTGTTTATCTTTAGAAAATATTTGAGTATAATATCGGAGTCTTGTATAGTCTCTTAATTATGAAAGGATTTTTAATAAGAAGAAATTGTTTTCACAAAATAAGTGTCATTCTTGATAATACAATATTCAACAATTACAAACATGAATACAATTAAGAAGACAAAATGCTGAATGATTATATTGAAAAAAGACTATTACATTTAGGTTTTTGAACATTCTCGCACAACACTCCTTCTCTTTTTAACTGTGTCTACTCTCAATTTGTCTTATCCAATCTATACATAACAACAGTACACCTACACCTATTACAATTAATAGTTTTCATATCTATTTATAAATGTACCCAAATGAACGCTGGCTACATATTTGTCACATGTCAAGTACGAGTGTGCATCTTTACAATGAATCATATGTGAGTGCCAATTGATGTATATTGAACAACAGGAACATGCCATTGAAAAGTAAATGAATGCAAAGACAATAAATGTTCGAATAATAATCTATTACTCACAGTGGTTTATACAATGTAAATTGGCTCTGAATCATTGTGTGTTAGACAATACCACAAAGATCCTGTTATGTCAATGTAATAGTGTATCAATCTCAGTATCTTCTTAAAACTTGATTCTGAAAAGTTAAGTTAAATGAACCGAAATTCGGACCACATCCGAATTTTGGATGAACTCGACATCCGGATGGCCCGAGGTCCCATCCTAAGCATTTTCCTTTGTAACACCCATCCGAAATTCAGATTCTGCTTGATCCGAAATTTGGGTTGCCTGTCATCCAAAAATCGTGTCTATACTTAGGATTTTCAAGATTTTCCATCCGAGTTTCGCATGATCCAAAATTCGCATGATCCGAAATTCGCATGATCCGAAATTCATATGGTCCGAATTTCGGATGATCCAAGATGTGTTCATTAATTCAGAGTTCATACTTATATAATATTATTATTTTCCAAAATACAATTTTGATCCATTTATGCCTATTTTGTGACTGGAAACGATTGATATAAACTTAATGTACTCTACTAACACTTTTTAACATAAAACATATCATAAGTATACCAAATCATCCCGTTTTTATCCATTTTTCTTCACTGTCGAAGAACACACACTAAAACACATAGTAATTTCTGAAAATCATACTTATACTTCGAATCAAAATCTGAAAATTGGTATACAACATCCCTCATACTCGATTTAAATATATTAGCAAGAATCTACTACATGCAATAACATCAAATTCTAGAATCTATGATTTTGTGTTCATAAAAATCAAACACAAAAGTCTCAAAAATCGTAAATTTTGAGTAAGTATTACCTCAATTTGTTAACCTTGCAGTGTTAATAGTTCCTCAATGGCAACTTAAATCCAAACTTTCAGCTTCTAATTCCACAATTTTTGGTGTTCTTGTTTTGCAATTTTGAAGAACTCGTGGGTTCTTGAGAGAGAAAAAGAGAGAGACGGTAAAGCAGAGAGAGAAAGTGATTGTCTAAATGAATGATATTTCTCCCTTTTTTATTTGTTATTTACCACATTTGCAATTTACACCCCTTTAACTTTGTATATTTCTCATTAACACTGTTTTAAATATCTGAACCGGTTCTCATTGTTATGCTTGCTCAGAAAACTATGATGAGGATTTCTCCGCATTATTTTGTCATATTTAAATTTGTGAATGAACTCTGCTTCAATCGAAATGATAATTCAATTAATACATCAACTGAGTCTTTAATTGTAAATTACACGTGCTTAAAAATTAGGGATGTTACATGTTGGGAACTCCCTTAGTAAGTATTAAAACTTTATGTTAGTGTATATATAGACACATACACATATATATACATACATACATACATACATACATATATATATATATATATATATATATATATATATATATATATATATATATATATATATATATATATATATATATATTAATTATGTTATGTAATAGCCCTGGTATGTATATATATAAATCGGATTGGACAAAATTAGATTGATTATATGGTAGTTGTGACACCCTTGCCACAATAACCACCATTACAACACGTAGGATTAATCACAACGCACAATAAATTAATCATCTGAAATACTTAGTGCAATACAGAAAACTGAAAATATAAAGTTAAAATAAAAGTCAAACACCCTATGGTGCTACAAGGTTCTCGTCTAGCTTCTACATACACAATAATTATTACAACCATCCGAAATATTACAATGATGTCCCTATATATCAGTTACCGATTGAGTAATAGAGAATCTTCCAAAACTTCAAAATATGACCTAACTAGAAGGTCCAGCAACGGATTTTCCCTTGCCTGAAAAATGTAAACAACTACGGGATAAGCAAAGCTTATTGAGTACAGAGATTATATATTCTACAAGTATTTATGCAGCACACAAGAGTAACAGTGGAAACAGACGCCGTATACCCTATTCGTACACGAAGTACGAAACTGAGCCGCAGCTCCATTGAGCATTGCTCGGCACAAACACATCATCTGAGCCAACTTTATCATCGGGGATGTTACACTGCTCCTCGGGACCTCGGAGTGATCGGTTCCAGGTCATATAGCCTCGGTAACACCAGATTAACAGTTTTGGCTCGCAAGCCCATCAGGTTGATGCACAACAAAGAAACGGAACATGTAAAACATGTATATAAGCAACAATGTGCACCAAAATAAACGCTTGTTGGTAGAGTGCCAAACGAATAGAAACAACATGCCTTAGCAGACAACAGTGTAGAGATATACAATCATATATACTCACAGTGGGTGCGTTGAATAACTTCAAATTATATTATTTCTTCTCGAGCTTTCAACCAAAAATCACAAAGTACCCCACTGTGTGTTTAACAACACCACAAGGGACCTGTTACATTTTCATAGGACAATTTACCATCAATCTTTGGATTCGCCATCTGGAATTTATATTTAAATCCCAAAGTTCAGATAGTTATAAAGTCCAAAGAACCCATCATTAACGTCCTTTTATAATACTAAAGTTATCTAAAAAATCCAGAATTTATATTTAAATCCCAAAGTTCGACTCGCCGAGTCGAGGTATGAAATACAGATTCTCGGCCGGATTTCGTTACTACCCGAAGTATAACCCGAGATATCACCCGAGTTTAAAACCCAACCGAAGTTCGGGTGCCCACCTGAAATTTGGGTCCCATCCAAGTTTGACCCAACTCGAAATTCGGGTCTCAACGCTTAGAAAATTTCTGACATTCTTGATGATCTTGGTGACTCGCCTAGTCACTCCCTGAGACTCGACGAGTCGTGGCTGAACTGCAGGTCGCAACCTATGGGTTTTGCTCAAAAATTTGCCAAATTCATTTTTAACCACATGCAATCTAAACTAATGTTATATTAACATATATGGAGTGTTTCTAGACCATTTTCCCCATCATAAACTCTTAATTTCATCAGATTAACCAAAAATGAGGAAAAACCTCAAGAACACAAAAACTCACAAAATTCACATTTCTTACCTTTTTGATCGATTCAGTGAACGGTTTTCGTTTCTGATGCTTCTGAGAACTTCAATAGATTTTTTCCAACTATAATAACATATATCCAACAAAAAATTCTCAAATTTAAAATCTGAATTTTCATATTTAACTCTCCAATATAAAACCCCAACTCAAGAAATTATTTTCTTACCTTGATTCAGACTGGAATCTTAATATATTAGCTATAATCCACGAATTTCATCTGCAAAATTTGAATTTTCAGCAGAGATCTTGAGAGGATTTTAAGTGTGTGTTTTGAAGGTGAAGAGATTGACAATGGGGAAATGAAAGACTTTAGAGTCTTTTATTTCATCATTTTCGGATATTGTCACAAGTGGCCCCTCCACTTATCTGATTTCTTTAAATAAAGTTTCAGTCTTTATCTTATCACCACACACATATATTTCATCATACTTAATTATAATTTGAAATTCTAAAATTTCTTAATTATTGAACATAACATCTAACTTTTTAAATTTCTGAATACACAAACTTTCATAAATAATCCAACTTCATTACATTAAATATAAAATTTAAACTAAAAATCATTGATTACAAAAATTTAAATCTTAGGATGTTACAGTAGTTAATCTTGATAAGTTTTTCCCACCAAAAGTAACCACCAAATGAACCATTGCATTGGTTCATTGGCACCGGTTCTACTCATATAAATAGGGAAAACAATTGTAAATATTGTGTGTGTTGATATAATCAAAAGTTAGTTATATATACTTCTCTTTTCCCTCCGTTTTCTTTCCTCTACACATCGACACAAAACAGAAACTTTTTGCACTAAGATGACAGGATATTTGCGATCAGATTTCAAATCTTTTGATCGATCTGGAGTACCCAATAGTCAAGCACAAGGCAAGACTTGTAGAAAGAGGATATATACAAGAACACGACATAGACTTTGATAAAGTCTTTGCACCTGTAGCAAGAATTGAGACAATACGCCTTATATTAGCTCTAGCAGCTTAAAACAAATGGGAAGTACATCACCTAGAAGTAAAATCAGCTTTACAAGGTGATTTGAAGGAATAAGTATATGTCTCACAGCCAGAAGGATTTATAAAGCCATGACATGAAGGCAAAGTCTATAAACTCACTAAAGCTTTATATGGTCTTTGACAAGCATCACGAGCATGGTACATGAAGCTAGATAACACCCTGAAGGAGTTAGACTTTAGCAAATGTGTACTAGAACAAGCTGTGTACACAAGAACAACCAAGTCATCAACACTATTGATAGGATTATATGCTGATTATCTAATGATCACTGGAAAACCAAAAGAAGAGATTGATCCATTTAAAGATCAAATGAAGGATAAGTTCGAGATGAGTGATCTCGGTTTAATAGCCAGCCTACTATCTTGGAATTGAAGTCATGCAAAGTTGTGGCAAGATTTCAATAAAACAAACAGGCTACGCCAATAAGATACTCAAAGATGCAGGGATGATAGATTGCAATGATGCAAAGATACCTATGGAACCAAGACTTAAATTAACAAAACTTTCAGAAGGAATATATGTAGGTGCCACAGAATATCGAAGCATAATTGGCTGCTTAAGATATTTACTACATACAAGACCCGACTTAAGTTACTCAGTTGGACTACTTAGGGGTTGTTTGATTGCATTTTCCATTGAGTGTTGTCTGGATTTAGAGAGCTGTCTGGATTAAGTAATGCTGACTAGCAAAATAACCGAATAGATAATTACTTTTTAATTGTTTCGTTGACTGAACAGTCTGAACGAAATAAAATGACAACTTTAACCTTCCGTATGAATTAGAAATCTATTTGTTTTTTCAATCAAAATTATGGTCTGATTGTATATTTTAAATTAATAAAAATAAATTATTTAATAATATATATCAAATTATTAAACAAGTAATGGTTTCATTATCCCTATAAATATACATACATACATACATACATACATACATACATACATACATACATACATACATATATATATATATATATATATATATATATATATATATATATTCACACACACACACACACACACACACACATATATATATATATATATATATATATATATATATATATTTATAGTCCATAGAAAACAGTATTAACAGTAGTAACAACTACTAAGCACCCGTGTGTGATCAAATTTCAACAGTAACATTATATATATAGCAAGTTTTGAGTTTGTATGTTGGGTAGATCCAGTACCCCGAGTTTTAAACAATTGTTGTGTGTATGTTTGTGTGTGTGTGTGTGTATATATATATATATATATATATATATATATATATATATATATATATATATATATATATATATATATATATATATATGTATATATAAAAGGGTGTATCGTGTGATTTAAACAATACTACTATCTTCCTCATGTTGAAAAAAGAAAACACCCTGGAGAGAGCACCGAGTGAGGTAGAGCACCGACGTGAGGCAGAGCAGCACCGATGAGGGAGCACTGATCAAGGCCGCAACATATACAACGGGAGTAGACCCGGGTACCTTGAAAGAGCAAAGACGATGACAGAGAGGAGAACCACAAGAGCATCATCATAAAAGAGAGGAGACATCTGGCGGAGCAACGACGACAGAACGGAACTCTAGACGAGGAAAAATAACGGAAGGATAAGACTACCGGCTGCAAAGACTTGTGTAATTTAAAGAAGAGGGAAGAGCAATTTGAAAGATCTGGTAATAGGGAGGAGGATAAACTTGGCATAAAATAGAAAATATCACGTCTGAATACAGACCACTTCCATTTTGTGTCTGACTCAAAAGGCTGACCGAGCCCTTGTGTCTGATTCAAAGGGCTGACCGAGCATCTTAAACTAAATGAAACATACACTGCTTATGGCTGACCGAAATAAGTAATGAGTCAGTTAGCTCAATAAGTTATAATCAAACACCCCCATCATCGTTTTATGCAAGAACCACTAGAACAACATATGAAAGCAATTAAACATTTATCAAGGTACATCTAAGGAACAAAAGATTATCGAATCACTTAAGGGTTCGAAGGAGGAAACAACATACAAGGTTATAGCGATAGTAGCTATAGCGTTAATACACAAGAAGGAAAAGGCACTACAGAGATAGTTTTCTACTATGGAAATTCACCTATCAGTTGGAGTACTCAGAAACAAGGAACAGTAGTGTTATCATCATGTGAATCAGAATTTATTACGGCTACAATAGCAGCAACTCAAGCAATATGGCTAAAGAGACTACTTACTAAGATTACCAATACTGACGAACAAAAGATCAAGATTTATGTTGATAACAAGTCAGCAATAGCAGTTATGAAGAACCCAATATTTCATGGAAGAAGCAAACACATTGACACCAAGTACCACTTTATCAGAGAATGCGTCGAAAGAGAAGATTTGATAGTCGAGCACATCAGTGGTGAAAGACAAAGAGCCGACATACTCACTAAGGCACTACCAAGAATAAAGTTTTTTATAATGAGGCAACTACTTGGAGTTGAAGACCTGTCTAGATATAATCAAGATTAAGGGGGAGAATGATAGATTAATCATGATTGTTAGACTAATTATGTAAATACATTAGATGTTGTATTTATTATGTAAATATAGAAAGTGAAAGGGCTTAAATTAGTATTTAGGAAAGTCGAAGAGTTATGTGCATTCGAAAACATACAACCTTTTACGAAAGGATTCCATGAAGAGTTGCAACCTTTCATTCACACCTCTTAGACTAGTATATATAGGAACCTTATTCAGAGATTGTAATTGTGTGAATTCTAAAGATTGTTTATAAATATTGTTAGTTTGATCATCCGATCCTGTGCAAAGTTCATATCAGAGTCATACCGATTATTTCCAGCAGCATTGAATCCAAAAATCAGCAAGGGGGAGCCACAAGGAGTCCGAGACTCACAAGGGTGTGGGGGATGTTGTAACATCCAACACAAAACCAGGTTAGCAACTATAACTTAATCAGTAGTTATTAGCAAGTTATAACCTAATCAGTGGTCATTAACAATTAATCAATGTGATTAATAAATTTCATAAGGAAATTCATCTCAATTAGAAACAATTTCATCGGTGCGAGAATCGGCAAATTAATTAATCCGATCGATTTACGATATGATGGATTAATTCAACTAAGTACATAATAAGATCAAGACACTAATCATATGTTAACAAAATTACTTAACGTTAATTATGCAAGGGTAAAACAATTCATTATACTAATGCATTCATAAGTATTTATAAATTTACCAAAAAAAGGAAATACAAGAATACATTTTAAATACATTATACAAAAAAACAAGAAAATACACCATAATTATAAGCCTATGGCCGACCACCTAAAGGGGAGTACAACCCCACAATTGACTTTCAATTTTATAATGAGAAGCCCTTGCACCATCTACATCAAATCATTCACTTCATTCCCTTTCATTTCACCATTTTCTTTCACTTCAACCAAGTGTGCACTCAACATTAAAATTGAAAGATCACTTTTTCCATCTATAAATAAGAGCTCAAATTCACTTTATTTCTTCATATCTTTAAAACACAATTCTCTTCTTTCTCCAAATCAAAATCCGGCCACAAGAATACCAAGAGCACCAAAAATTGCAACTTTAATTTCTTCGAGTTTTTCAAAGAAGTTTTGTGCAACAAAGTTCAAGAACACTTCCTTATACTTAGTTGCATACTTTTAGTGCATCAAAGTAAGTAAATACTAACTTGTAACTTCTTATATTCATTTTTATATAAGTCTTGCATAATATATATAATCACCAACAACAACAAGTTTCATTAAAACTCAAGTTTATAAATAACTAGTTTTGTTTTAAAGTTTGTTTCTTCAAATGTGTTTATAAATATATAAACACATTATGTAAGCATGAATATTATGGAAAAAAAATTATATAAATGTGTTTCATAACCTTTTATACATGTGGTTTTTAAAAAAACAACAAGAATCACAAGTTGTTTCAAGGTTATGAAATCCGAATTTTCGGCAGGAATATTACATCGACTTTGAAAAATCGTAACTAATTCAAAACTTAACGAAAAGAGTTGATTCTTGTTTTAAAAGTTAGATCTATGTCTTAACTTTTATCTGGAGGTTTTCATAATTTAATATGGAGTTTTGAACCCTCAAATATTATGTGGGAACCGAAAGTCTAACAGCTCAAAAATGGGCAGCATAGGGTTTTTAACGAGCCTTTTCCCTAACCTAAACACCTCAAAAAATGGCCGTTCTTAACTTGAAAAATTCTTTGTACATAGTAGTTTTATGACTATCATTTTGGAGCTTCGTCAAAAATAGCCACAAAGTAGGCCGAAAACCTCGTTAAAAGCAGGAAAATTATATATATAAACTTGACGTTTTTAAGTGGATTTTATTTATGAACTTGTTAAGTTGGGTGATTTAAAACATAAAAACCAACATACATGCATATTTATATATGGGAGTTATTAAGTCCTTCATATCATTTAGGACTTGGTTAAAATACCTCAAGCATCACCAAAAGTCGTCAACGCAAATCTTCATTTTACGCTCATATTTGCCATCACGCTTACGGTGACTACACATAGCCGCCCCTATTTTTACGTTATGTTTTGGGGTGAAAATACATACTAAAATTTTTATATGGACATATTACATGCTATATTTCTTTTATGTATTACACACATGTGGTTTCATCATACCCTCAAATCATGAACCGTTACATTTATGTAAACGTGAATATCATATGGATAGATTTCTCGGGATTAATGCCCCCACTCGTGTTGGTCGCACCAACTGTTAACGGGTGCGTATATATTTAACATCATCGTATTATAGAGGTTAATATTACACACAGAAAACTCATAATTAAGTTCGGTTGCATGATCGTTATATGTAATACATAACATGGAATTTATACTTTATAAATTCAAACTCAATCGTTGTTGTCCATACGAGTCATTGTTTCGTGTAAACCTATGAGCTCACCAACAATGGTGTTCACGTATTTTAGCATGTATTTTCAGGTAATTAAGACAAATGACATGCACTGGAAGCACGTCAAGGCTTCCATAATTTTGGAGTCGCAAAAATTTTCAAACCTTCGGAGATTTATTTGCATTATTATTATCATTATGGTTATGTTTTTGAATCTCTGTAATTTGCGAACTACTTACGTTTTATTTTGGTTATGTAAAAAAAATGTTATATTCTGAATTTTATTAAGGGGAAATTGCGCAAAAAACCTCTAAGTTGGATCATTTTTGCGATTAAAACCCCCAATCATTTTTCATTGCACAAAAAACCTTCAACCGGTTAAAACTTTGTAAATTTGGGTTTTTTACAAAAAATCTGACTTGCAACCGGTTTAGCCAGTTGCAACTTGATGACGTGTACAATTTTTAAATAGATTTTTGCGTAAAAAACCCCCAACTTGTTTAGTTTTTTCAATTAAAACCCCAAATCATTTTTAATTTGATAAAAACCTCCAACCAACAAAGATAATTAAAATTGAGTCTTCACTGATGGAACATAAATAAACGAAATTCAGAAGCTAAAAATGGAACATAAATAAACGAAATTGAACATAAAGCTGAAGCTAAAAATACAACTCGTGAACACAAAATGAAATTGATTCCATTGGCACAATTGAAGTTAAAATTCAAAATTAAACGGCAAAAGTTAATCGAACATACATACATAAAATAAACAACACTGAACATAAAGATGGGTGAAGTAATCGGAGTTGCCAGAGGTAGAGAAGAAGAGAAAAGGTAAATATTATTATTGGTTAGAGATGAAAAAAATAGTTAAGGGTTTTAATCGAAAAAGTCACGAACTTCGAGGTTATTTATGCAAAAAATTGAGTTTAAGAATTATACATGTAGTGCCACATAGGCGCCACGTAAGTCGGGTTTGCCATGTGGACGCCACGTGTGTGCCATGTAAGCATATTAACCTATTATACCCGGTAATGCCCTAATTTCAAAAGATTTTACCGGTTAGAGGTTTTTTGTGCAACAGAAAATGGTTAGGGGTTTTAATCACAAAAATGATCCAACTTTAGGGTTTTTTACGCAATTATCCCTTTTATTAATGTATTTTTCGAAAAGTCCATATAGTGGTCGTTCACTTGATCATGACTATCCTTCCGCGGCGTCACGCCTAGTTGCCAACCGGGGTAAAGGGGTGTGACAGATTGGTATCAGAGCCATACCTATAGTGAACTAGGCTACATTAGTACCCTAGACTATAGCTACATTTAAGTTTTACTGATTTTAGAAAAACATTCCGAAAATAAGTAAACATTAAAAATGGGCCTTGATGACAGAAAACATGTCAAGCCACACAATCATTATCCTGTCCGACTCAGAAGAGGAGTACACCCCCACAAGCCTGTTGAACACGGAGGTATTCACCGAAGAGGACCCAATTGAGGAGGAAGACCCATCAGAGGAAGAAGATCTCTCCGAAGCAGTAGAACCAGTGGAGGAATCCGAAGAGGAACCCATGGAGGAAGACGAATCCTCCAGCGGATGGGGAGAACTATCCAGAGAGGACCCATCATCCCCGGTGGCCCCCTCCTACATGCTATACCGCCCTTCGGTTCCATCTTACCGAACTTACCGCCCCCACCCCAACTGGCCGCTCATGAAGTTCACAGCCCGAAAGCGGGTAATCATGCCGAGACGGGAGTTTATCCCAATCCCGGCTTCTCAGCCAAGCCCACCACAGTAGCGACAGGCAGACGCTCGTAGATGGGGCTGGATACCCGAGACCCACCAAAAGTGGAGGCGAGAGGAGGGAATTCCCTCCTAGTTTGAGGTCAGAGGACCATCCTCCGCACTGACCCCACCAACCCAGGAGCCCGCAGACCAGACAGTGCCCTTACTGGTGGCAAGAGCCACCCGACATGATCTCCAGATCCGGCTACTCAACCGGGACATCGGGGAGATCACTTCTAGGATCGAGTGTGAAGAGATGCAAAACACGAATATCTGTTGGGCAAACCAGCACGCTCTCTCCACTCAACAGGACGGACTAGACGAATTCCGTCAGCGATTGGCCGAATTCGAGGCACGCAATGAGGCACTGACGCAACGCCTCAACGCCCCGGAGCGAGGAGAGACCTCTGATCTCTCCCACACCTAATGCCCTGTTATTGTTGTATTATTTGAAATTGCAGTTAATGTATTTTCTAGTTAATATAGGACTTGAAAATTTTCGGGTAAAACCCGACCCCCATGTAACAAATTATATCAAGTGCTAATATAAAATTTAGTTTAATTATGAATCTGTGTTTGATGTTATAGAACTATTTGTCTCTAGAATATTTGAACCTTTAGACTCAACTTCTCACACTATGCTCTTCTCTTTAAACTTTAAGATAGTCCCACCGAAAAGAGCCATGAATACTGCCGAGATCGAGCAACTGGTCGCACAACGAGTGGCAGCAGCATAGCCACTTACTAAACCAACCGCAATAGCACCGCAAATGGCGACCGAGGAGCAAGCCGTACTACGGGAGGGTCTGACTCAACTCAGAAAGGGTGTGGCATAAAAGGATTTTTAAGTTGTAAGCCCCGATGCTTCAACGGGACTGAAGGCGCTGTCGGACTGGTTTGTTGGTTTGAGAAACTAGAATCTGTCTTCCGCGTCAGCGGATGTATAGAAGACGAGAAAGTTAAGTTCGCTACCCATACTCTTCAGGACGGTGCATTGACTTGGTGGAATTCGTATGTCCAGTCTGTTATAATCGACATGACCTATCAACTCGCGTGAACTGAGTTGAAACAAAAGATGACGGATGAGTACTGCCCCCGAAATGAACTGCAAAAGATGGAGTCTGAGTACTGGAATTTTTCGATGAAGGGAACGGATGTCTCCGGGTACACAAACCGTTTTCACAAATTAAGTCTGTTGTGCCCACAAATGGTTACTCCCGAGTACAAATGGATCGAACGCTACATTTGGGGACTCGCTCCCCAAATTAAAGGCAGTGTCACCGCCTCCAACCCCACAACAATTCAGAGCGCCATTCAGATGGCAAATAATTTAATGGATCAAGTGTCCAGGAGAATGGAGGCCAAGGTAGGGGAGAACAAAAGAAAATGGGAAGACAAATCAGGGAAAGGTTCGGGCTCATAATCCAAGAAGCTCAAAACCATCAAAGCATTTGTTGTCGTAGCTGAACCAAGAAAGGGATACACCGGCAACAAACCACTGTGTAAACAATGCACCTACCATCACGTAGGTCCCTGCCCTACCCCCTGCGGAAAGTGTAAGAGAATTGGTCATCTGACCAAGGAATGTAGGAATGTCAACAATAGATGCAACAACGATACTCAGAAAAGTTGTTTTGAATGTGGAATTGTCGGGCACTACAAGAAGGACTGCCCAAAATTAAGGAACAATGGTGGAGTTCAAGGGAGAGCTTTTGTGTTGGGAGCAGGTGATGCTCGTCAAGATCCCAAAATTGTGACAGGTACTTTTCTTCTTAGTGATGTATATGCTTACGTGTTATTCGATACTGGGCTGATAGAAGCTTTATATCTGCTAAGTTTAGTGAACAATTGAATGCTACTCTTTCCCCTTTAGACAATGCTTATACCATAGAATTAGTTGATGGAAAGTTGATTGAAGCAAATAAGGTAACTAAAGAGTGCAAACTAAAGTTAATAGATCATCCCTTTAAGATAGACTTGATGCCTATTGAACTCGGAAGCTTCGACGTAGTTATTGGTATGGATTGGCTATCAGACAACCATGCCGAAATCCTGGGAATGTGGTAAGAAGGTTGTAAGGATACCACTTAATAAGAAGAAAGTCCTAACAGTCCAAGGGAAAAGAAAGAACCGCCAGTTAAACGTCATCTCCGTTTAACTGGCGGTTCTTTCCCAATAGTCTTTCCTGAAGACTTGCCTCGACTTCCACTAGCTAGGCAAGTAGAATTTCATATTCACTTAGTTCCTGGAGATGCACCTGTGGCACGAGCACCTTACCGATTAGCCCCGTCAGAGATGCTAGAATTATCCCATCAGCTGCAAGAGCTATTGGATAAAGGATTCATCCGACCAAGTTTCTCACCCTGGGGAGCTCCGGTCTTATTCGTGAAGAAGAAAGACGGATCCTTTAGAATGTGCATTGACTTTAGCGAGCTAAACAAGTTAACCATCAAGAACCGATACCCTCTCCCTAGAATCGACGACCTATTCGATCAGCTGCAAGGATATAGCTTCTATTCAAAGATTGATCTACGGTCAGGATATCACTAGGTTAAGGTACGGGAGGAAGATATTCCGAAGACGGCTTTCAGAACTCGTTATGGTCATTACGAGTTTCAGGTGATGCCATTTGGTTTGATCAATGCATCAGCAGTATTCATGGATCTCATGAATCGTGTATGCAAATTCGTTATTGTCTTCATAAATGACATCCTTATCTATTCCAGAAGCAAGGAGGAGCATGAGCAGCATTTGAAGTTAATTCTGGAGCTTCTAGAGAAAGAATAACTACACGCCAAAATTTCCAAGTGTGATTTTGGGCTGCGAGAACAAAACTTCCTTGGGCATGTGATCAATAGCCAGGGAATACAAGTAGACCCATCAAAATTAGAGGCCATTAAAAATTGGGCAACTCCTAGAACTCCCACAGAAATTTGTCAGTTCTTAGGTCTTGCCGGTTATTATAGGCGATTTATTGAGAACTTCTCAAAGATAGTTGATCCATTAACAGAGCTGACTCGAAAGGATGTAAAGTACAACTGGGGTAAAGATTAGGAATCATGTTTTCAATTGTTGAAGCAGATATTGTGTAGTGCACCTATTCTATCCTTACCCGAAGGAACAGAGAATTTCATGGTCTATTGTGATGCCTCACACAATGGTTTGAGTTGTGTGTTAATGCAGAGAGATAAAGTTATCGCTTATGCATCGCGGTAACTTAAAGTCCTTAAGGTAAACTATACAACATATGATCTGGAGCTTGGAGCGGTGGTATTTGTTCTTAAGATCTAGAGACATTACCTTTACGGAACAAAGTGCATGGTGTTTACGGATCACAATAGTCTCCAACATATTCTGAACCAGAAGGAGTTAAATATGAGGCAACGTCGCTGGGTTGAGCTACTTAGTGATTATGACTGCGAAATCCGCTACCATCCGGGCAAAGCAAATGTTGTAGCCGATGCCTTGAGTCGAAAGGAACGAGTTAAGCCATTGAGAGTCCGAGCCTTAGTCATGACTATACAGTCAAACCTGAACTCTCAGATCCTCGAGGCACAAAAGGAAGCACTCAAGAAGGGAAATCTGTTGGATGAAGCCTTGAGAGGCATGGATAAACAGTTTGAAATCAAAACTGATGGATGCCGATACTTCAAAAACAAAATTTGGCTACCAAAGTTCGGACGGATAAGGAAGCTGGTCATGGATTAAGGGCATAAGTTAAGATATGCTATTGATGAGTCTATAATTTATATGGTTTCAGGGCCATTTTATGTTCATTTTAAGCACCGATACTTCGCAAAATCCGTTCTTTTACATCATATTTGTGTTTCAGGGTCCAGAAGTTATTTCAAAGCACCACGAGAAAATTCAGCGTGAACCGAGCAGGTCGGGGAGCAGGCCTGCGCCCCAGGTCTGCGCCCCAAAAGTTCCAGATCAGTTCCTGCGCATGCCAGCATAACCCTAGCCGCATCCGGGCGCAGGGGGGGGGGGGGGGCGCCGGCCTGCTCCCTGCTGCTTCGATCGATTCTGAATTTTACATGATAGATGCGGTGGATGAGCTTAAGCAACATGGTTCACTAATCAATGCCAAGGACCACACTGAATTATTCATTGCTGAACACGATACTGCTTTAATAAACTCTAAATGTAATGAACTTGAGGTAGTCATGGAATCCACATTGAAACCTAAAAAACCACCGTGGACCCATAAGACTGAAAAGTTGCCAATTATTTTGCATCAATCTGCAAGGCCTTCAATAGAACAACCACCTGTTCTAGAATTAAAAACCTTGCCCGTACAGTTAAAGTATGCCTTCTTAGGTCAGAATGACACTCTATCAGTCATTATTTCATCTGATCTGACCAAAGAACAAGAAAAAGCTCCAATACAAGTAAAATATATAAAGGCATTAAGTTGGACTGAGCATGTTGTTGCCAACCACCTGTCTAGTTTCCTAATTCTCCTATTAAACTTAACTGATCACATCAGGGACTCCTTCTCTGATGAACAATTATTATCAATTTTCAAAATACCATGGTTTCCATTAGACACAGGTTAAATGGGCCACCAATAATATGCTAGTCTCTGAACTAATCAGGTTAAGAAGATCGTAAACATAATTAGGCTAGTATAGGAGCAGTATGTCTGGCTGAAGACGTAAAACTTAGCGCATCCTGGGAGGCAACCCAGAGAACTTTGTTTGTGTGTTTCTGGAAACCCTCACGAGACAACACTCGTCCACTCGGGATACCGAGGGGTTTAACGGCTTGTTGCACATGCTAAGTGCAATCGTGATTCCCTAAAAAAAGGCAGATTAGTTTTAATTATTTCTTTGTTTTAGTTTAATTGTTTTAGTGTCACCAACGAAGTTGGAGAGGATTTCCTATCCAATTTTAGTTGTTTCTAGACTTAAGTTTATTTATATTTATGCAAATGTGCTAGTTTAATGAATGTTATATTTTTACTTTAGTTTAATCTATCCTAAATTAGCAAAGAATCATATTAAGAATGTGATTGTGTTCATTGTCTGCTCATTATAAGTGTGTCTATATGACAAGGATGTCATAATGGTCTAAGTTGGGGAGGGTAGGTTCTATGAAATGTTTAATATGATCTAATGAGCCCCAAAAAAAATTATTTATTATTAGACTGAAATTTGACCAATTGGGCAGAGAGCTACGACATATCATGAACATCATATCTGGGCATATTGGAAAGGAGGTTTGACATCACGAAGATTTTCAGGCTGGTAACTTCTTAAATAATATCTTTGGTCCTCTTCATCATTACTAGCAATCAGATACCATCGTTCCTTGCTTTTCACATATATCATTTATTGATTTGCTTGTTTGGGTTAGAATTTTAAATTTTGTACATTATTTCAGTAGTTGAGTGTGTTTGATTTTAATTGCCGAGTCCTTTTGAATGTGGATGCTTAGTGTCAAAGTACTCTTTTAAATTTCCCCAATGGTTCTTGTTTGCCGATCAGGCCGTGGAAAAATGATGATACATAAAAAATGTACCCAGAATTAGTTAGTGTTAGTAAGAAATTCTAGAATTATGTTAAGAGTCGTGATAATTAATATTTTAGTGTAAGTTCAGTTCAAGTAAGTTAAGATATATTTGTGCTTAAATGAAAATAATGTGTCAAAAGATTTTGAAAAACTAATGCAATAAGGGGGAGAGCTTAATCTTGTGTTTAGCCTCAAAAGATTCGAGGGTAGCCTAGTTGGTTCGAGGAATTAAGTCCTTAGGGGTACCATTCATGCCTAATCCCCTAAAGCCATCTGGTTTGGGAGCGATTGACCCAAATCTCGTTACATGGACCAGCTAGAAAAGCTATGGTAAAAGCTCGAGTTAAAATGAAAATAGATATAAGGATGATAATTAAAAGTAATATCTCATCGTATACATGCATAGAGGGAAAAGATGGTCAAAAGACCCACATGTTTTAAGCTTGTAACCTTGAGCTAAAAGAGTAATTTCAAAAGTGAGATACATTATAATTACTTAGAGAGAATGTGTTTTAACTGAAAATGTTCTCTAGCTTGTATTTAGAATTTTAATGCATTATTACGAAGGCTGAATTAACCTAGATTTATTCGAATACACTGTTAATACAGTCGGTACATAGTTAGTTCTGATTCCAAAGCTTGTTCGAGGACGACCAAGAGTTAAGTTGAGGAGATTGATGAGTCTATATTTTATATGGTTTCAGAGTCATTTTATGTTCATTTTAAGCACCGATACTTCGTAAAATCCATTCTTTTACATCATATGTGTGTTTCAGGGTCCGGAAGTCATTTCAAAGCACCATGAAAAAATTCACCGCGAACCGAGCAGGTCGGGGAGTAGGCCTGCGCTCCAAAAGTTCCAGATCAGTTCCAGCACAAGCCAGCAAAACCCTAGCCGCATCCGGGCGCGGGGGGAGGGGGGGTGCAGGCCTGCGCTGGGTCTGCACAAAAAAGCGTTTTTCAGCCCTAGAAACCCTAAAATCGAGTCCTCTATAAATAGAGGTAGATGGCAGCGATTGAGAGAAGTCCCGACGTGTGTGAAAATGTGCCGAAGCCCTGCCGGAGTGGATCTACGATACGAGAACAAAGATGGTGATTCGCAAGCTACCCAATGGCTCAGATCTATGATTGTGACGAGCATACGATGAGCAGCTAAGCCCATTAGCCGTTTGCGGAGGATCTATGGCTAAGTTTACTCTTCTTTAATTTCATATGTTTTGATGTATTCGTATTAAGCGAGCTCTATTATATGTATGCAAATGATAAACATTTGGCTATGATTACGATTATGTGTTGCGATTGGTAAAAGCAAGATAGTTTATCGTGGTGTTATTATTCGTGCCGAGTCCATTAGTTTAGGGATTAAGACGAGTATTAATGTTGCATACGCTATGCCGAGAGTTATTGGTTAAAACACATTTGATTAATTTAGTCGCGCAATTGATTATGTCTATGTGATCGTTGCATGAAATTATAGTAAGGAATTCTTATGCCGTGGTGATTTCGTGAATGGTTATTCATCTCTTGATTGTCTATCTTCTTCGTTAGTTACTTCATCCTTAATTTTAGTTACAATGCAATAGCAAACCATTACTCAAAATAATCATTCAAATCCACAAATTAACAATTTAAATGCTTTCAATAAACTTATAAGGCTAATAACCTAATCCTAATTACAACCACACTCCCTGTGGATTCGACCCTTACTTCTCTAGCTAAATATTGGATTTAAGGACTAAGTCTGCGGGTCACAACGACGGCCTGTCAGCAGCTATCCACCCAGGATCTGACAAGATGTATAATTATTTGAAGGACTTGTACTGGTGGACGAATATGATGCCTGACATTGCTACGTATGTCAGCAAGTGCTTAACATGTTTGAAGCACATTCCTGCGCTGGGTCGGCGCAAAAATGCGTTTTTCAGCCCTGGAAACCCTAAAATCGACTCCTCTATAAATAGAGGTCGATGGCAGCCATTAAGAGAAGTCCCGACGTGTGTGAAAATGTGCCGAAGCGCTGCCGGAGTGGATCTACGATACTAGAACGAAGGCGGTGATTCGCAAGCTACCCAATGGCTCAGATCTATGATTGTGATGAGCATACGATGAGCGGCTAATCCCATTAGCCGTTTGTGGAGGATCTACGGCTAAGTTTACTCTTCTTTAATTATGTTTTGATGTATTCGTATTAAGCGAGATCTATCATGTGTATGCAAATGATAAACATTTGGCTATGATTACGATTATGTGTTGCGATTGGTAAAAGCAAGATAGTTTATCATGGTGTTATTATTCATGTCGAGTCCATTAGTTTAGGGATTAAGACGAGTATTAGTGTTGCATACGCTATGCCGAGAGTTATTGGTTAAAACACGTTTGATTAATTTAGTCGCGCAATTGATTATGTCTATGTGATCGTTGCATGAAGTTATAGTAGGAATACTTATGCCGTGGTGATTCCTTGAATGGTTATTCATCTCTTGATTGTTTATCTTGTTCGTTAGTTACTTCATCCTTAATATTAGTTACAAAGCAATAGCAAACCATTACTCAAAACAAATCATTCAAATCCACAAATTAACTATTTAAATGCTTTCAATAAACTTATAAGGCTAATAACCTAATCCTAATTACGACCACACTCCCTGTGGATTCGACCCTTACTTCTCTAGCTAAATATTGGATTTAAGGACTAAGTCTGTGGGTCACAACGACGTCCCGTCAGCAGCTATCCACTTAGGATCAGACAAGATGTATAATGATTTGAAGGAGTTGTACTGGTGGACGAATATGAAGGCTGACATTGCTACATATGTCAGCAAGTGCTTAACATGTTTGAAGGTTAAGGTTGTGCACCAAAAACCATCAGGATTATTGGTACAACCGGAGATACAACAATGGAAGTGGGAGAGAATAAGCATGGATTTCATCACGAAATTGCCAAAAATTACTGGTAGTTATGCACCATCTGGGTAATCGTTGACCGACTCACAAAGACTGCACATTTCCTGCCAATCAAGGAGACTGATAAGATGAAAATGTTAACACGAATTTATCTTAAAGAAGTTGTCTCAAGGCATGGAATTCCCGTATCGATTATTTCTGATCGAGGCAGTCGGTTTACATCGAGGTTTTGGAAATCATTACAAGAGGCGTTGGGTACACAACTAGACATGAGTACAACATACCACCCTCAACTGATGGTCAAAGTGAGAGGACCATTCAAACATTGAAGGATATCATAAGGGCATGCGTAATAGATTTTGGCAAGAGTTGGGATACAAATTTGTCGTTAGTCGATTTCTCCTACAACAATGGCTATCACTCGAGCATTAAAGCTGCTCCGTTTGAGGCACATTACGGGCGAAAATGTTGATCGCCTATTTGTTGGGCTGAAGTAGGGGATAGTTAAATCACCGGTCCCGAGATTATACACATGACAACTGAGAAGATAGTACATGTTCGGAACCGATTGAAGATTGCGCGAGATCTACAAAAAAATTACGTTGATATCAAACGCAAGGATTTGGAATTCCAAGAAGGAGACCAAGTTATGTTGAAAGTGTCGCCATGGAAGGGTGTAATCTGTTTTGGAAAATGGGGAAAGCTTAATCCTCGTTATATCGGGTCATTCAAGACTTCCAAGAGAATTGGTACGGTAGCCTACTGACTTGAGTTGCCCCCGGAGCTAAGCAGTGTACATAATACCTTCCACGTATCAAATTTAAAGAAGTGCATGTCAGATGAAACACTCGTCATACCCCTGGAAGAACTACAACTGGATGACAAGCTACTTTTCATTGAAGATCTTGTAGAAATTATGGACCGAGAAGTCAAGAAGCTAAAACACAGTCGCATACCTATAGTAAAGGTCAGGCGGAACTCTAACCGTTGTCCTAAGTTTACATGGGAACGTGAAGATTAGTTTCGGGAAAAATACCCTCATCTATTCTCAAATACTTAAGGAGTGAGGAACACGAGCTAATTTCGGGACTAAATTCCCTTAAAAGGGGGAGACTGTAACATCCGGCACAAAACCACGTTAGCAACTATAACTTAATCAGTAGTTATTAGCAAGTTATAACCTAATCAGTGGTCATTAACCGATGATCAAGGTGATTCACAAATTTCAGTTTGTTAGCCCAAACTTCATCTCAAAACGACGAATACTCCTTCTGTTCGATAACCTCCAGTTAATCTTTGAAATAAACTCCACGATCAGTTTTCTATCACTAACACTTAAAGCACCCCTCTTTGTCTTTCTCTTCATGTCAGCAGCTAGTTTACCTTTCATGACTGTCAACACTTTCTGCAAAGTTCCATCACAAAATTTATTCAGCTCTACACTCTGCATAACCCTCAGCTTTTGATCTTTGTCTTTGTAAATCACAATGGGGTGTTTAGCCATAACTACTTGAAATTCTTTCAAATTCTCCATGTATTTGATAAAACGATTAGGCGCAGTGATATTGATCTTCCTCATACCTCTCATAACACCAATTTGTAGATCTTACACTGACATGAGCACCAGTTTGGTGTGCATGAAGTGAAACAATGTCTTAAGTGCAAATCTATAATGTTCATCTCTTTTATTTCTGCACAATTCGTCAAAAAGATCTTCAATATCAACCAAATTCATACCAAACATATCTGCCTCAGTGAAAACATATGTATTTTCATCTTTTTTGGTGACCGTGAATGTAGGATAAAATACTTTCACAAATATATCCTTCTCAATCTTTACCAGATATACTATCCTGAATTCACTTCTGACCTTTTCAACAGGTTGAGCTTTGTTTTGTAGAAAACTGGCATAATTCACCAAATTTGGCATGTTAGGCTCCAACACTTTGAACAACTTCAAGAACGTGTAAGGTGCTTGCTTCTTACAAAAAATCTTCTTCTCAAGATGATCTTCAATGTACGGAAGCTTATTTCTCTTTCTGAGGTACTCAGTAGATTGTTTCGCAGACAAATCCAACACCTTTATCTTTTTCTTACTTACTTCATCTTCACTTAGCAGTGTAAGCATGTCATTTATTTCTTTCTGGACTACCTTCTGCACTTCAAATCTTAACTGATGTTGTCTTTGGGATTCATCAGCCAAAATGTAATGATTAAAAAATATATCCATAAGCTCTACTCAGCTCTGACATTGTAGGAGGCATCACATTTTCAATTGGAAAGGTATCCAATTCTTCTTTGACTGTAACCGTCACCTAGGGATTTTCAACCGTTGGCGTCGGTACATCATCTTTCAAAATCTGCTCAACGAATTCTTCTTCCTCTTCTATCCTTTAACCTCTTAATGATATATAATTTAAGTCAAACCCATCATCATCATCTGATATCTCAACTTCTTTCTCAACCTCCTTAATCATTAAAGTTTGTCCTTGTTCCTCATTGTCGGAGTCATCATACTCTTCAAAATTGTAGATACCTGATTGAATACTTAGAGGAACTGAAACATCTTCATGTAGAATCAATTCCAGATCACTTTGAGCATCAACAGGTTTTTCCTTTGAGCTCCCAGCCTCTTCTCCTCCTGTCTCTTTTTCTTTCTCAGGACATGTATTCATTAGAATTCCAGTATCCTATTCTCCAAGCTTCCTCCTCTTCTCCCCCTCATGTGGAGCATCATCGGAGTCATCGTTATGCTCATCATGTTTTCGTTTAGGAGCAGAAGCTTGAGCTTTGCAGGTTTGCTCAACAGCTGATATTCTCTCTGACATTGCTCCCAAAGCAGTAACCACTATACTCTCCAGTCCAATCATTCTTTCTCTCATCTCGTCAAACTTATCATAAACAAAGTCTCGGAGCTCATCAATAGATTGTTGCGGATCTCTCTCTTTAACTCCTTATTCAACATTCTTTCCCTTTAACAATTCTTGAATATTTTACATTTGCTACATCATCTCTGAGAATTGATTTGTCATTTGAGTATAAACTCCAGCAATGGCTTCATTGAGCTGTCTTCAATGACAAAGGGTGACATTCTAACCATTGGGTCACGTAGACTTCCAGTTGACACAACAGTAGAACTTGTAAAAAGAACTTCTATGTGGCCTACGGTCAGAGTTGGCATTGATATCTCTCTGGTAGGACTTCCAACCACTTCAAGTGAAGGAGCAATAGATGCTTCTATCATTGCACTTACTTCAACAAATGAAGTCGACGCAAGTGTCCTAGAGTGTATATTATCTATTACTTGAGCTTGAGAAAAAATTGTACACCCGCTGTGTACTGGTTTCAATATCCATAAAATCCAAAGGATTTAAGTATAGATCTTATGTAATATCCTGGTGAGAAAATGAAACACCTTCTTGTTGGGAAGAAGGTGAGTGCCTGGTGGGGTGTGAAATTGTCAGTGAGATACTGACTGTTTCAATGCTAACTCCCATATGGGAGATAAGAGCAGATGTGGCTAATTCTCGGCTTTCTGGGCTAGGGATCCCCCTCAAACTCGACCTTGCTATTTTAACAACATCAGTTTCTAGTAACCTTTCAGGTTCAGAAAATTCAATCAAACATGCATCACCCTCATTATCATCATGACCCTCATCATCATCATCAGCTCCTTCATTACCACCTTCAACAATATTTGACAATGTTCTTTCAGAATCAGAACTCCTCTCACCACCCCTTACTTGCTCCTCTGCTCCCTCTAACTCAGATTGGCTTCCCTGAACATCATCCCCTTGTTGATGTTCCTGCTCTCGTAAATCTCCCTGTGTTTCTATAGGAGCATGATCTATACGATATAGTCTCACACTTTCAGCTCCTTGATCAACATATTTTAGCAGTGATTCTGGAATTGGCTTGACATTAGCATTAGGTGCATCTTGTACACTGTGGAGGCTCATCATCACATAACCAGGACATCTCTGAGCATTAGATCTTTTGGAATTTGTTCATTTGCCCTTAAAATCCCTTTGATCAAAATTTAAATGAATCTTTGAAGCGGCACAAACTTCCTTGCTCTTTGTGTGGTTTTGGCCAACACAATTTCCTTCAAATCCTCCCATATGCATTGTGCATAGTCATGGTGTTTATTAAATGCAATTCCATGAAACATCTGTAAACAATGAATACTGCCTCTATCAATCCTTGTATGCTAGGAGGTCATACAACTGTTGACAATGCCAAACAGGGTATACCATTCACCATTCAGACCATTTTGATGAAATTTTGAGCTCTTTGGCAATGGCTTAGAGTATCCCAGGCAGATCAAATCATGACATAACTCCTCATCAGACACAAAATCTTCAAAGTCTGCCAGATCTGGGAAGTTTACTGTATCAATTCTTCTTGGCAGAAATAAGTTTTGACGGAGTCTGACAAGGGTGATCTTAGCCTTGAATTGATCAATAGTCACATTAAAATGATGGTTGGCTTCAGCAGGTACAAACTTGACAATATGCCAAAATTGGTTCAGATATCCCAAATGAATGTTTGATTTGTACTTCAAAAGGTATCCAAGAGGGTGACCATTCAGGATGTCCACAATGATAGGATGGCTTACTTTAAGGACTTTGGGATCAAATCTGCGGTTATTGTCCAACAAGGCTAAATAGTATTTGGACTTAACAAGTTGGGTTTCGGGGATTGGTGATGGTCGGGTTATGGAAGCTGACTTAACTGGTTTTGAAACCAGTGTATGATTGAATGATGAATGTGAATCTGAAAAACTAGAATTTTGGGTGTGGGCTTGGGATTCCATTTGTAACCTCTATAAAAATAATAAACATGTTAGGAATTTCAGGTAAACAAATATAATCCTGCAGATAGAAAAATAAAACATTTTATTAGAAATTAGAAAAATATATGTTTTACTGTTTAAAGCATCGGGATTCCAAACAACAATATTAAAATATTATTGTTAGGATTCCAAAGTCAATCATTGAGAAACCAATGTTAATAAAACACAGATTTTAAAAATTTCTTGAAAAATGTGAAATTTTTTCTGAAAAATAAAACTCCACCAGACTTAGAAAAATTTGATATGAAACTCGAATGATTCAGGAGGTTCCTCGGGTGTCATAGGAACCAAATCGAATGATATATAAGGTTTCTCGAATGATATGACATCAAACTCGAATGAATTGTTGACCAACTCGAATCATATTGAAAGATTCTCGAATGTAGCATTAATCGAATTGGAAAAACTTGAGAATATTTAAGTCTTAGCCTAATCAACTCGGTTGATAAAGAAATGTTCTCGAACATAACATGGACCCAACTTGATTAAAGATAGGTTTTTCATGAATGAAATGTGATTCGAGTTAAAAAAAAATAGAAAATATTCTAAGTCATTCTCTAACCAACTCGAATGAATAATAAAGTTTCTCGATCAAGGCATTGACTCAACTCGGATGAAACACAAAGTTTCTCGGGCCATATGTCAACCGAGTTTGATGGCTTGTAATTTTTCTAAGTTCCTAATTCAAACAAACTCGAATGAACCCATTGATCTCTCGATATGGCCTTTTTGCCAACTCGATCAACACATAGTGTGTTCTCGATTATTATTAAGTTCAACTCGGTCAAAACAAAAAATTTATCGATCAGCTTCTTTGACCGAATTTGAACTTAAAATTTTTTCTTAAGTCCTAAACAACACTGAAATTATCAAAATATATTTCAGGGACATTTTGGCCTATTCATTTACTGTTTCCTACTCGAATTGGATTTTAAACAAGCTTTCTTTACTGAACTTTGTCCAAAAACACCTTTTAAATTGTTTAATGTCTGAATTAAAGTGAACTTCAACTTTCGAAACTTTTTCTGTTCAAAATCAAATTGAATGTTGTGTGTTTTGATATAGACCTTGAAATTTGATTTTTCAAGTTCATATGTGAATAGAGGATCGAAACACACTTTCAATTTCAGATATAAATCACACAATCAAAAGAACACAAAAACACACAGAGACACACTATGAACACACACAGTTACTTTTAAGCATAAAACTCGAGAACAAACTGAAAAAGAACAAATAATAACACAAAACAGAAACAACATTTACAATTTCAACACGAATCTTGAAAATTTTTTCAGAAAAATGGGTTGCTTCGTTGATAAGGAATGTCGATAGTGGATTTTGAGAAGAACGTGAACAGTGGCTGAGCATTTGGAAAAAGAGAAATTTGAATTCAAATTTCAAATTTATATGAAATTTGAAAAATCCCAGCCCACTTTAAACTTTTAAAGCCCATTTAACTAAAAAAAATTTCACACACAACAAAAAAAAAAGAGAACTAATGAAAATTTCAACTAAAAAAAATTTAAGCAACTAAATTTTTTTTTATTTAAAAGAAAAACTAAAAAAAAATTTAACTAAGAAAAAATTAAAAGATAAAAAAAATTGTTGCTCACCCTTGAATTTAGCATTTTAGCTCCCCTTGAGATCTATACCTCTTTTTATGACAGCTCCCCTTACATTAATCAGATATTTAAAATATCAAATAAAAATTTCTATTTGCTCCCCATGCACATGACAATCCGATTCTGTTAAACTCAGAAAAATTAAACTTTTAAATCGTATGAGATTAACAACAATTTTAATCAAGTAAAAAAGTGTTAATTTTAAAATTATATTGTGTAACTACTGAATGTTTAAATCTAACGATTCAACGTACCCAATTTGTAAACCAAAAAATTAAATCGTTTTTCATCTAAGGCTTTGGTAAACAAATCAGCTAGTTGATATGCAGTGGCTACAAAATATAACCCTACATTACAATTTTCTACATGATCTTTTATATAGTGATACCGAATATCAATATGCTTGGTTTTTGAGTGTTGCACCGGATTTTGAAGCTATTGCTATTGCACTTTGTGAATCACAGTAAATGGAAATCTTGTGAGGTGTAAATCCGTAGTCTCTGAGTTGGCTTTTCATCCACAACACTTGTGAACAACACAATGATATTGCAACGTATTCAGCTTCTGCTGTTGACAGAGATACACAATGTTGCTTTTGGATGACCAGCAGACGGGTTTGTCACCAAGAAATTGTACTGCTCCTGATGTGCTTTACCGTTCCATTTTGTCACCAGCATGATCAGCATCAGAAGAGGCAGTTAATGTAAAATATGATTCCCTAGGATACCACAAACCTAAGTTTGGAGTTCCTTTCAGATATCTTAAAATGCGTTTGGCAGCAGCCAAATGTGATTCTTTAGGATGTGCCTGATATCTAGCACAGACACACAT
Organism: Centrapalus pauciflorus; assembly: GCA_020465985.1. NCBI lineage: Eukaryota > Viridiplantae > Streptophyta > Magnoliopsida > Asterales > Asteraceae > Centrapalus > Centrapalus pauciflorus. The sequence continues at coordinate 370,673 of JAANYP010007814.1, read as the reverse complement.
AGCAAACATGATATCCGGTCTACTGGCCGTTAAATACATTAATGACCCAATTCTCTCTCGATAATGAGTTACATCAACAGGTTTCCCTCAAATGTCCTCATCGAGTTTAGATTTAGAATCCGGAGCCATGAGAGTTTTCAAGGGTGTACTATTGACCATGTTAGATTTTTTTAACATGTCTGAATGTATTTTGACTGATTGATGAAAATGCCATTGCTCGGTTGTTTTACTTATAGACCTAAGAAAAAATTAATTTCTCCCATCATGATCATTTCAAACTTTTGGGACATTAAATATGAAAACTTCTTGCAAAACTCAGTATTTGTAGACCCACATATTATATCGTCCACATATATCTAAATAATTATGATATCTGGACCCTGACATTTTATAAATAGGGTTGTATCCACTGCACCTTTGTTAAATCTACATTTGTAAAGATAATTTAAAAGTGCATCATACCAAGCTCGAGGTGCTTTTTTAAGGCCATATAGTGATTTGTCCAAAATATATACATGATCAGGCTTCGAAGGATCGGTGAACCCTTCGGGCTGATATGTATATACTTCGTCAGTTAATTCCCTATTTAAAAACACAGTTTTGTGTGCAGCAAATGCTAAAAATATTCTAATTGCTTCAATCCTGGAAACGGGGGCAAATGTTTCGTCGTAATCGATTCCCTCCTGTTGGCTGTATCCTTATTGTGATGAGGCGAGCTTTGTTTCGAATGATGACTCCATTTTCATATTTCTTGTTCTTGAAGATCCACTTCGTGCCAATGATAGACTTGTCCTTTGGTGGTTCCACCAATCACCAGACCTACAACCTTTCAAACTGATTGAGCTCCTCTTGCATAGCTACAATCCAGTCAGCATCCTGAAGAGCTTCATTCACTATTTTTGGCTCTATCTTGCTCAAAAAATTTGAGAAAAGACACTCGTTCATTGTAGCTCTCCGGGTTTTTACTGAGGCAGAGGGATCACCAGTTATGTTTTCTGGTAGATGATTCCTTGTCCATTTGAATGTATGTGGGTAGGGTTGAAGTTAGTCTTGATTTGGATTTAACTCCAGGTAGGGAATTCGTGGATTTGTTTCAGAAGTTAATGGGATATCAACTGAGGTGGGGGTTTTTGAATTTTCTGAATTCAGGGGGGTTTCAAAAGATTTTGGAGCTTGAAATGATTGTACACTATCAATAGGTATGTGTACACCTGTTGTTGAAACCTCTCCAGTATTTTCTGAAATTGGTTGATGCGAATGATCAGAGACTACGATCGGATCTTCGGTAATCCTGTCAGGAACCAAAATTGGAACATTAGTTTTGGTCTTTTCAAAGTGGTCTTCATAAAAAATTTCAAACAATTTATTAATATCATTCATTTCAGCATTTTGCTCAGATGACTTTATTGAAGTCGACTGTTTAAGTTCGGGTCCTGAACTGTTGTGTTCAGAAGCCATTACAACTGCTTCGTCGAATTTAACGTTTACACTCTCGTTAACGGTCTTCGGTCTTTTGTTGTAGACTCGGAAAGCCACAGACTCTTTAGAATATCCAATGAAGATGCCTTCATCCGCTTTCAGATTAAACTTTCCCAAGTTATTTTTGTCATTCAGGATAAAGCATCTGCATCCAAAGACATGAAAAAATTTCACATTAGGGACTCGTTTATTTATCAGTTCATATGATGTCTTTCCAAATCTTTTGTTGATAATTGATCTGTTCTGAGTAAAGCAAGCAGTTGCTACAGCTTCAGCCGAAAGGAATAACGGTAGATTAAAGTAAGCCAATATCATCCTAGCAGATTCCACAAGTGTGCGATTTCGTCGTTCAACAACACCATTCTATTGTGGGGTATGAGCCGTTGAATATTGACGAGTTATCCCAACAGAACTCAAATATGTCTCGAGTGACTTATTCTTGATATCTGTACCATTATCAAATCTTATTGTTTGAATCGATTGTCACACCCCGTTACCCCGATTGGCAACGAAGCGCGACGTCGCGGAAGCGTAGCCATAATCATAATGAACGACCACTATATGGACGTTTTCAAAAATACATCGGCGTAACTTTTAAAAGACATAAATGTTTTACATAACCCAAAAATATAAAGAGAAGTTCGCAAGGTACAGAGATTTAAATACATAATTAAATAATGCAAATAAATCTCCGATGGTTTGAAACTGAGTGCGACTCCTTAAATGCGGAAGCTTGAAAATACTACCGATGGGATGGACTTGCCTTAATTTCCTGAAAATACACGCTAAAATACGTCAACAAAATTGTTGGTGAGCTCATAGGTTTACACGTAAATCTAACTTGTATGGACAACAATAATAGAGGTTGAATTTATAAAATCATAAATTCCTTGTTATGTATTACATATAAACCATCATGCAACCGAAGCTTAATTTAAAATGAGTTTGCCCAGTGCCGTATTCCCATACGTAATACCGTGTGTTGAATATATATGCACCCGCTGTTAGCCAACCCGACTAACCCGAGTGGGGGACATGACTCCCAATAGATCTATCAACAATATATTCGCGCTTACAAATAAATGCAATTAACGGTTCATGATATCAGGGCTAATGGAACCACATGTGTAATACATAAAAGAAATGAAGATATTTCCGTGTCCATATAAAAAAAACGAAGCATGTATTTCATCCCCAAAACATAACAGTGTGAAAATAGGGGCTATGAGAACTCACCGAGCGTGTGATGGTAAAAACTAGCGTAATGTGCTTTTTAGCGTAAAGGGACGGATGATGCACCGAGCGAGATTAAACGGGTCCTAAATGATAATAAGGACTTAATATCTCTAATATATGATGATATATATATTTATAGATTTTTATGTCTTAAATCACCCAACATTACAAGTTTATAAATAAAATTTGCTTAAAACGTCAAGTTTATATATATATATGTATATAATTTTTCCAGCTTTTTCGGAGGTTTTTCGGCCTACTTTGAGGCTGTTTTTGACCAAGCTCCAAAATGTTTTAGACTTTGGTTTTCTAGGACATTAAACTACTATATGCAAAGGATTTTTAGAATCAAGAACGGCCATTTTTCGAGATGTTTAGGTTGGTGAAAAAGCTCGTTAAAAACCCTATGTTGGCCATTTTTGAGCTGTCAAACTTTCGGTTTCCCAAATAATTTCTGGAGGTCTTAAACTCCAAAATAAATTATGAAAAATTACAGATCTATAGGTAAGACATAGATCTAACTTTTGAGACAAGAATCAACTCATTTCGTTGAGTTATGAATTAGTTATGATTTTTCAAAGTCGATATAAATATTCTGCTGAAAATCCGTAGTTTATAAACTTAAAACAACTTATGATTCTTGTTGTTTATTCAAAGACTACTTGTATAAAAGTTATATAACACATATATAACACATGTTTTCATAATATTAACATGTTTATAATGTGTTCATATATTCATATGCACATTTAAAGAAACAACTTAAAAATAAAAACTAGAAACTTATAAACTTGAGTTTTTATGAAACTTGTTGTTGTTGGTGATTATATATATTATGCAAGACTTATATAAACATAAATATATGATGAAATAAGTTAGTATTTACATACTTTGAAGTGTTTAGAATATGATTTTGAGTAGAATTTGAAATCCTTTGCAAGATATGCACCAAAACTCTTGAATTTCTTGAAGAACACTTGAATGAAGAAGTTTGTGATGTGTGTGTGCTTTGGCCGGATTTAATAGGAGAGAAGAGAGGATTTTGGTGTGAATAAAATGAATGAAATTCCTTCCTATTTATAGAGAAATTTTTGGTCTTTCAAATGAGGAAAGACATGAGAGACAAAAGTTGTGTGCACTTTTAAACAAAATGATGGTGTTTAAAGTAATATTAAAAAAATAAAAGTCAACTTCTAATACACACATGGCCTAATGGCCGGCCCTTATGTGTATAATACATGTATTTATATATATATATATTTTTTTTGTATAAATGTATTTACAAAATGTATTCTTGTATTTCCCTTTTCTTGTAATTTTATAAATACTTATGGATGCATTGTTTTAATGAATTGTTTTAGTCTTGCATAATTAATGTTAAGTAATTGTATTAGTGTATGATTAGTGTCACTAATCATAAATTAATTATGTACTTAGTTGAATTAATCTCTCATATCGTAAATTGATTGGATTAATTGATTTCCCGATTCATCGCACCGATGAATTTGATTCTAATTGAGTTGAATTTTCTAATAAATCTTGTTAATCACTTGATTAATTTCTAATGACCACTGATTAGGTTATAATTGGTTATTGAATACAGATTAGGTCATTGTTGCTAACCTAGTTTAGTGCCGAATGTTACATCGGTAGTTTCCGATTGACTTGTATTTTGCGAACGAAGTCTAATGATCTCGGTAGCATCAGACTTGCATCTCAGGAAGAATACCCATGTGTATCTTGAATAGTCGTCGACTATAACCAACATATATCTTTTCTTGTTAATACTCTCTACTCACATAGGCTCACACAAGTCCATATGTAGAAGTTCTAAAGCCCTAGTTGAAGAATGTTCAACCTTTAACTTGTGAGAAGCCCTCACCATATTCCATTTTTCACAGGCGACACACAACTGTTCCTTCTGAAATCGAAGATATGGTACCTTTTGACTAAACCACCTTTAACAAGATTGGTTAATTCTTTGAACTTCAGATTGGATAGCCGACGATGCCACAGCCATGATACTTTAGATGTTGCCTTGGACAGTAAGCAGACATCTTTCTTTAGATTTATATTGGCTAAATCTATGGAGTACAAATTTGTTTTTCTATTACCTGCAAGGATTTTCCTTCCCTTCCCCATATCTAATGCTACACCGATTAGCCTTAAAATTGACTTCTAATCCTTTGTCGCATAATTGACCGATACTGAACAGATTATGACCAAGACCATCAACGTAGAAGACCTTTTGAATTGTTATTTTATCGTACTCCAGACTCCCATATTACTTGATCGAACAAAATTGATCATTACCATACTGTACCGTCCCACAAAATTTGTCAACAAAATTTGTGAGGGTTTCTTTTGTCCGGTCATATGCTTTGAGCACCCGGAGTCAAGGTACCATACATGACTTACATATAAAACGAAGAAAGACGTGAGGTACCCACTTATAGTTGGGTACTTTCGAAATAGGTAAATCATATGATGATTCTTTAGATTTTTCAACTATTAATATCTTTGATTTAGGAACCCACTTTTTAACAGAATTTTTAGGGATCCATTTTTGTACAGTTTGTTGTGGAACTGATTCTGAAATTCTCTTCTTTGGAACCTTTTTCTGTTTAAAAGTAGGACCTTGTTCTTTGGCAACCATACAAGCTTATAAGATTTATATGCAGGTTTAGCATTCAACACATGGCAATGAGCAAAATTTAAAGAAAATAAATCATCACGAGAGTATTTAGCACAGTGTTTATCAGACATTTTATTATAGACAGAATTATCTATTGAACTAATCCTATCAGTTACAGTCTTTTCTTTTACTCTCCACTCTTGTCCAATTCTTGTTTTTCTTTGCTTGTTGCTTCTTTCTCCAAACTTTCTTCGGTGAACTTTTCACAATACAATCTGACATAATAGAAAAACGAGAATTAGTCACTTTAGAATTATCCTTATTCAGTCAAATCTTCTTACCTTGAGAAGCATGTGATTTCTTTGCTGTAGAATCCTTAGATGAAGAGGATTCACCTTTTTCAAAATTTGGAGTCACAAAAGTAACTTTTTTTTCTCATTTTTCTTTTTTAAATAAGGTGAATTTATTGATTTAACCTTAGATTCTGTAGGTATTCTTTTCAAAATACTTACAAGTTCTTTAGGTTTATCTGTTTGTTTGTCACGTAGAGGTTTAACAAATTCATCAATTTTGACAAACATCTCTTCTAATGAGTTAAAATCAGAGTTCATGTACAGATCAAACCCTGTTCAGAATTGATAGAATCAGGTTTTATTGAAGGTTTCTGATCTGGTTGAATTTTGCTATCAGGCTGATTTTTCAATTTTATTTCCAAATCTTTTATTTCGGCCTGAAGATTTTCATTTTCAGAGTCAAAAATTTTAATTTTCGATTCAAGATCAGTATTGATCTTTTCAAGAATTGAATTTGGGATATACGTCTTTTGAGTATAAGTAGTATTTTCAGACAAATCCTTTTCAGAATAAGTCTGAATATACTCTTTTGAAATGCAAGAATGTTGATAACTATCATTTAATTTGTTATAATCTTAAGTACTTTGCATTTTATCTGTACTCAACCTTTTCAAATCTTCCCCTGATTCTACTTCATCTGAAGCTTTCATAAAAACCATTTCTAATCCTAATTTCATATATCTAACATCATATATAGTTGGTGAATAGGAAGTAGCTTTTGTTAGATATTTAGGATTTGTCCAACCTATGCCTGATTTTGAATTATAAAATTCGGTTTCTTTAGGTTGATTCAATATATTGTTTGATGTGTTTGACCTTATTTATTAAACTCATCTTCCAAAGATTTGATTTTCTTATATAGCTTTGTTCTTTCATCAAATATAGAATGATATTTTACAGAGTAACTTGATGATTCTAACTCGGCTAATTTCAGTTTTTCTCATAGGTCAGATATATTATTGTTTAGTTTTTGAATTTCACTTTGAAGTTCATTGGATTTGTCTTGTAAATCTGAAACTGCTCTTAATGCTAATGCCTTGTCCTTGGAAAATTCTAATACTAATGCATGTTCTTGACTCAATTTATTTTCCAAGTAACGGACATTTTCTTCTCGGCTTTTAATGATTTTTCAAATCTTTTTAGCTTGAAAGCTGTTATAGATGATTCCCAGATAATATCAGCACACAATCGTATAAGCTCACTCAAATAATCACTCACAAATAGAAGCAATGCTCAATGATTGAGTAATGATTAAAGAGACAAAGAGAATATTTTGATATATTGAATGCGGCGGCTGCTGGAAGAAACAATATGACCGTGTATTTTCAATTTTAATTGTCAACCCACTTTTCACAAAACTCTATGACCTATATACCTAGGAGAATTAATTTATCTTTAAGGGAATTGCACTTTGGCCCCCTTAACTCTAAATACATAGAAACTAACTAGAAATAAATTACAAGACAAACTATTCAAGAAATAATTATTACAAATTAAATCCACAAGATCGAAATTAAATGTCTAATAATCTTCCCCTTTTCGATCATTGTGGCGGAACTCTGGCATGATCAGTTGTTTCTCAGAGGCCAAGGATGACATCGAATCGTCTAACCACTTGCCTCATATGTAGCCGTTCGTTCAGGTATTCAATGTCGCTGAGGATGTCTTGTATCTCCTTTGGTAAGCGTCTGAGTTCTGGATTAGGCTGAGCATCGAATTCTTGTATCCTTGTTGTAAGTTCAGCCTTGACCAATCTGATTGTTCCATCGGAGTAACAAGGGAGATCCTCGAAGCGCATGAATCTTTTCTCCCTCGTTGGTTTAAAAATATAACTCCTGGGCCTCCTCAAAATATAACTCTATACGCAGGATGATGATCTAGCAGGAAGCTGTCTTGCTCAGGGGCTCGTAAACCGACTCTGACCAGCGCGCTCTCTATTGCCATTTGGAAATCTCTTAAGCACATGATGATAGAGCGGCGGTTCATGCTTCGTGTGAGTGCGGGTACGGCAGTCATGGGAGACAGACGTTTTTTGATTCAGTGTTTCAATTTCTCGTGTAAGAATTCGACATTGTCCACATTTACATAATCAAGGTCATTCTCATAAAACTCCTCAAATGTACCATCTTCTTTTTCCACCTGAAAGGCTGGATAGAATACTTTCGCATATCGTGATGGTGAGAAGCCTCTTTATCTTTGACTTTGACACTTTTGACCTCTTCTCCATGAGCATCAACTGATTACACTCGGCCTGTTCAGCTATCGAGACATTTGTAAGTTCCATCAGTAAGCGCCTGCTGAACGACCCTGGTTTCTTCCTGAAGACCATCTTGTATCTTTCTTCCAGAAAAGGGTTCTGGAACTGCTCAATTGGGAACTTCTGCAAAAATTCCTTCAGTCCTTGAACGGGGGGATCTTCTATCTCAGCTCTCTTTGCTTCAAGTATTTGAAAATCTTCCCCCTGCATTCTTGCCTTAGTTGTTCTTTCAGTTCCGATGGCAGAGAGTGTACGCCACCTTTCATGTACCAACTTACCCAGTAAAGATCGCTGTCGTCATGGATACCAGGCTCCTCAGGTGGCTCATCATATTTGTGTACAAGCTTAGCTCCTGAGGGCTCTTGTTCTTGGGTTTGTGGTTGGGGTACAGATTGGACTTGGGGAGGACTTTGGATTCTGGAAGGGCTTTAGACTAGAGGGGATTCTTTTAGAGTGGAGGGAGCTTGAATTAAGGATAGGATTTCTTGTTGTGGTACGTGGGGCAGGGAGTTTAAGAATTCAAATGATGAGGATGCTTTTTGTGGTGACTCGGGCTCAGATTTTGGGGTGAGTAAGGGATAGTCGTCATCAATATCGCAGTCTGAATCAGACACCAATATGATTTTGACTTTTTCTTGAGCGGGTTCAAATTCGACCATAGCTGACATCGGATCCAACGAAGCCGGACCTTCAACCAGTGGCTCGTCTTCTAACATTTCCTGAGCCCCATACCTCTGATCCCTGGACCCTTGTATGTCTGCTACCTCAGATTCAGCTCCCCCTACAACATGATCAGGTCCTCAGACTGAGTTTTTCTACATTTCTCTCCCTCATGGCGATCAGGGTCATCCTGATCGTCATGTTTCCTTATCTGGGACTCAGCATGAGGACGGCATTGCAGCTCTATGACGGCAGACTCTAGACGGTCCATTCTGGAGTTGAGCTGTTCCTGGACTTGAAGAATTAAACGAGTTCGCGTGTCTATGTTGTCTGAAAAGCTCTGAAATCTGTGATTGGACTGAACGGGATCCTGGTGGAGGTAGATCCTCAGAAGCGACACCCTTACCCTTCATAAATGAGAGAAGGGCGGTATGTCGTTCTTTAGCAGCCTCCTTCTAGGCATCCAGGTCAGCCCGGGTAACAACTCCGGCAGCACGTAAAGTTGCCTTTAACATCTCGAGATTAATCTCGAGATGGCCTGAAGTGGACGACATGGATGAAGCAACTCGAGGTCTTCCTTCCATCACTTCTGGCTACACAGCGGGATGCGCAGATCTGGATGTTTGGGGAGCTGCCACGAAGGCAGCTCGTTCGGCGGACACCACGAAGACATCGTGCATTGTGTGTGGGGGGTAGGGAGTGAGCTGTGGGCGAAGGAAGTTTGGTCACTTGGCGCGATATGTGACCAAACTCAACACCACGACTCTCCGAGTGAAAGGGTGTTGGAGTATGTGGTAAATTCCCATGGAATGAAGTACTGTCCTTTTGAGAGGATACTAAGTGGGTGGTGGGGGTAGATTCGACCATTGGACTGATGGTCATTTGATGGGTTGTCCAGCTGACAGGGCTTAGGTCGCCCTCTGATGATATCTCGATCCCTACTAAGTGGGTGGTGGGGGTAGATCCGCCGTCTCTGCTTCCTCACCTGCAACACCCTCTCTCTCTCTCTCTCTCTCTCTCTAGAACAATCTCTCTCTCACCCATACCCAGTGACTGTTGAATTTCCACCTCATCTCCCTCATCCTCACTCGCTCGAACCTAACCTTCGGATTGGGTAGGCTCAGTCAAATCTGACCGAGCCTCATCCGGATAGAATTCCAATAGATAAGCCCTAACCCGTTCTGTTTGTACCGCTCTTTGAAGTAGAGAAAGCAGAATAGTCATTACTTGCACAGTGGGATTTCCCTTTGGGAGATTCAGCTTTTGAATAACTGCTGTCATGTACATGTCGGCCTTGGGACGCTCATGGATGTCATCGTCATTGTCCATTGTGTATTGTATGATCAGCTGAAGAAAACGCTGGAGAGATACGTATTTGCGTCCACGCTTTGTGCTTCTCTCCAGGTTGACTCTCTTTAATTCTTTGAACAGAAAAGCAGCATAGTCATAATGTCGGTCGTAGGCGAAAGCTGCAAACATTTCCAGGACTTGGATAGATGCTGAGTCATGACCAGCATGTTTGGAGGTGAAACACTTGTTGAGTATGTCAAAGAGAACCCTCCAATGTGCCTGAAGGTTCTTGGTGCGGATGTCTGATGGCTTTGTTAGTGGGCCATCATATCCCAGAGACTTTATCTCTTCCAAGGTTTCGAGGGGAGAAGGGATTGGGGCAAAATGTAGTCGGTTTAGGGAATAGGCTTTGGCTGGGAGGCGGAGAATGTGGCGGATGGCTGCGGTTGTGATCTTGACTGGGACACAGTCAATGGTGGAAGTGAAGTATGGTTCGACATCGGATACAAACTGAAGATGATGCCAGAACTATTGGAGGTATATTTGTGGAGTGGAGATGGCGGTGGATAGTGAGTAGTAGATGGGGTGGTTTTTGAGAATATAAAAAGCAATATTCTTGGTTTCACGGTGAAGGGTTGATACGTCGAGTTGCCACTTATGAGCAAAGAACTCGACGTACTGGGATTGGGGTAATATGGATTCTTCTGGGAGTTGGGCGTTGTTATTTGGGATTGGGGAATGGGGCATGGTTATAACAACTGCTGGTTCCATGAGTCCTGTAAAGATGGAACAGAGTTAGAATATAAGACTTAAAGAATTATGGAGATACGAAGTCTGGGATAAGTGTGAAATAGAAACTGTCTGTTCTGTTTAAAGCATTGGGTCTTTATTAGTAGAATGGGAATTCCACTTAATAAAGTGCAAATTCAATCGTTAATAGACCAATTATAGAATAGACATTTTGACTCAAACACAGACCGTAACTCTAACCAATGGTGCACAGGACTGAAAATATTTTTGGATTTTTGATTTATAATGAAAATGCAAAAATGGGAAAATTGAAAAATATGCTAAGTGTTGAATTTCGGGTGAGCCAAATTCGGATGAACAGTGGTCCGAATTCGGTTCAGTCCGAAATCCAAATGATGATGCATGAATATGAAATGAACAGGACGGAATTCGGATGAACTCTGAATTCGGATGGGGACCGAATTCGGGCTCTATCCTACTTCGGATGCACAGTAAATGGAAAAAGAAACTTAGAAAAATAAATAAAAATTTTGAACATGCTTATGAGGACCGAATTTGGATACACAAGGACCGAATTTGGATGAACAGTTGTCCGAATTTGGATGCACAGTGGTCCGAATTCGGTCAGAACAGTTGAATAATTTTGAAAATTTTCTAAGTATTCTCGTCTGAATTCGGTGGGTGGTCCGAATTCGGACGGACCGAATTCAACTGATAGAAGTTCAAGTTCATGCAAACATGCTACGTGAATAGTTCAAAATTTACAAAAATGCATGAAGATGCAGATCCTATTCTAAAAATATGTAATGAATATTTTATATAACTACAAGAAGCAAAACACAGAATTGATTTAAAGTCCTAAAACTAGCAAAAACTGAAACTACATGACTTTAAATATTTGAAAATCAAACACACTAACTAGCAAGTTAAAAACTGAAATGAAGTAAAAAAGTGTTACCTGGTAGTGCCGAAGTCGAAAAATGCAAGAAAAACGAAGTAAAACCGTGGCTTGAGAAGCTTGGACGAGCAAGAATGGTGGTTAGACGGTGGGTTCGTGCGATGGTGAGAGAGAAAGGAAAGAGAAATCTTAAAGAAGAAGATAGGGTACCTTTGACCGATTGACCCGCCTTTTTTTAATGAAGACGGGTCGGGTCGGGTAAACGAGATCCGTGCCCAAAACACTTGGGAAAGGGCCAACCGGATTTTTTCATAAAATTGGGCCTTAACAACAATTAAATAAAACAAATTTTAAGATAGAAAAATAAAAATATAAAAAAATATTTTTGTGATTTTCTTTAACAACTAAGTTAAGACATATATAAAAATAAAATAAAATAGAAATGTTTTTGACTTTTTGATGTATTTAAGACAAATAAAATCTTTTTGAGATTTTCTGACCGATTATATTAAATTTAAAATCTAAAAATTAACCAACCTATATTTAAAATTATAGAGAAGTTAAAAAGAACAAAAATTATAAAAACTAACATCCTAATTATACTCCCCCTCAAATAAACGTGTATTCTCTTCTTTTTCTTTTTCAGATAAATTTCTTGAACCTATTTAACCTTAAGAAATACAGACAAACTTGGAAAAATTTTGTATCCCACTCAGTGATGAACAATTCATATAGCAATTTGTCAGAATCATTAATTATTAAAGATGTAGATAGATAAGGAGATATTGAAATTTAATTCTGTGACACACCCCTTAAATTTAAATAACAGATATTTTCTAAAATAAAAGAATTTCAAACATGATGGTTAGAAATAGAATTATTTAGACAATGTCTGATATTTAACTAGAAGATGGATTCAACATGCCAATATGTGATACTAAAAACTGAAAACGAGGTTCGTCTAAAGCTTTAGTAAAAATATCTGCAAGTTGATATTCCGTGCCTAAAAAATACAACTCAATTGTTCCCTTTTCTACATGATCTTTAATAAAATGATACATGATATCTATATGTTTTGTTCGTGAGTGCTGCACGGGATTCCAAGAGATAGCAATCGCACTTCGAGAATCGCAGTAAAGTGGGATGTTGGTGAGCGAGAATCCATAATCACGTAATTGTGTTCTCATCCACAACACTTGGGAGCAACAGCTTGCAGCTGCTACATACCCAGCTTCAGCTGTGGATGTTGAAACAGAATTCTGCTTTTTGGAGGACCAACTCACCGGTCTGTCACCCAAAAACTAAATCCCGCCCTAAGTGCTTTTCCTATCGATTCTACAACCTGCAAAATCAGCATCTGAAAACGCGGTAAGATCAAAATTGGTTCCCTTTGGATACCGCAGTTAGGTGTGATTCTTTTGGGTCGGCCTGAAAACAAGCACAAAGACATGTTGAAAACATTATATCAGGTCTACTAGCAGTCAGATACAGTAAGGATCCTATCATCCATCTGTAAGTTGTATTATCGACACTTTTCACAGAAGGATCGGTGTCTAACTTACAGTTGGAAGCCATGGGCGGTGCGCTACTCGTGCAAGAGTTTAACTTATACTTCTTGAGAATGTCAAGAGTATATTTCGACTGGTTCACAAAAATCCCATTTTCAAGTTGTTTGACTTGTAATCCGAGGAAAAAATTCATTTCCCCCATCATACTCATCTCGAACCTGGACTCCATTAGAGCTGAAAAATCCTTACAGAAATTACTGTCAGTAGATCCAAATATAATGTCGTTGAAATATATTTGAACTAGCATTATGTGCGGGCCTTCCCTTTTTGTGAACAGTGTTGTGTCCACCACACCTGTGCTGAAACCAGCGGAGATAAGAAAGTTAGAGAGACTGTCATACCATGCGCGAGGTGCTTGTTTCAAACCATAGAGGGCTTTTTCTAGAACATAAACATGGTTAGGTTTATGTGCATCAACAAATCTTTGTGGTTGTTCAACATACACCTCTTCATTAAGTTCACCATTAAGAAAGGCTGTCTTGACGTCCATCTGGTACACTTTGAAGTCTTTGTGTGCCGCGTACGCCAAGAAGATTCTGATAGCTTCAATCCGTGCAACTAGAGCGAAGGTCTCGTCATAATCTATCCCTTCTTGTTGACGGTAGCCTTTGGCGACAAGTCTCACTTTTTTTCTTATCACAATGTCGTTTTCGTCTCGTTTGTTCTTGTAGATCTACTTCATTCCGATAATTGTTCGGTCATTGGGCTTGGGAACTAACCGCCATACTCGGAGCTGTTCAAACTGGTTGAGCTCTTCTTGCATTGCAACTATCCAGTCTGGGTCTTTTAAGACTTTATCCACACGAGCTGGCTCTATCATACTAAGGAATGATGCGAAAGAGATTCATTAGCAGACGCCCTACGGGTTTGGACACCGGTTGAGACATCACCAATGATTTGATCGGTTGGGTGACTTCGAGTCCATTTTGTCTCGTGTGGAAGGGGTGCACGAGATGCAATCTAAGTGGTGAGAGTGGGAATGGAGGATGATTCATGGTCAATAGTTTCTAGTGAAGGTAACACTGGTTCCGGTTCAGGTTCAATATTTTCAGGTGAAGGGAGGATGTTTGGCATGATGTGCGAGGGTATATCCGGAGGAGATTCAACTACTGATGTATCAGTGGATGAAGTTGATGGATGTCGGTATGACATGGATGATGATGGATCGGATAGAATTTGTGGTGCAGTTGAATTGTTGGATGTGTTACCTATAGTAGGAGAAACATTACAACTTGGACCAAAAAATTCTACATAAAAAGGATCAGATAAATTAACTAAATCAGAAGGTGAAAAAGAAGTAGATTGAGAAGAAGAGTCTCTAGGCATTGGTGTAATGCGTGATCCTAAATGATCAACTTCGGGTGCCAGTTCAGCCAATTAATCAAATGTGACATGCACACTTTTATTGACTGTCCTGGTTCGGGTGTTGAATGCACTATATGCCTTCGAGTTGGATGAGTATCCAATGAAGATCTCTTCATCCGCTTTCTCGTTGAATTTCCCGAGGTTGTCTTTGTCATTAAGCACGTAGCACCTACAGCCAAATACACGTAAGTACTTGATAAAATGTACTTCATTTAAAAAGAGTTGATATGGAGTTTTATGGAAACGCTTATGGGTTATGGATCGATTCTGCGTGTAGCAAGCTGTTGAAACAGCTTCGGCCCACAAGAATGGAGGTAGATTTGATTAAGTCAGCAATGTACGAGCAGCTTCCACAACGGTACAGTTACGCCTTTCTACGACTCTATTTTATTGAGGTGTTCTAGCAGCAGAATATTGATACTGAATACCTTTGGATCGAAGGAAGCCCTCAACTACCTAATTCTTGAATTCCGTGTCGTTGTCAGACCGGATTGATTGAACGGACAGTTGCTGTTGGGTTTTGACACTCTTTATAAAATTGATGATTTCTTGAGCTGTCTCATCCTTGGATCGCAAGAACTTAACCCAGGTATATCGTGAGTAATCATCAACGATAACCAACACATATCGCTTCCCATTTATGCTTTGGGTGCGCATCGGTCCGCATAAGTCCATATGAAGTAACTCCAACACTCTCTTCGATGATGGTTCGGGTTTTGGTTTGTGAGATGATCTTTTCATCTTGCCCTTCTCACAAGCTCCACATAGATGGTCTTTTTCATATCTCAGTTCTGGGAGACCTTTCACTAGTTGTTTGGCAGCCAGCTTGTTGATGTTTTCAAAGTTTAAGTGAGATAGCCTACGATGCCACAACCAAGAGTGTTTTGACGAGGCTTTTGATAGAAGGCAGATGCTATCCTTAACCATAAGCTTAGCTATGTCTATGGTGTAAAGGTTAGAGTTACGGGAACCGGATAAAATTTCTTTCCCATCCATACTCTTAACACTACAGTTCTTAGCCGTAAACGTTACTTCTAATCCTTTATCACAGAGCTGACCTATGCTAAACAGATTATGGGATAATCTCTCATAGTCAACATCCTTTATTGCCTGAAAAACAAATAAATACATATAATGAAAATCTATAAGCATTCAAACAAATCCATCTTATATTGACAATCAAACTGTGTTCTGAACCGAGATGTTCAGAAAACATGATGAATTTTGACTGGGTCTCGAGCTGTGTGCATAGAAGCCAAACGTGTCGGTTTAAGCACAACCGACAAGCAGAAGAACGGGTCCTAGCCTATGATAACTAGAAGCCAATTCATTGAAGTACGGGTCTTGATCTGTAGTAACCAAGAACCATCTGCATTAAGATCACACAACTTTGGGTACCCATCTTAATATGGGTCCTTCTGGGTTAGGAGTTCCAGGTGAATATCGCATGTTTGCAGTTTTAGGAACCCATTTTGCAGTTACGTGTGGACCAGTGCATAGCCTTTTGGAATCCATTGAAAATTGGATTTAGCAGGCTTTGGAACCTTAGGCGATGAAATTACCTTCGGTTTTTGACTTTTTGAGACTTGTTTGACTTTTGCTTTGGTTTTGGGCCTAGACAAAGAACAACTCATTTTTCGTGATGGCCGATGATGCAATAATTTTTATTTTCTTTTTACGAACTCTTTTAGCAGGATAAGGCACAAAAGCATTCATTTCGAGAACTTGGCGTCTAAAATGAGTTGGACATAATTTAAACAAGTCACTAAAAGAATACTTCAAACAAGCAGTAGAATTCGTTACTTCATTACAAACATTGTTTTCATAGATTACATGCAACCTCTCTCTAGAAACAAAATCATTTGGCATCACAGCCTTCTTCACAAAAAAAACTCGTAAAATCTTGCATGGAAGACTTACGCTTTAAAGTTTTTTCTTTTTCTTGGTGTGTGGGTTTCTTAGAAGACTTGGATTGAATCTCTGAGTCTTCTTCGAAACCTCGACTTTAAAAGGTTTTGAGCACTCACCTTTACAACTGATAGAAGAATTTTCAATTTTAGTTTTACCTTTGTTAGATGACACGAGTGGGATTTTAGTAGGACGAGAAACTCTTGGCTCTTTTAAATGATCTTTTAATTTTTGAGAAACCATGTCAAATTTTTCTCTGTAAACAGTTAATTCTACAAATTGTTGAAAACTTTGATTTACCAATTTTTGCTCACTCTTAAGAAGAGCTTCTTGATAGTCAAGAGCTTTCTTTTGAGTTGACTTTAATTATTTTCTAAAACTTTGATTTTATGTTGAAGAACTTTTGTAGGAATGTAAAGGTGAGGGATTGCTTTTACTGGTTCTGCTTTCATTTCAGCTTCAGTTTTACTAGACAAAAAGTCTTCCTCTAAAGTGGGTACTCTATAAGGATAACTCTCGTTTAGTTCTTCATATTCAAAAGATATTTCTTTTTCTTTATTTACCATACGTTTCTCATCCTCTTGGGTTCAAACTTATTTTGATGACTCAAAAAATAAAGATTTAAGCCCAACACCCATGTAATTCATGTCATAAAATAGAGGTAAAACTTTTTGTGCCTTATCCAAATACTTAGGATTTTTGAAACCAATTCCTTGTTTAGAATGGTAAAACCTAATCTCTTTGGGCTGATTCAAATGAATAGTTTGTTCAGTTTGACCCCGTTTCATAAATTCATCATCAAGGGTCTTTATTCGAGAGTACAAACTTATTCTTTCTTCTTCTATCATTTTGTATTTTTCTAAGCTGTCTATGTTTTCCATACTTACCGTCTCTAATTGTTATGATAGAAGAGATATTTCTTCTTTTAATGAGAGCTTTTATCATTTGATGACCTATCCATAAAAAATTCTAGATACGTATTCCTATCCTGAACATCTACCTTTTCAATTAGCATCTGTTTTATCACATTATGATTAGTTAACCACTTTGATTGATATAACTCAGATGACTCTTTTAATGTTTGGGTTAGATGTTCAGCCTGCACACACTTTTCTGTTTCAGCATTTAACCTAGCTTCTAAATCAAGTATATGTGTGTGCAATTTACATTCACTATGTACAGATAAATTATTTACATGCTTTGGAATGTAAAAGGGATGTACCTCTCGTGCCTCAGAATCTGATGACGAACATTCTGGATCGTCGGATCTGGCCATCAGACATGCTGGTGGATTTTGCGGTGTCTCCCCCTCAGCAGCAGTGTCTGAATCTGAATCGGTTGAAGTAGCATAGTCGTCCAATCCCAGACGATCCTCCATGAAGCAATTTTGGCCTTTGTCGTCCTTGTCATCAGTATTCTCTGCATCCCAATACTCTTCTTGGGCAACTAAAGCCATAGCATCCGTCCTCTTCTTGGCGGCTTCCAACTTCCACTCATAATAACCGACGTCCCATTCGAACTTGTTTTTCCATTCCCGAGCAAAGTGGCTCGGTTTTCCGCACTTGTAGCACAGACGTTCCTCATTTCCCTTAGACTCTTCAGCTATCGGCCTGTCATCTCTCCTCTCTACCGGCCTCTTGTCGGCACGACGAGGTTCCCTACTATCGTCCCTTCGGTTGTCCCGACGATCATAGTCCCTGCGATCGTCATGTCGGTCATCCCGCCGTCTATCATCTCGAAGATCATTCCTACGGTCGTAATCGCGTCGATCATCCCTGCGATCATCTCTCCTATCGTCTCGCCTTTCATAATGGCGGTCATCCCGATAGTCCCGTCTATCGTCGTATCGTCGGTCATCTCCGTCATCCCTTCGATAATCGTCCCTACGATAATCATCCCTTCTGTCATCTTGTGTGTCATCCGAGTACCTCCGCGGACCGGTGTCGTAGCGGAGCTGATTGTAGACGATTAGTCCATAAGGCTACTTGTTCTCGAATTACCGGTTCTTCTTCATCTATAATCTCATGGGGCAGAGAAGCATATCGGCACTGGGAGGATGATGAACCTTGAGTATAAGATGCAGTGAGAATGTTCTTGTTGGATATCAAGGCCAGAGAATCGGTGGGTTTGATGCCCGTATTGGCAGATAGTAACAAGGATGCTAACTAATTTTCCATCTGCTTCTGATGGTCTACGTCACCCTGATACTTTTTTCAGTTCTTTGAACACCACATTGATAGACACATTGGGAATGTCCAAAACTCGTCGCGTGACTCAGCATGGAATTTGCCATTCGGGGGCTAAGGCAGCAAAGAATTGGATGTTGATGCCATCCTTGTCTTTCTTGATATGCAGTTTGTTAAGTTCATTCAGATTCACACAGAATCTGGTAAACGTGGCCTGTAGTGACTCCCCGTCTTTGGCCCTGAATTCGGTAAAGTTTTCCTTTGCCTCCTCAATTTTGGCTCGGTCATCTAAGTCTGCCCCTAGCATTTTAACCTCTAATTCTTCCTACATTTCCTTAGCGGACATTTTGTTGTCAACACCTACATGGATATCAGTGGGCAGGGCTTGGTAGATCAGATATTCAGCCCTCTTGTCAGCATGTTGCCTGTCTCGCTCTGCCTCATTTGCAGGTTCTCGTTCAACTTTGGATGCGAGTACAGGTGGGTCAGCTTCGGGTGTAGCAGCAATTTTCTGATAATAGATAACTGGGCCTTCTGAAATTGATACGAGCATAAGGTTGCCATTTGGTTGCATACCGACAAACTTGAGAAATCGGGACTTTCACTGCTCATACTCATCTGGATACAGAACAAAGGGTCTGTTCTCGGATCCGAGGACAAGGCCTCTCAAGACATGATTTATGGTGCTGATATGGAAGAATGAGATCTTGAAGGTGGAAACTAGATTCGGATTTGCTGAACTGCGGATGAACAGTACCTCGGATGGTACGAATTCGGTTCAAAATTTTATTTAGGATAGGATCGAATTCGGGTGAACAGTTGTTTCGGTTAGGATCGAATTCGGATATATAGTAACTTCAGACGAAATATAAAACTGTTTGACCAACAAAGGATTAGCCGAATTCGGCCATCCGAATTCGGATGAACAGTGAATTCGGATGGACCAAGATCAGGATATCCAAATTCGGATGGATGGAATTCAGATAAACAGGGTAGACTACGGATGAACACTTTGAAAAATTTTTCAAGAAGGAAACACCGAATTCAGATATGGACCGTATTCAGATGGTCCGAAATGAAAGTACAAAATGAAAGCACAAGTTAAAATAAGTGTTTCAAAATTGACTGATCTCAACTTCGGAGGGTCCGAAGTTCGGATGGGACCGAAGTGTGGTCAAATTTTGGTCCAAAGGTCACCTAAATATGGTCCGAAGAAGACCGAAATATGGTCCGAATTTGTCCAAGATGGGGTCCGAAAATGGGTCCGAAAAGCAACAGGAGATGGTCCGAAATACAGCAGTTATGATATATTTCAGAAATTGTCCAGAATTACAACTAGCAGATTTTTGGCCTAAAAATAGTTACTAAATGATTGGAAAATTATTTTAAACACTTTAAAGTCTTTAAAATATACCAAAACATGTAAAAATCTTTTAATAATGGACCAAAACAAGTATAAAACCCATGTTTTTCAATACACTAAAAATGGATTTAAATGGACAATATGACGTAAAGATTGAATCTAAATAGCTCTAAATCAGTAGGGAATGAATACTAGATGATTAAATGACAAGAAAAACATGAAAACAACAATATTTTTGAGAAAAAGAAGATCAAACCAAGATTTTTTTATGAAGAACAGCGATGAACAGCTTGAATCCGAGAAGAAAAAGTTAAATCCACCTCCTTGAGCTCTGATACCAATTGTTATAGATGATTCCCAGATAATATCAGCACACAATCGTATAAACTCACTAAAATAATCAATCACAAACAAATTCAATGCTCAATGATTGAGTAATGATTAAAGAGACAAAGAGAATATTTTGATATATTGAATGCGGCGGCTGCTGGAAGAAACAGTATGTCCGTGTATTTTCATTTTTAATTGTCAACCCACTTTTCACAAAACCCTAGGACCTATATACCTAGGAGAATTAACTCAACTTTAAGGGAATTGCACTTTGGCCCCCTTAACTTTAAATACAAAGAAACTAACTAAAAATAAATTACAAGACAAACTATTCTAAAATAATTATTATAAAATAAATCCACAAGATCAAAATTAAATGTCTAACAAAAGCCATTTGAGTAAGTTTCTGTTCAAACACATAGGAGTTATCATCATTTGAATAAGAATTATATTGTACCTCTGGTCTCTGAATTTTCTGAGGCATGTGTATCTGATCCATCATCTTCCTATTCTTTACTGTAGCCTGCGTCTCGTGTTGCCATCAACGCCACATCCTCTCTCAGTTCATTGTTAGAATCAGACTCCTTCGTCTATTCAGTTTCATCATCAGTTAGTCCTACCAAAACCTCATCCTTAGCTAACATAGCAGACTCACTCAGTTCAGACTCATTGAACACTTCTGATTTCAGGTATATATGTGCATCTTCGTCCAAAATGTCTTCATCTTCGGACAGTTGCAGCCAGTGGTCGTCTTCAGCCATCAAAGCCTTACCAGCCTATTTTTCTTTCGCAAGCAGTGCCTTCCGAGTGTAATAATCCCAATTCTCTAAAACTGGCAATCTGCATTCTCTGGCAAAGTGGCCAGGTTTGCCACAGTTGTAACATTTCTGATCAGTATCCTTCTTGGCCGGTTTTTCAGTCTTATCATATTTCTCAGCCTTTTTGCCACCGCTCTCTCCAGATCTTTCATATCTATCTTTCTTTTCATACTTCCTTGAGCCTGTCTTGTATCTTATCTTATTATTTGTCGGCTTGCGATAGAACTTTTTCTGAAATGCCTTTGTTAGCAAGGCCATCTGCTTCTGCATGTCTTATATCTCAGAATCAGCTGAAGAATCAGTCGAATCTGAATCTGATGAACTACTGCTTAAAACAACCCGCTTTTCTTTCTTTAGCTTGTACATATATTTCTTATCAACCAGGAGAGCTAGAGGATCAACGATTGCCTTTTCTGCTTTTTTCTTTCCAGACATTTTCATTAAAACAACTTCTTGGTAGTTATTAAGGTTCTCAAATACCATATGGAAATCCATATCGTCAATATCTTTTGTTTGCTGGATGATCATTGTGTATTTATCCCATTCAGGATTCAACACATTCAGGAATTTGACATTTATATCCGGATTGAATTTTGTCACTCCATTCCTCTTAATCTCACTTACCAGATTGACGAACCTCAGATAGGTACTTTCTAGCAATTCTCCTTCTCTCACTCTAAAGTTTTTAAAGGTCATGAGACTGTTTCTGGCTCTATTTGTTGCTGCTTTCTCTGAACCGCGCATCAGTTTACAGACTTCATCCCAGATGGATTTTTTTGTATTGGTAGGACTGATATATTTGTCGTTCGGGATTGAAATCAACAAGAGCTTTCTGGCAGTTTTGTCTCCTAGCTTTCCTCGTTTTTGTGCCTCATTCTGATTGGTAACCTCTACAGTTCTTTCCGGTATTGTAGGATTACCAGTGGGAACAGCTGGAATTGTTTCCAGAAATACTGCTAGTCCCTCATTTAGGGATTTCAACATTTCCTCAAATAGGTCATGGAAACTGATAAATTCTAGGAACCATTCCCTCGATTAACATATTCACCTCTGTAGAGAATAGGAGGTTTGGCTTCTGACCCCATGGCTAATGCATCTTTTGACATAGTGATTGATTAAAAAGAATTTTCCAAGATCTTTTAATGGATTTTGATTTATTTGAAAGGAATGTGAAAAATTGATCAAACTTAGGGCAAGTATGATCAAACTCGAATTAATAGGAGTGAAACTCGAATAGTATGGGAACTAACTCGAATGATTAATAGTAGAAAAATGAATGAAAGAGTTATAAAACTTGATCAAAGAATGGATCAACTCGAATGAATGAGAGTAAAACTCGAATGGAATCTTATCAAACTTGAATCTAAAAAGAATCAAACAATTGATTAGAAATGAAACTCGAATGTCAAGGTAATGAAACTCGAATGGCAAGTTAATCAACTCAAATGAAGAGTCAACCAACTCGAATGAACAGGATTATGTTTGATTAAACTCGAATGGGATTTTAATCAAACTCGAATGAGTTTAAAAACCAACTTGAATTTGTTTAAACAAACTCGAATGAATGTTTGATTCAACTCGATGTTAACTGACATTCAACTCAATTAAATTTATTCCAACTCGATTAAAACTAATTTCCAAATCGATTGAAACCACTTTCCAACTCGAATCCTCCTGTTTAAAACTCGGTTAAAGAACACTCCCAACTGGATCAATTGATGATCCAACTCGATTGAAACTAGATATTCAGTTTAATTCGAATTTTACCAGAATTTCAATTTTCTAAGTCCAGATTTTCAAATTTTTCATCAAAAAAGTATGAATTGACCCCAAATTGTAATCGAAGGTGTGTTTTTCACGTACAAACACTTTTTGTAAAACCACTTTGATTCATTTCAGATTAAAATCCTTGTTTTTATCAAGAACAGTGAAGAACACAACACTTTTTCAAAAATCTTTAAAATCAAATGAACTTTTTGTGTGTTGTGAATTATAGTTTGAGATTATAATCAATCTGCTCGTCTTTTAAAAACAAACCTTCGATCCAATTTCTACACTCAAACACTCACTAAATCAAAAACCCTAAGGGTTTTTCTGAATTTTCAAATTTGTGATGAAACAGTGGTTCAAAGAAATATTTTCAGAATTTCAAAATCAATCAAAAGTTGCCATTTCTGGCTCTGACACCAATTGATATATTCAATTAATCAATCACAAATACAGATAACAAACAATTAAGAATAATGATAAACATTAACCGATGATTTGATTGCACAAAATAGGAATTACAGAATGAAGAATGTGGAAACACTGTATCCCTAGCTTTTTTCTATAAAATCTGTGCAACAATAAATGTCAAAAGTAACTTTCACTGTACAACATTTTCTATTTATAAAAAAAGTCATAAGTATAAACTAATTACAATTCAACCCCTAGAATTATTATTTTTATCAACTAAATAATATCCAACAGTATTTGTGAATTTTCAAAAAAAGGGAAATACAAGAATACATTTTAAATACATTATACAAAAAAAATACACCATAATTATAAGCCTATGGCCGGCCACCTAAAGGGGAGTACAACCCCACATATGACTTTCAATTCTATAATGAGAAGGCCTTGCACCATCTACATCAAATCCTTCACTTCATTCCCTTTCATTTCACCATCTTCTTTCACTTCAACCAAGTGTGCACTCAACCTCAAATTGAAAGACCACTTTTTCCATCTATTAATAAGAGCTCAAATTCACTTCATTTCTTCACATCCTGCAAACACAATTCTCTTCTTTCTCCCTCTCAAAGTCCGGCCACAAGAACACCAATGCACCAAAAATTTCAACTTTAATTTCTTCAAGTTTTTCAAAGAAGTTTTGTGCAACAAAGTTCAAGAACACTTCCTTCTACTTAGTTACATACACTTAGTGCATCAAAGTAAGTAAATACTAACTTATAATTCTTATATTCATGTTAATATAAGTCTTGCTTAATATATATAATCACCAACAACAACAAGTTTCATTAAAACTCAAGTTTATAAATAAATAGTTTTGTTTTAAAGTTTGTTTCTTCAAATGTGTTTATGAATATATAAAAAAATTATGTAAGTATAAATATTATGAAAACAAGTTATATAAATTTGTTTCATAACCTTTTATACATGTGGTTTTTGAATAAACAACAAGAATGACAAGTTGTTTCAAGGTTATGAAATCTGAATTTTCGGCAGAAATATTACATCGACTTTTAAAAATCATAACTAATTCAAAACTTAATGAAATGAGTTAGTTCTTGTTTCAAAAGTTAGATCTATGACTTAAATAAATATCTTGAGGTTTTCATAATTTAATATGGAGTTTTGAACCCTCAAATATTATGTGGGAACCAAAAAGTCTAACAGCTCAAAAATGGCCAGCATACGGTTTTTAACGAGCCTTTTCTGTAACCTAAACACCTCGGAAAATCGTCGTTATTAACTTGAAAAATTCTTTGTACATAGTAGTTTTATGACTATGAAAACCAAAGCCCAAATCATTTTGGAGTTTGGTCAAAAACAGCCACAAAGTAGGCCGAAAAACCTCGTTAAAAAGGGAAAATATATATATATATATATATATATATATATATATATATATATATATATATATATATATATATATATATATATATATATACAAACTTGACGTTTTTATGTGGGTTTTATTTGTGAACTTGTTAAGTTGGGTGATTTAGAACATAAAAGCCAACATACATGCATATTATCATATATGGGAGTTATTAAGTCGCTCATATCATTTAGGACTTGGTTAAAATACCTCAAGCATCATCACAATTCCTCAACACAAATCTTCATTTTACGCTCATATTTGCCATCACGCTTACGGTGAGTATTCATAGCCCCTATTTTTACGTTATGTTTGGGGGTGAAAATACATACTACAATTTTTATATGGACACGTTACATGTTATATTTCTTTTATGTATTACACACATGTGGTTTCATCATGCCCTCAAAACATGAACCGTTAATTACAATTATGTAATCGTGAATATCATATGAATAGATCTATCGGGATTAATGCCCCCACTCGGGTTGGTCGCACCAACTGTTAACGGGTGCATGTATATTTAACATCATAGTATTATAGTGGTTAATACTACACAAGGCAAACTCAAGATTAAGTTCGGTTGCATGATGGCTATATGTAATACGTAACATGAAATTTATGCTTTAGAAATTCAAACTCAATCGTTGTTGTCCATACAAGTCATTCTTTCATGTAAACCTATGAGCTCACCAACAATTTTGTTGACGTATTTTAGTGTGTATTTTCAGGTAATTAAGACAAATGACAAGCATTGGAAGCACGACAAGGCTTCCTTATTTTTGGAGTCGCATAAATTTTCAAACCTTCGGAGATTTATTTGCATTATTAATATCATTATGGTTATGTATTTGAATCTCTGTAATTTGTGAACTATTTACGTTTTATTTTAATTATGTAAAAACAAATGTTATATTCTGAAGTTTATTAATGTATTTTTTCGAAAACTTCCATATAGTGGTCGTTTACTTGATTATGACTATGTTTCCGCGACGTCACGCCTAGTTGCCAACCGGGTTACCGGGGTGTGACAGATGTTGTGGTCTGAGACTTACACAAATGTATGTTTGAAAGTATAAGATATCAAAGATCGTTATCGTAAGTCGTTAACATATAGTACATGATGAGTGTGATTTTGTGGTGTGTGTTGCATAGGTAAGTATATTCACGTTAGCTCAAACATATAACATTAAGATCATACACCCCTTGTGTGTGATCCATTCATGATTATAAGATCAAGACTAGTAATGAACGTCACTGCGAATACATCATGCACATAAGTGTAACAATACACAAGACATAAGTAGACTCAATAGCGTCTGAAACATATGAATAACTACAGACTACAATGATTCACAACAAGAAAATACAGATAGACATTGAAATAACAATGTAAGACCAGAAAGCTCATATGCACATGAATTGCCATACAATGAACAAATGCAAGCTAAATCAAAGATGTGAATTAAAGACAAAGCCTTGTAAAATTAAAGACTAAAAAGAAATTATCAAGACTCAGAATTCCAAAATGATATGTTCCTGATATAATTCAGGAAGTAGTTTAAACCCACAGCCGACTATAAACCTCAGACACAGAACCGAGGTACAAGTGAATTGACAAAGCTAATCAAAGCAAAGACGGCTAATAAACAACAACTATGAGTTGTATATTTTACTATACTCTGCAAATTTATGTAATTTGAGACTATTACTATTGCTGACGTTATCTCCTTTGAAATTTTATTTAAAAAGCTAGAATGAGAAATAGTGCAGACTATGGTAAGGTGTTGCCTGTGAAGCGTGATAACAAGCTTATTATCAGCTTTCTATTGCCCTATTGTTGCTAACATCTTGCTATTTTATATATTGATATACTTGACTCATGACTTCAGACCCACACTTAACTGATAATTCAGTTGATTAGCTTAGTATCAACACAATTGCTCGGTGTTGAATATAAACTAGGCTGAGGCCCAATTATGGTAACTAGCAGTGTACCCGCGCAAAGCAGCGGCGACGAAAAATATTTTACATTTAGATGATATTTTTTTCATGGAATGGAATACAAAGAAATTATAATTTAAATTTTGGTTATTATTATGTTTGGTGGTGAGGCTTAAAATATTTTTAGTACTTAGTTAATGACGTAGGAAGAGGTGACTGAAAATCAGGTGTCACTGCTACTATATCAAGTACATGAACCGTGTATGCTTAATCCTATTTGTGCACTAACTTTGTAAGTCTTTTCTATGATTATTGACTACTACAAAAGTCAAGAAAATCCATGAATTCATGATTGTGAATCATCCTGATGCTTCTATCAATGCCAATAACCCTGCATAATGAACCAAGTTCATCATTTTACATATATCTCGAGTTCTCGACCATTAAGTACACCAAGATAATTGGAATCTAGAAAGTTGCCCATCGTAACAGCAAAGCTGCAAGTGAAAAATGTCAAAATTAATATATCATTTGGAAATGAAAAACTTTAAAAAGACAATTCTTCTTATAACATTTTAAAAACAGACATTGTTTAGAAGTTATAATATAATAATCTATAATTTAATATCAAGTAACTGAAATGATATCTAAAGATCCATATAAATCTAAGCTACAACACCTTACAATACCATATAACAATATTTAATGGGTATCAATTTTACATTACATGTCATTTGGCTATCAATTTTACGTCACACATCATCAACTTAGTAGTCTTTAGATCCCATTTAAAATGCATTTTTGCAAAAATATGGTTCCTTTAAATGTATATTTTTCGAAAGTACAATATGTTACATTTCCTGTCATATGCCCACAAATAAATTTGAAATGTTTATAATACGTTACATTTCCTGTTTGGGTATGTTTGTTTAGTGTAATAGAACAATATTTTATACT
Organism: Centrapalus pauciflorus; assembly: GCA_020465985.1. NCBI lineage: Eukaryota > Viridiplantae > Streptophyta > Magnoliopsida > Asterales > Asteraceae > Centrapalus > Centrapalus pauciflorus. Next base: position 343,069 of record JAANYP010007814.1, on the reverse strand, counting down.
TCAATAAACTATTTTAATTATTTAATTTAAATTATTCTAGGTTGTTGATCATCGTACTTGCAAAAATGAAAGTGTGTAACATTGATTTTATGTTTGAAATTTTTATTGTTATTAATAAATTGTGGACAAAAAATGTTCACGTTTTGCAAGTACACAATTTTAAGGTGGTAGGATGGACCTTGAGTATAAAAACATCATATAAACGCTAGCTTGTATTAGGGGTTATAAATTAATGATTTTTTAAAAGAAAAACTAATCACATAAGAATGTAACATGCTTTAAGTTGATTTTTATTCGGTCTAAAAATTTGGTTTTGACATAATAAAATGTGACACTTCAACATTAAAAAAAAACAGGTAGTTTGAAAACCTTTGTTGTAAAACTAATGACCAAAAGTAACTTTGCAAAATGAAGTTTGTATGCTCTTATACATAAATAAAACTTTAAATAAGTTACCTTTTTATGCAATTATCCTTTTTGAAACAGGGCGAGTCAACGTTTTGAGACAAACTTGATTACAACTACTTTGGCCCATGAATTAAATTCTCAACAACTTGTAAAGAAATTAATCTGTAAGGACTACAACAGTTTGTTCCTATTCTGCTTAAACAAAGAAAATATGCAACAATATGTAGTAATTTAGAATAAGATATGGACAACTATACACTCTGATGGGATACAATAGAAGAAAAAAAAAATTTGAATCCTCAAAATAGAGTATCTCTTATATCATAAAAGAAAGAATTCAATAACATATAACATTTTTGGATCATTGCATGGACAACATGAAATCTGCAGCTTTTAAATTAGATACATCCATATTCCTTTTTTTTTTTTTAACATATGAATAACTACAGACTACAATGATTCACAACAAGACAATACAGATAGACATTGAAATAACAATTTAAGACCAGAAAGCTCATATGCACATGAATTGCCATACAATGAACAAATGCAAGCTAAATCAAAGATGTGAATTAAAGACAAAGCCTTGTAAAATGAAAGACTAAAAAGAAATTATCAAGACTCAGAATTCCAAAATGATATGTTCCTGATATAATTCAGGAAGTAGTTTAAACGCACAGCCGACTATAAACCTCAGACACAGAACCGAGGTACAAGTGAATTGACAAAGCTAATCAAAGCAAAGACGGCTAATAAACAACAACTATGAGTTGTATATTTTACTATACTCTGCAAATTTATGTAATTTGAGACTATTACTATTGCTGACATTATCTCCTTTGAAATTCTATTTAAAAATCTAGAATGAGAAATATTGCAGACTATGGTAAGGAGTTGCCTGTGAAGCATGATAAGAAGCTTATTATCAGCTTTCTATTGCCCTATTGTTGCTAACATCTTGCTATCTTATATATTGATATACTTGACTCATGACTTCAGACACTTAACTGATAATTCAGTTGATTAGCTTAGTATCAACACAATTGCTCGGTGTTGAATATAAACTAGGTTGAGGCCCAATTATGGTAATTTACATGATGAAAGCATAAAAGTGTTGCAAGCCCATGACTATTCTGATGATACCAAAGTAATTACTGGCGGCTAAACCAGTATTTAGACGTGGCAGATCCCCATCATTATGCGCGGCTTGGCGTCGTCATCTTCCTTATTTTGAAATTTGCTATAGTCTCAATAACGGCAACGGCTTCCGCCCATATGACCTACACAAGCTTATACGCTCATTATACCTTTAACGACGTGCCCGACCACTTCGTGTGTTAAATAATAGGCAGCACGCTGCTTACATAATTGCATGTTTATTGTAAATATATATGAACTCACTAAGCAAATAAGCTTACCGTTGTTGTTTCATCTTATTTAAGGTAAAAGACAAGCAGCCATTGAACCTACAACTTAGGTTCATATTTCATTGAATTGTGAAGGGATTAGATCCCTAACTTGACCTTGTGGTATTTACATGAAGATTTGAAGAATTGGGTTCCTTGGATTAGCCTATATATATGATGTTTAGTAGAATAACTGTTAGACTATACCTCGTAACTTTATATTGAAATTCCGTAATGTAATGAATGTTAGATATTAATTTAATCTATCTTAGTTGAGGTTGATTTTATACTGTCAGTTGGGACGTTGATGTTAAGACCTTAAAGAAATTAGGTTCTTACACAAAACACATCTGATGTAACATGGAAACGGGAATTTGAATGAACAGAATTATGCAAACTCTTCTTTCTAAAAAATTGGCCGGTGCTAGCCTGTTTTTGATGATACTTTGTATTCTATTGAGAAATTAGCAAAAACTTTAGAAACTTCTAATTTTGAAGATTTACCAGAGTCAATCTTGACCGGAAGGTTTTCTTTTACTTTTTCTTTGCCCTTATGTATCTTAAGAAGATACTTGAGCTTAAGATCAGTTGGAATTTCTGTTTCAACATCCGATTCTCTATCCTTAAATTTTGGTACAGTTAAAGAATTATTATCAAGGTCAATTTCAATTTCTTCAGAATCTTCAAAGGTATTGAACTTTGAAACATCCTCTTCTGTAAACATAATGTAAACTCCGTTATCAACATACAAACCCAATATTAACATTATAATTAATGTTTCAAACATAAAACTCGTTGTATTTACATAATCACTAAAGCATAATATATATGGAAGTCTACAATGACAAGATTTGTCTATTACAACATCATTATTCATTACAACAACATATCCAGTACCCAACCCCAAAGCTACAAATCCTCATATTTACCAATAGCTTTAAGGATTCCCCGGTAGACTGGATATATAGCCTAAGTAGAAGACCCAACTATGTTGTTACCTTTGCCTGAAAACAGTTAAATATCAATGGTAAGCTTACACTTAGTGAGTTGACAATTTACATATTCTACAATATTGTCATGCAAACTAAACATGTGTGCGAGCAATGTTTGCTCCATCGTGCGGAGGGCACAGATGACAAGCTTTCATCATGCTGGGAAACATGGATTCTGAGACCGACATCTCAATGGTTGTTCAAATATTGATTGAGGTGTACAACCTGGCTAGAATGAGTATATGGGATGATCAGTCCCCAACAATGGCCTGATGTCAACCTCAACCCTTGTCACACCAGATTATGAGTCTATCAACATGCCGGAGCATGTACTAAATGATGCACTTTTGAACGAACAAAGGCTTCATGTTTATAACATGTCAAGTACAAGAGTGCATCAATAATAATAAATCATATCAGAATGCCAAATGATATATCCATGAGCAACAGGAAGATGCTATTATGTATGTAAGTGCAATGAAAATAAATGCAAGAACAGTATTCCATCAATCACAGTGGTTTAACTTTAACAATGATGTCATCGAAGATTACCACAGGGTCTTACACAATCAATTATGTCTCGTATTATCTCTCTTTTCCAAACCAAACTTTCACCGATTAATAACTTTAAGAAGGGTGCCCTAGAAGATTACCATAGGGTCTTACACAATCATTTATGTCTCTAATTTTATTCTTTTCCAAACCGGACTTTCACTAGTTAGTTTTTATGTCAATGTGTGCACAAATACACCACTATGGTCCTGTTATATCAATATATACATATATTAATATCAGTATTTGTACTTTTCATAAGTTTTTCATAAAACATAACTTTATATTTCATTTTAAGTGACAATAGTTCGGACCATATCCGAAGTTTGCTTTGACCCGAACTTCAGATGGTCCAAAGTCTCATCCTTAGTAGTTTTTCAATCATAATTTTTCTGACAGATCACCCGAAGTTTGGATATCTATTTGGACCCGAAGTTCGGTTGTCCAATGAACCGAAGTTCAATTGCTTGACTTAGAAAGTTTCACTTTAAATTATCACCCGAAGTTCAACAGACCTGAACTTAGGGTATAAACCAAAGTTTGAATCGCTTGTTCATCAGACCTGAAGTTCATGTCACCCGAACTTCCAGCCGAAGTTCATACTTTGCAGTTTCTTAAATTTCCAGATTTCATTTTTGTACCAATCCTATGATTAAAGTCTATTGGTACAAGGTCTAAAATACTCCTATAACACTTTATTAAAATCAATTTAATCAGTGTAGTACCAAAATCAGACCATTTAAACCATGTTTTCAACAGTTCGATGAACACAAACACTAAAACACCTAGTTAGTAATCACAATCATACTTAGGAGTTGAATCTGAAGCTAAAAGTTGGTACATAACTTGCCTATAACTTGATTTAATCATTCCAACTGATAATTACAACATGCTTTAACAACTTCAACGAAGATCTACATCTCAGTTTCATAAAAACCGAACCTAAAAACCCATAAATTCGTAAATTCAAGAAATTATTACCTCAAATTGATGTTTCCAGTAGATATAGCTTCTTCCTAGGAATGTATTTCCAGATTTATAGCCATTAACTCAGACGATTTGGTGTTCTTGATTTGTAGAGTGAGAGTGAGCCGTGAGTTTTAAAGAGAGAGAGCAACCGTGAATTTTTATCATGATAAAGTGAACGGTCACACACTCACACACTCAACTTTTATTAATTAAAGTTTACCATATTTGCAAAAATAACCCCCTTAACCTATATTTTTCAATATAACATTTCACTCCTTAATTATTTCCATTATTTTAACACCACTCGGCGCCCATCTTTTAAATATCCCTTACCATGATCTTTTGCTCTAACAACAATGATGATCCCTCATCATTAATTTATAATTTTAATATCGTTCGACGTTTATCTTTTAAATAACCCTTTCTTTGATTTTTGCTCTAACAACAATGATGATTCCCTCATCGTCGTTCTAATATCATTCGACGTTCATCTTTTAAATATCCCTTACCTTGAATTTTCTCTCTAACAACAATGATGATCCCTCATCATTAATTTATTATTTTAACTCTTTACGTCAGATTTTATTTTAATTTGGATCTCAAATCATCAAAACACAGGGATTAAATCTTAATTGTTTCATTACATATAATTCAAAAATTCGGGGATGTTATAGCATAGGCCCCACTACACTCATACTTTGTCCACGAAGTCATGCTGCGTTAAACAGACTTGGGTATTTAGCCTTCATTTATTTTTCCAATTCCTAAGTGTGATTAGCTCCCGGTGATGCTTACACTTCACGAACACCATCTTTACTTCTTTGTTCCTTAGCTTTTTTATCTTGGTTTCCAATATGCACTCTGGCTCATCTACATATCTTAGCCTTTCATCAATTTGTATTTTCGATTAATCAGTCTGTGGCTCCCTTTTAGCTACCAGACTTTTTCTTAACTATCCCTGATTATACATATTGTTGGCATCATTTACCTTGCATTTTAGTCGGTTTTAACTTAAATACGTGAAAAAGATATCTAATTCGTTGATTTTTGTGATTCATAGGACAAAATTGGTTTTATCGACGAAGGAACAAACATCGAAGAAAAACCGACAAAGTTTGAAGCCCCGATGAGTTCTCATGGATTTTCCAGAAGAAAAGTGGTGAAATTGGTGATTTTTAGAGCCTACGACCATTGGCGGGTCTACGACCATAGACGCCTACGGCCATGAAGGAAAAACCCTATGACCAAAGGGGATACCAGGAGCATTACCGTGGGCTAGGGCACGATTTGACCATGTGAAAGAGGCCTACGACCATAGGACTTAATGCATACGGTCGTCGGCGGTGCAAAACCAGTTTAAAACATGCAGATCGGCCAGAACGAATACAGCAAGTTCATACTCGATTTCCAAAGCATATTTACGAACTTTTTTCACTTTTTCTTCACATATTTAAGTAGGATTAACATAGTTTTAGTTATGCAATCATTCGGGAGTTGATATTTGCATGGATTGAAGCATTCAGTCAGCGGTAATGGTTGGTTTTTCGTCACTTTTTGCAAGATATCGGTACATCCGTTCCTTTTTCTTTCGTATTTCATAATGAATGCTATTAAGTTTTGTTTATATTCTGTTTTTATTATGGATCCTGAGTAGTTTATTGTTCACTTGCTTGGAATAACGGTTTCTATGTATTGATTGGAATTTTATGGATTGATTGAAGGTTTTTGAGTTTAATCCGTTATACGAGTTATTCGTTGATTAATTCTTGTTACAATTCAGATTTTTATCATCTTTTTAGCATTATTGTGATTATAAAACTTTGATAACAAACCTGTGTTTTTATTAAGTTGATCAAAGTTTAAAACTTTAAGTAAAAATTTCACAGTTTATTGATGATTCGAGCATTATTGTGTTGACAATCGTTTGGTAAATTGTAAAATTAGAATTTTTGTTTTTAATTGGTTCTTAGGCATTATTGTGATGATAGAATTAATTGAGATTGGAAATTTGTTTTTAAAGTGTCGTGATTAGTCGATTTAGTTTTTCAGTATTAATTGGTTGATTTGAGCGCTTGTCGTATTGATAAATCAAGTGATTGATATCGAGATTAGATTCGACTAATTAGTTTTCAAACTTGGGTTTTAAATGATAAATGGAATTAATTAATTATTGGGTTAAATTTAAAATCGGACTTTAATTGTTTTAATAATCGGTTAGTCGCCGATGTCATTTATCATTCAATTCATAGAAGCCAGTTTATAATAGTTATCTGAATTCCAAGTGGGTGACATTTTCCAAATTAAGAGTTTCGTTAATATTAGTTAGTTATTGTGATTTGTCTGTTTCCATTATTTACTTTCATTCTAGCTGATATTGTTAGTTTTTAATTTATATTGAAAAAGCCAAAAATAATGTTTTTAGTTTTATTCTTGTCGTAATTTGTTTAGCTTAGTCATTTTATGTTAGTGCACCCTGTGTGACGATAGCAGTCTAAGTATAGACATATTTTGTAAAATTCAATTTGACTGTTATTATACATTAACAAGTGTTAGATAAATGTTTGTTATATGGTTGATTATATATGTTTGATATTGATTGTATGTATGTTTGAACTTGGTGTAATGTATTACAATAAGTTCAAACATAAGTTCAAAGATAAGTTCAAACATAAGTTTGAAGCTTAAGATTGGAATTTGTAGAAGACAAGTTCGAAAGGCCTTGGTCGTGTTGGAACTTGTCCTAGGCAAATTCAAACTGGATGTTATAATTAAGGGTTAATTCGATTAATCATTAGACTTTAGCAGACGTTTATCAGAGCGATTAGCAAAGGGTGATCTCGAACTTGCAAGTTATCAGAGAGTTTTGTTCTAGGAGAGAATCACGTGTCGTGACGTTCCGTTGTTCGTCTATCACAGTGTGTGTCTCCGTGTTTCGTGTGCGTGGTCTATCCGTCAAGCCGCTAACGAGGATTCCACACTCGTTGGACGGTGTCGCGTCAAGATAGGATCCGTAGTCAGGCGACCTTACAAGTGGTATCAGAGCCATAAGGGTGTTCGTGGTGTTCTTCGTGTTCACAAGTAGCATCTGTGGTTTCTTGACGTTTTTGGACGGAAAAATCACTTTTTAGATAAGTTTTCGAGTTTTTCAAGCAAGATTACGGGGAAAAGTTCATATTAGTTCATCATTTTGGTTGAAATCATAGTTTTTAGTCCTAGAAACTTTGGTTTAATCTAAAAAGTTGAAAAAATCGAACTTTTGGCCCTTTTTCGAACTTGCGTCGCTCGAAGATAAGGGGTTATTAGGGTTTGTTCGAATTTTGTCAAAAATTTGAATTTGTCAGAAAATACGCTCCTTTCGAATTTATTTTAGGGTTTGATTCGAATTTACCTTAGTTCGAATTTGCCCAGGTTCGAATTTACTTATTTTCGAACTTGCATTTAAATTCGAAACTGTCATATTTTCGATTTTGTTGAATTCAAACTTAATTTCGAATTCAATTTCAAACAAATTTAAATTCAATCAAGTTCGAACTTTCACAAGTCTGAAAGGGTTGATTTAAATTAATTTCAAATTAAATTAATTAAGTTTTAATTCAAAAACATTAACAAAAAATGACAAGTTTACAAAAGTTTATTGAAATGGACCATGAAGTCGGGAAAGCGAATTCACCACCCAAGCTGATGAAGTTGGAAGACTATTGTTGGTGGAAGGATAGGTTCGCCGACTTTGCTCGATTCAACGATATGAGGATGTGGATATGTATCGACGAAGGATATATCCCACCTACAACAAAAGTTGAAGGCCATCAAAGAGTCTTATCATATCAAATGATGAAGGAGGATGATAAGAAACTATATGAAGCCGAGACTTGAGCATTCTCGATTATTCGAATGGCATTACCTCAGGAGATCCTGCACACATTCCAAAATCAACAAACAGCAAAAGAGTTGTGGGATGCACTCGAGAAAAGGTGTGAAGGTAATCCGAGGGTTCGGAAAGGTAGAACAGAGATGCTCAAGCAACAGTTCGCAATCTTTAAGGCGCTGAATAACGAAAAGCTGGATGAGACTATCACAAGGTTCTATCAATTGTTAACAGAGTTATACAACCACGATGTCGTGTATCGTGAATTAGAGAAAATTATGAAAATTCTAGATGCTTTACCAGCAAAATGGGAGATGTACGTAGCGCTGATCAAGCATGATGAAGAGAAATATGAGAGTCTAACTCTAGAAGGAGTCATAGGAACGCTGAGGGCCTATAACTTTCAGTTGCTGAAGAAGGAACTGGAGTATGACCAAGTACAGGATCCGGACATGTACTTTGGGAAATCAAAACCTTCAGTCGAAAGTGAATTAAAGACAACTACATCATTCTTTAAGGGCGAAACTTCGACTCCAGTAGAAGTAGACGACTCAGGGAGCTGGGCTTTCTTAGGGTACTACAAACCGGAGGAAAAGCCAACTCAGTCTGCATCTACGTCTCAAGGATACTCAAGGATGCCAATGAGCGCAAAATCAGCTGAAGATCATCTAAATCTTTTGGCTTCATTTGTCGCCGCGTACGACAATTGCGTTCAAGGGAAAATCAACAATCTTGCACTATGGGATGAAGACTATTATCAGGTAGATCATGATGACTTGGAAGAAATGGTTCTTTAATGGCAACTGGTCATGGTGACTTAGCAAGTCAAGAGATTAATGAAAAGGACGGGCAGAAATCTAAACATTAGCAACAATAAGATTGGATTCGACAAATCCAAAGTTAAGTGCTATAACTGCCAGGGGTTAGGACATTTTTCTCGAGAATGTCAAAGACCCAAAGTTGAGAACTACCAGAATCAATACCAGAATCAATCTCAGGGGAGATATCAACCGGGTAGTTCGTGTAATCAGGCAAACATCGCTAGTCTGTTAACCAACGTAACATTGGACAGACAGCTTGATGGGACGTATGATTGGAGTTCACAACCAGAGTCTAATGCTAGAGCCTTCACGGCTGAAGTAACAAAAACTGGAAGTGTCGGACAGAGGAAGAAACAGAGGACAGACACCAGAATGATACAAGTCATGTGTTAGTGGAAAAATCAGACAATCAGACTATTCTAGAGTTTGTTGCACAAATGGCAAACGTGGATTCAGATCATGCAAAGGTAATTCTAAACTTTTCTACATTCCGCGATTTATATGCTTTCGGTGCTACTTCAAATGATAGATTAAATTTAGTGTAACATCTGGAACAAATCCAGGTTAACAAACTATGACCTAATCAGTATTTAATAGCCATCTATAACATAATCAATTGTCATTAGCAATTAATCAAAGTGATTAACAATGTTCATAAGGAAATTCAACTCTATTAGAATCAAATTCATCGGTGCGATGAATCGGAAAATCAATTAATCCGATCGATTTACGATACGAAGGATTAATTCAACTAAGTACATAATTAAATTATGATTAGTGACACTAATCATTCATTAATACACTTACTTAACATTAATTATGCAAGACTAAAACAATTCATTAAACAAATGCATTCAAAAGTATTTATGAATTTACATAAAAAGGGAAATAAAAGAATACATTCTAAATACATTATAAAAAAATGAAAATACAAGATAATATCTTCAAAAATCTGCCCATAGCCTAAACAAAAACATCTCGAAAAATGGCTATTCTTGACTTTAAAAATTCTTTGTATACAGTAGTTTAATATCCAAGAAAACCAAAGCCTTAATAGTTTTGGAGCTTGGTCAAAAACAGCCTCAAAGTAGGCAAAAAAAAACCTTCAAAAAACTGGAAAATTATATATATATATATATATATATATATATATATATATATATATATATATATATATATATATATATATATATATATATATATATATATATATATATATATAAATATAAACTTGACGTTTTAAGTGGGTTTTATTTATAAACTTGTAATGCTGGGTGATTTAAGACATAAAAATCTAGAAATATACATATTATCATATATGAGAGTTATTAAGTCCCTATTATCATTTAGGACTCGATTAAACACATCCGGTGCATCACCCATCAATCTACGCTAATTTGCATTTTTGCGCATATTTTGCCATCATAAGCTCGGTGAGCCCTCATAGCCCCTATTTTCACACTCTTATGTTTTGGGGTTGAAATACATGCTTAGTTTTCATATGGACACGAAAACAACTTCATTTCTATTATGTATTACACATGTGGTTCCATCAGCCCTCAAATCATGAACCGTTAATTGCATTTATTTGTAAGCGCGAATATATTGTGGATAGATCTATCGGGAGTCATGTCCCCCGTTCGGGTTAGTTCAGCTCGGCTAATAGCGGGTGCATATATATTCAACACACGGTTTTACGTATTGGAATACTGCACAGGACAAACTCATTTAATTAAGCTTCGGTTGCATGATGGTTTATATGTAATACACAACATGGAATTTATGATTTTATAAATTCAAACTCAACTGTTGTTGTCCATACAAGTCAGATTTACGTGTAAACCTATGAGCTCACCAACAATTTTTTTGACGTATTTTAGCGTGTATTTTCAGGAAATTAAGGCAAGTTCATCGCAGCGGAAGTATTTTTCAAGCTTCCGCACTTAAGGAGTCGCATGCATTTTCAAACCACCGGAGATTTAGTTGCATTATTTTGATTACTCTAATTATGTATTTAAATCTCTGTACCGTGCGTTTGTTATGATTATGGTTATGCTTCCGCGACGTCACGCTTCATTGCCAACCGGGGTAACGGGGTGTGATAGATTGGTATCAGAGCCATAGTTATAGTGAACTAGGTCGCATTAGTACCATAGACTATAAGTTTTACAAAACCTAAACTTTCTTATTTCAATAATGTGAACATATGGACCCTAATGACAGAAACATGTCAAACAATATGGTCGTTATCCTCATTGACTTCAAGATTGAATACTCACCCATGGGACAAGGAAACCAAGGTGACACTGAGATGTACCTTGGATCAGAGACCCACCCAGACCCAATTAATGACGAGGTAGAGGACTCGTCAGAACAAGAGGAGGGCAACTGCGGCCCTGCAGCACAAATTGCTCCACCATCACCACCACGTATTCCATCCTACACCCTATTCAGAAGTCATCCCAATGGACCATTGAGGAAGTTCACCCCTAGGAAAAGGGTGTGACTAGCACAACGAGAGTCTATCCCGGTACCTGCCCATCAGCAAAGCCCGCTACAGTAATGACGGGCAAACATAAGACAGTGGGGATGGATGCCTCACATTCTCCAATATACCTTGGGCCAACCAGAATACCCAGGAGACTCAACAAGACGGAATCGACGAATAGTGACAGCGCCTAGCAGAACGCAAAGCCCGCAATGCAGAACTAACCCAACGACTTAACGCTCTGGAGTACGAGAAAACCCCAGAGGCATCTCATACTTAGTACCCTTCTACCATTTTATAGTATTTCTCTAGGTTTTACTATCGGATATATGTTTAGGCTTGAAAATTTATAGGAAAAATCCCGACCATCTCATGTAAAAAGATTAGGTATCAAGAACTTTAATGAAAAATTAAGTTTTAACTACAACTCTGTGTATGAGGAGATAAAGCTATGACTATCTGCCTAAGAAATTTCAAACCCATAGACTTATCCTCTTACCCCATTAGATGCCACTTATGCATTTATACTATTTGATATCGGTGCTGGTAGGAGCTTTATATCCACTAAGTTCAGTAAGCAGATAAATTTCATTATTACACCATTAACTGCCACTTATGCTATTGAGGTTGATGACAATAAGACGCTTAAAAACAAATAATATAATATGAGGATGCTCCTTAGAAGTAGTAAGTCGACTTCTTGAAATAGACGTGGTGCCCGTCAAACTGGGGAGTTTTGACGTGGTTATAGGCATGGATTGGTTATCGAAAAACCATACGGAAATCGTGTGCTACAAGAAGACGGTTCACATACCCTTAGCCAATAAGAAGGTCCTTACTGTTCAAGGCAAAACAAGAAATACCAAAGTAAGCATCATCCCTAGCATTAGGACCCTGAAGTGATGACAGAGAGGGAGCCAAAGGAAAAGCGGCTTGAAAATATTCTTATTATTTATGGTTACCCCAAAGTTTTTCCAGAACACATCCCTGAGCTTCCACCATCGGGGCAAGTCGAATTCAAAATCGGCCTAGTGTTAGGTGTTGCACCAGTGGCTCGAGCACCATACCGATTAGCCCATAAGTTATGTAGAAGTTGTCCAAACCAGCTGCAGGAGCTCTTAGATAAAGGGTTTAACAACCAAGTTCCTCACTTTGTGGAGCTCCAGTTTTGATCATATAGAAGAAGGATAGAACCATCAGAATGTGCATCAATTACCAAGAGCTAAATAAAGTAAAGGAACCGATACCCGCTCACAAGGATCAATGACTTATTTGACCAAACTCCAATAAAAGCTTCTATTCGAAGATCGACCTAAGGTCTGGTTATCATCAGGTTAGAGTTCGCAAGAAAGATATTCTAAAGACAGCCTTCAGATTCCGTTTCGGTCATCATAAATTCTTATTAATGTCGTTTAGATTAACCAGTGCCCCAACGGTACTCATGGACCTCATCGGGTGTGCAAACCTTATCTAGACAAATTCGTGATTGTATTCATGAATGACTTTTTAATCTACGCACGAAACAAGGAGGAGCACGAACAAACTTATGGCTGATTCTAGAGTGGTTGAAGAAAGAACAATTATATGCCAAGCTTTCTAAGTTTGACTTTTGGCTAAGATAGGTAAGATTTATCGGTCACGTGATCAATAGTAAATGGATCCAAGTCGACCCCGCAAAGATCAAGGTTATCAGGGATTGGTCAACTCTTAGAACCCCCATAGAGATACGACAGTCCTTAAGACTTGCCACTTATTATAGGCAATTATCAAAAATTTCTCAAAGATCACCGAAGCTCTAACAAAACTGACCCGAAAAGACAATAAGTAAGATTAGGGCGAGGATCAGGAGACATCATATCAGTTATTAAAGCATAATCTGTGCAGCGCGCTTATTTTATCCAAGAGAAGCAAGAAATTTGTAGATTACTGTGATGCTTCACGCAATGGGTTGATATAGAAAGATAGGGTCATAGCTTATAGTTTATGAAAACTTAAGGTTCACTAGGTGAATTACACAACGCATGATCTAGATCTTGGATCAGTAGTCTTTATTCTTAAGACTTAAAGACATTAGTTGTACGGTAAGAAGTGTACTACAGACCATAAGAGCCTCCAACGCATCTTGAACAAGAAAGAGTCAAATATGAGGTAACATCGTTGATGGAGCTAATAAGTGATTGCAATTATGAAATTCGTTATCACCTGAGGAAAACTGATGTGGTTGCAAACGCTCAGAGCCGAAAGGAACAAGTTAAGCCGTTAAGAGTACCAGCCCTAGTTATAACCATTCAACCAAACCTTCCTTCCTTAGTTCATGGTGCACTAGTAAAAGTTGTTAAGGAGGAAAATATGAAAGATGAAGCCCTGCACAGAATGGATAATTAGTTTGGGATAAGGGTTAATGAAAATCGATTCTTCATGAATAGAGTCTGGTTACCCTGTTTTTGATAGAGTAAGAAAGCTAGTTACAGATTACGAACACAAATCAAGATATGTCGTTCACCCGGGATCCGATTAAATGTATCATGACCTTAAGGAAGTATACGGGTGGCCTATCATGAAGAATGGCATTGCCACATATGTCAACAAATTCCTAACATGATCCAAAGCTAAGATAAAATATCAGAAACCATTTGGGTAATAGTCGATCGCCTAACAAAATCCGTGCATTCCTACCAATCAAGGAGAACAACAGGATGAATAAGCTAGTCCAAACGTACCTCAAGGAAGTCGTCTCCAGACACGGAGTGCCTATTATAATGATTTCGGATACGGATAGCAGATCTACATGTAGGTTTTTGGCAATTATTACAGCAAGCTTTGGATACAAACTTGGACATGAGTACCACATATCACCCTCATACCGATGGTCAGAATAATAGAACGATCCGAACCCTAGAACATACATTAAGAGCCTATGTAATGGATACTCAATTGCCTTAGTGGAATTATCGTACTACAATAGCTATCACTCGAGTATTAAAGCTGCTCCGTTTGAGGCCCTCTACGGGCGAAAGTGTCGATCACCGATTTATTGGGAAGAAGTAGGAGATAGCCAAATCACTGGCGCTAAGATCATTCACGAAACTACAGAAAATATAGTACAGATGCGGAATTGACTAAAAGTTCGCGATTGTCAGAAAGTTATGCAGATGTAGGGAGAAAATCCCTTGAGTTCTAATTGGGGGAACGAGTACCGATGAAAGTCTCGCCATGGAAGGGCGTGATATGATTAGGAAATCATGGATAACTGAATCCTCGTTACATTGGACGATTCAAGGTCTTAAAAAGAATTGGACTAGTAGCTTATTGTTTAGAGCTACCACCAGAGCTTAGTAGCATGGACAATACCTTCCACGTATCGAATCTGAAGAAGCGTTTGTTATAGGAAACACCTGTTACCCCTTGGAAGAAATACAGCTAACTGATAAACTTCGCTTCATCAAAAAGCCGGTAGAAATCATGGACCGTGAGGTCAAAGGATTGAAGCACAGTCGTATACCCATCCTTAAGGTTAGATGGAATTCTAGACATGGACCAGAATTCACTTCGGTATGCAAAGGTCATTTTTAACCAAAGATACCCTCACCTAATCTTAAGTAACAAGACCCCTGAGGAAACAAGATAAAATTTCGGGACGAAATTCCCTTAACAGGGGGAGACTGTAACATCCGGAAAAAATCCAGGGTAACAAACTATGACCTAATCAGTATTTAATAGCCAGTTATAACATAATCAATGGTCATTAGCAATTAATCAAAGTGATTAACAATGTTCATAAGGAAATTCAACTCAACTAGAATCAAATTCATCGGTGCGATGAATCGGAAAATCAATTAATCCGATCGATTTACGGTACGAAGGATTAATTCAACTAAGTACATAATTAAATTATGATTAGTGACACTAATCATTCATTAATACACTTACTTAACATTAATTATGCAAGTCTAAAACGATTCATTAAACAAATGCATTCAAAAGTATTTATGAATTTACATAAAAAGGGAAATACAAGAATACATTCTAAATACATTTTAAAAAAATGAAAATACAAGATAAATCTTTAAAAATCTGCCCATAGGTAGTACTTTTATAGACTTTATCTTTTTTTTTTTTAATTAAAACAACTTACACTATCACCATCAAATCCTCATTCATCATACCCTTTCATTTTATCCAAGTCCTTACTCAACCTCCACTTTGAAAGACCAAATTTTCTCTACAAATAGGGAGCTCACTTCCATTCATTTTCACACCTCCAAAACATAAGAAAACACTCTCATTTCACTCAAAAAAATCGGCCAAGGTGTCAACCAAAGCCAAAAGTTTGCAACTTTTTGTTCTTTCAAGTGTTCTTCAAGTTTATTTCAAGTGTTCTTGGTGAATTCCTTGAAGATCCATCCTTCTACTCATTTGCATTCTTATATTTCATCAAAGTAAGTAAATACTAACTCATAACATCTCATGTTAATGTTTATATAAGTCTTGCATAATATATATAATCACCAACAATAACAAGTTTCATAAAAACTCAAGTTTATAAATCACTAGTTTTGTTTTTAAGTTGTTTTCTTCAAATGTGTTTATAAATATATAAACACATCATGTAAGTGTAAATATTATGAAACAAATTTATATAAATGTGTTTTATAACCTTTTATACAAGTAGTTTTTGCATAAACAACAAGAATCACAAGTTGTTTTAAGTTTATGAAATACGGAATTTCGGTTGAAATGTTGCGTCGACTTTGAAAAATCATAACTAATTCATAACTTAACGAAATGAGTTGATTCTTGTCTAAAACGTTATATCTATGTCTTAACTAAAAATATGGAGGTTTTCATAATATATTTTGGAGTTTAGAACCCCCAGATATTAGTTGGGAGCCCGAAAGTTTGACAGCTCAAAAATGGCCAACATAAGGTTTTTAACGAATTTTTTCCCTAACCTAAACATCTCGAAAAATTGTCGTTCTTGACTTTAAAAATTCTTTGTATATAGTAATTTAATATCCAAGAAAACCAAAGCCTAAATCGTTTTAAAGCTTGGTCAAAAACAACCTCAAAGTAGGCCAAAAAAAACATTCGAAAAGCTGGAAAAATATATATCACTACAACAAAATTGCCAATTAGTGACTGAAATTGTTAGTGACTGAATATAAAGCAGTCAGTAAAGCCTACATTATAACCTACGCCCACTGAAATTAGAAGTAAGAAATATTTTTAAAAAAATAAAAATTATACTAGAAAAAAAACTCAGAAACGCCCTTGCACAAAGTCTCTCATGTTCACAAACCCTCTGACTCTCTCTTTCTTCCTGATCGCTCCTCGTCTCCTACTCTTCTGCCGCTGCCGCCGCCTGCCGCCGCCTGTGTGTGTTCTCCGCTGCCGCCACGTCCTATCTGTTGCCGCCCTAGCCCTAAATAGAGATTTCAACGAGACGAGAGCCGCCCTAACCCTAAAATATTCAAGCACCAACATTCGTCTCTCTCGCCTGTATGAAGTGATCCCTGGCTCTTCACTTTGCACCGCCGCCGGCACCGGCTTTGCCTTCTACTTCGACTTTGACTCCGCCTTTCATATCTGCTACTCCCTCTCCTCCTATTCCACTACTTTGCTAATCAAACCCTAGAAGTAGCAATTTTTTCCTTCTACTCCGCTGATCAATCCCGATTTTCAGGTAATGCAGACACAATCTTTTGATTTATGAAATTAGATGGCTATATTGATAATGAAATTTAGCATAAAATTGCTAATCACCTTGATGTATATATCGGTTGGCCATCCAAATTCACCATAGGAGTTGAATTTGCTACAAGAACTCTTTAGGTATAAATTTCTTTCTTACTCTTGTTGACTTTGCTTCAAATATGCAGACCTATGATCTGATTTAGTGTTTATGTTAGTATATTGATGGGACATAATAATTTGGGGAATACTTGTTTAATGAAATCTTTTTTTTCGAGCATTGGTTCATGCTCTTCCTTTAGGAATTACTTCCTTAGCAGCAGACATGACCGAGATTCACTACTACAAAATAACCCCGAGATAACAAACACAACACTACACACACTCTTATGCACACACACATGTTTAAAACACATATGTATCATGTTAATCAACCACATGTATGTCTACTGCTGCTGCTAGTTTATCTTTTTATCACATAACACACCCATAATATGCTGATGTTGTTTTTACTTAACAAAAGGACTACCAGAGATTAAAACTCAGGGTCAAGGACACCACAACACACACTTCATTGATGGTGCAGGGTACATGAAACACACACACACATATATGTATGTGAGACTGCTCCTACTTCTGAATTTATTACACAGCACACCCCAGGGTCCTAATTTTGTAGCCACAAACCATGCATACATGTTGCTTATTTAAAACTATTAAGGAAAAGGATCAGAGGCGAGTTATAGGGTAAATGATCAAGACCACTTTATGCATTATTCTACCAAATCTTCTATTTATGATTTTAGTTTGCATTACCCATTTGCATCTTTGGTAGAGCATTGAATCTAAATTTATAACATTCCTACAAAATCCAAAGGTTATATTTTCCATATAATGGTTAAGAGGTTTCATGATTATATACATTGAATATCTAGAGCATTAATATATAAAAAATAAATTAAGGTTATATTTTTCATATAATGGTTAAGAGGTTTCATGAGTATGGTTTGAAGATATATTCTTCAAATTCAGTTAATCATAAGATTATTTGTTTATCAGCTTATATATATATATATATATATATATATATATATATATATATATATATATATATATATATAGCAGTATACCCGCGCAAAGCGGCGGCGACAAACATTTTTTGTTCGATGACATGTTTTTTGAATGACAAAAACATGATTTTCGATGATGAATAGTTTTTTTTAAACAAACATACAGTTAATATTATGTTTAAGTTTCACTTTCGATATGTTTATTCAAATAACAAATTAAAAAAAATACTTAAAGTTTTTTGTTTAACATCATAGGATAAAAATATGGAAAAATTACCAAGAAAGGTAATATAAAATTTTACTTTGGCCGAGAAAAAACATGAAATTCAAATTTTAGGCCAAAAAAGATAATCAAATATTATTCTCTTACCAAAAAAGAGATTATATAATTAAAAATTTACCTTCTTAATTTGACATCAGTACCCTTTTTGGTCAAAATTAAATTTTATGTTATCTTTCTTGGCCTAAGAAATTTTACATTACCTTTATTGGTAATTTTTGAATTTTATATTAGCTTTCTTGGTAATTTGCCCTAAAAATATTGTTCATTCAAGATTTATGATAACAAATATGATATAAAACATGTATAGTAGCTATATAAAATAATAAAACCTATACAAAAAAAAATTACATGCATCTGTCATCGTATATATGCATTCCAAATATGTCAAAACTTTACTCGAACAGTCCACTTGTAAGTAAATCCTGCAAATAATAAAAGGTTGATGATTATAATAGATGTCTATTGTAACATATATAATATTGACTAAAAGATCTTCCATAATAATCATGTAAAACTTCTTGATACACCAATTTTATGGGTAGACTTCATCACAATTGAATTTTTTGATTGATTTAACCAGTGCTTTTGTATTGTCATGTGATGTATTTCTAGACAGTGCCACATAAAGTTAAAACTGACATGTTAAAAAATATCTTATTATGTTAATTAAATTGAATCAAATTATTAAATTTATCATTTCTTTATATCATTAACCCCATTAAATTTGAAGTAGATAAAAACAAACATATTAATTACTCCGTAGACTTTTTAACTATACTATTTTTTGGTCAAATCTTTATCGTTGGTCGACTATCAATCGTCTCATTCTTCTTTCTGTTGCTAAGCTCCGATGAAAAAACAAAAAACTCTACCGGTTCATCAAAGAACACTCAAACCTTTTGATATCCGTCCAAGAAAACCTAACGCTAAGGGGGCTTTTAGTTCATGGAATATAACGAGATATTATGAAATATGAAATACAAATTTCTAAGATGGTCTTTTGTTTTGCTTATGAACAAAATTATTAGCTTATTACGTTACAATAACGGAAATAATTGGTTTAAAGGGGTTTGGATTGCATACGTTAATAATTGATTATTTGAGTTAAGAGTCAATCTTATCATACTTTTTCATAAGTTAAAAAATGTAGCTAATTTGCTTAATAAGTGATTATTTGATCATTTACGATGCAAATCCAATCACTTTAAAACTTGATTATTTAATAACTATGATAACAAACAACAGAAGCTAAACCAAACACTACATTCCCGACAACACTTTTTGTTACAACTATTATCGGATTATTAGTTTCAAAATGCTAGAACAATTTTTAAACGCAAATTCAAACACTTTTCTAAATTATGTTTGGTTGTAAATTGGAAGAATGTCCTTTCGTTTAGGATTGGTAAGGAAATTAAATTCTTTTCCCCAACCAAGAAAAATTATTCACGCTCGAACACAAAAAACCCTAGGGAAAATTAAAACGCAGCCGCTCGCAACCACCGCTCTTGGCATCCTTCATCGTCGTCGTTTCTGCATCTCCGCCATTCATCCCCAGGTATTTCGTGTCTCTCTCTCTCTCTCTCTCTCTCTCTCTCTCTCGTCTCTTCCTCCTTCCTCATTGGTTTGTATAATAAATGTTTATATTCGTCTATCGACGGTTTTCTTCATCTCTTCCGCGTTCCTCGGTTTCCTTCATCTCTATCAACTGAAGATATGTTTATATAATGTCGATGTATATGTGTAATGTTTATATAATGTGAATTTCTGAAATGTCGAATGTCGATTTTTGAAATCTTTCATCTTTGTCGATTTCATCCTTATGTATAGTATGAAATGTTTCTGATTTGTTTTAGAATCTTTTTTATATGTTATGTGAATGTTGATTTCTTGATGGTTTATATGTAACGTATATGATTTCTTGATGGCTTCTATGAATATCACTTGTTGATGGTTTATATGAAATTTTCTTATTTGTATTTGAATGTTTCTAATTTACATAAAATGGGAGCATGATTATCTTTGTGATTTTTATGATATCTTTTTAATTTTATATTAAAGATGATATGTATATGTATGGGAATGTTTATGTTCAATATGAAAAGGAGTATTATGAAATTTAAATTCCATAGCTTCATGTAGTCTTTACTGGTCTGGATGCAATCTACTTGAAACCCGTATAAACTTGGTTGTTTGTTTTGTTATAAATGTGTGGTTATGCTAATATAACCAAGTAGTGGTCATATTTGACCTTCTTGTTAATATTTTGGTAATGGTCATGTCTGATTGATAAACATACGCATGACTTTTTGGTTTGACCCTTTTTCTATAAAAATTTGTCATGACCATGTTTGATACATAACTTATCGATGGCTTTTTGTAGTTACAGATTACGAAATACTAAAAGAGAATTTTGAAGTAGGTTGATCTCCGTGTTTTTTTATGAAGTTAGAAGGGGAAGAAAAATATTTAAGTAAATGAACCGAAGTTCTATAAAGGTTGCTAAAGTTTCGTCAAGTGTTGGTTGAATTCTATGCACCCTGGTCAGTCATGTGTAACTCTTAAGCAACAGATGTCACTGCCGCTTTACTTGTACTCTTATGCAACTTAGGTGTTAAATTTTTTTTTTTGAAACATTACATTACTTACCTTACAAAACACCTTTACAGCAGAAGGTAAAACAGTTGTGATCAACTTAATGGGAGAAAGCTTGGAGGGAGAATACGTAGCTGTGATAAGGTTGCAGGTAATATATATTTTAATAGCAGAAAGATAATTAATTTTAAGAGAGAAAATGTAGCTGTGATAAAAAGTAATATGGATTTTTCTGATTGTATTTTTCTGCTTGTAGTTGCACCAGAAAGATAAAAGGAAGCTAGAGCTGAAGAGGAAGCTTGGGGAAGAGTAAGTAGTATTTTCTGCATTACTTTTTGTACTTTTGCAATAATGAGTTGTATGTCTTAAATATCAAAATCTGTATTTTTTTTGCTTTAATGGTTGTACCTTAAGCTTTGTAAGTAGTATATCTTAAAATTTAAGAAATTAGCTTTTGCATTATAGATAGTAAAAAACTAAATGGTTTATTAGTAGAGATTTAGTGTATTTTAACAGAAGATATGCAGAGTTGATCAACAGCTCTAAATAACAGATCAACAACTCTAAATAACAAACGATATGCAGAAGATTGATCTAAATAACAAAAGTGATTAATTTAGTGATTTGCTTTTGTTTTGCAGCAGCTTTAAGTAAGAGAAGATATGCAGAAAATGGATGTAAATAAAAGCATACTAATGGAACTAAATAACAGAGGACAACAGCTGAGTTCTTTGGTTTTGGTTTGAAAGACCTGCAAAAGGATTTATATCAAGGTTAGTGTTTCGAGAGTGTGATGTAGAAATGTATAGTGCTAGGATAGTAGAACAAAAGCTTTCGTCATTACTACTTAATAAATTCCAGAAATTGATCGATTTGTAATGAGATATTTGTGATCACCTCATTTTTTATTCCTGTAAAACAAAAGCTTTCATGATTAGCCACACTCACTTCACAGCATATACATTAACTGCCACATATTTCTTTCTATTCTGAATGTATATTAACTACATATACATTAACTGACTTATTTTCCAGATTTCTTTCTTTTCTTTATGTTTCATTCTGAAAGAAAAAAGCTAAAACAGAAACGTTTACGTACTACATATTTCAAAACAAGCTGCAGGCTATTAAAATCTTCGAAACTATCGCAAAATAAAGAAAGAGAGTGATAAGAAAAGACAAATAATGAAAGAGTGTTATAAAAAACTTACCTTTATTTTCGTTGATGCAGAGTATTTTTGCACAGTTGCAGCAGCAGGACAACGAAGCTGGATGAAAATGTAAGGCAGCAGAATTTAGAAGTTGGAATATACAACAAAACTTACAAGCTAGAATTTAGAAGCTGAATTTAAAACAAAAGCTGGAAGTTAGAAGCTGGTACAAAACCTAGAAGCTGGAATTTAAAACAAAAGGCAGAAGAATTTAAAACAAAAGGCATCATGAAAGGAAAGGAAAAGACGGATTAGAAAGACCGGTATTCATTGGGTTTCAAATCTCTATTTCTTTTTTGCTTTAACAGGTTGTAAGGGATGGGTTTGGGAAGTGTAAAAGATGCTTTGGGGAAATAAATATGACACATACGTTTTCTCTGGCTTTTAATTTCTGTCAGACTTTTTTTTTGCATTAAAATTCAAGATTGTCTTAAAATTCAAGATATGCATTGTATGTTTGTACCTTATGCATTGTAGATTGTAAAGATCTAAATGTTTTATTAGTAGTAGAGAAGAGATATATATATATATATATTGGTAGTAATTGCACTTAGATGGCTGAAATTATTCGATTGATGTACTTGTTCCGTTTCTTTGAAGAAATAAAAAAAATGTTTAATAGATACATAGTGTTTCCGCTTCGATCCCGGCTAACCCAAACGTAAGTCCCAGATGTCTAGTCAACTTGATGGTCTCTGGTTCTCCAATGCTCTCGATCCAGATTCACTTAGGTACCGGCACCGGCTCCGGCTCCGTCTCCGACTACGCCTTCAACTCCAGCACCTCCACCTCTGCCTCTACTGCTGTTCGCACCTGCTCCGCTAAACAAACCCTAGAATTAGCGATTTATGCTTCATAATTGATTCCTATGAAGAACAATCTCCATTTGCAGGTAAAACTTCTCTCTGTTTGTAAGATTAGGTTTAACAAGTTTAATCATATATCTTACATGGCTAAAATATATGAATCGTTTTTCCTTGCTTTTGAGCTACATAATCCTGCTGTGTTGATAATTGCTAAAAATTTTAGAGGATGTACTTTGCTGCAAGTTGATGTGTTTTTGGATTCATTTAGACCAAGTTCTAGGCAATAATTTTGTTATTGCATTGTGGAGATTTTAGATAAAATTTTATGAAAATTTCGTTTCTATGGTTCTGTCAGAACACATGAAAGTGTATTAATATAATTACCATATCATGGGGTATATAATGTAATAGCTACTATTAATTGCATTATGGAGATTGTTATTGCATTCTAGAGATTCGACCAAGTTTTATATGAATTTCATTTAGCCCAAGTTTTAGCTAACTTTCATCGATCAGACCAAGTTTTGATGTATTATTACATTGTGGAGATTGTTATTTGGGCTATTTCTTAGAGGAAGCAACAATAGTTGGGTTGATTTTGGTGTATAAATATATTGTTGGCGTAAATGAAACCGAAAAACAGTCCCTGGACCAACTAAAGACAACCTAGTTATTCTTTATACCTTGATGCATCAGTGTTGTAGATCAGTCCCTGGACCAACCCATGTTAATATTTTTATTGAGTAAATAATTGATGTAATCCCAAAGACTGAATTGTTGGGATGAACATCAAACTATGGTTGTCAACAGCTCTAAGGAGACCCTGTTTCACTTTCATTTTTTTAGCATTTACTTGACAATAGAATATTGAAGCATTATATGTGCACACATTGTTGAATATATGTTGTTTGTGTATGCCTGACTTTATGTATCAAAGTTGGTGATATTAGCAGTGAATTCTGTGTGCTTTGTAGAGATGAGTAGTGGCATTGGCATGGATGAAGTAATTTGTAGCCACAAACGTTCTAAAATGTATTCACTAGATTTCTTTTTCACTTGTTCATTTATTTTCGATTTTTGGTGTATGACATTGATTGATTTCTTCAACTATCAGTCTCAAGGGGCTTACTAAAACATATCCAAGGAATCTAACATATTATTCACATTATAAATACTTAATCTTTTCATTAGCTGCTACCAAATCAAGGGTGGGGACGTGGGGTAGGCCATGAGTTGCTCTAAATTTCTTGAAATCTTGGCTCCAAGCATTTGTTATTTCTTCACTTTCTTTTTTTGTGAAAATTTTTGTGCATTTTGATTTCTTGATATTACTATATCCATTCTGTTATTGAGTCTAATTTAAGGTTAAACTTTGATTGAAAACGACATTTTCTTTTTGTTTTACACCTTTTTTTACTATCAATGGCAGCTTTTTATTAGTTTGATGGTTCTCTTGAATCCCCTAACCATGTTAACTCGGTGAGTACGCTTGTTCAAACTTTGATTATGCTTTTTAATGTTTAAATTTTAACTAATTTAACATAGAAGTTCCTTTCATGTTTAATACTAGAGTACCAAGAGTTGTATAAAAACTAAGAATCCTCAGCTGTCTAATTCCGTAATCCAGAATTCGTTGAGGGATGAGGTACTACATGAATATAGCACATTTTCAAGCCTCTATTCCGAAGGTAATTGCTTTAGCTCGATAGAATGCTTATTTGATTGACATTGCTCTAGATCTTTAAAAACATACAAATCTTGAAAATCGGGGGAAACTAATTGAGGAACCAAATAATGGGATCTTGTTCTCATAAATTGGCTAAGACATGTGGTCCGTTGATACCTTTATGTAGGTTGGTCGTGGGCTTCGTATCTCCTCCCAAAAAAGAATCACGCTTGCACTATTCTTTCAACTTATCGACTTTCTACTTTTTAAAACATCGATTATGCATTTGTACACTGTTTAAACCGTCTATACATAATTGCAGCCGGCAAAGAGCTGATCAAGGACATTGTGGTTTTAGAGTATGAAGTTTCACACTTGGAGCAATATATTCTGTCGTTATACCGTAAAGCATTTAATCAACAAATTTCCTGCTCCACCCGTTACTTCATGTCTAATTTTATTATCAATGATTTCTAGTTCCTCTTATGATTATGTGTCTCTGTGCTCGAGCCTTGCTCCACACGTCTGCTGCTGTTCTGCTCTGACTCTGCAGAACCGCCTCACTTTTCAGGTAAGAGTTCTTTGTGTTTGTAGAGTTAGGTTTTATATAAGTTTTCAAACACACTTGCAGGGTTCCTCATGTGATTATGTGTATATGTGTCTGTGATTAAACTTCTTTTGGGAGTGATAAGTGTGGTTTATACTGCTCCATATAGAAACACATCAGAACGTTAAATATCTCAAACACGTGCCCAATATACACAAATACATAGGTCACGTATATAAATTTCTCGCATTCCCTATCATGAGAATTTTGTTATTCATATGTCAACATATATAGTAGGATTTATGCCTATGTTTGTTTGTCATAAAGATTTAAAATGTAATACGACAACTTGGATCACATAAACACATGATGGTTTCATTAGCCCACTATTTCCTTAAACATTATAAAATGACAACGTTTTTCTAATATGTTTTCACAGCTACAGTGTTCTCAACTTCGTGTTTGTTTAATGGAACAAGTCATCAACTCGTTTTTTTAGATTCCTGAAGAGATCGACATTTGGCAAGCTTATTTGGTAAGATATGTCTGTCTTGTAATTTTCTGTGAAAACCCACAAATTCATGATGAATTTATGATTTAGTTGATAGGTTCTTTTCTTGTCTCAGGTTGCTACAAAACTTTCAACATCAAGAATGATTTCATCCTGAAGAATGTGATTATGTTTTTTTTTTTGTTTTTGTACGAGATAGATTCAAGTTTGTATAATATTTATTACTATGCTAATTTTTTCATGTTATGTTTAGCTTATATCACAATTTGTAACTTATGATTTAAAATAATGAAATTGGTTTTTGTTCGTATTAGTAATTATTAAATGCTTTTAATATATAATATTATTAAATTAACAAAAAATTATTGAAAGAGTAATTATATTATTAATGATTTAGTGACTGAAATTTTAAGTCACTAAAGATCTTTTAAAGTGTATTCTAACTAAAGCATTTAGTAGGTAAAACAAAGATGATGGAATCTTTGGATTTGTCAACCCCTCCTATGCCTACTCAAATGATCAGTCACTATAACTTTTGACCTAGACTGACTAAAAATTTTAGTCAGTAAGAACTTTTAGCGATTAGGGTGTTAGTGACTAAAATATTTTCAGAAGGAGAAAGTTGAAGGGGATTTAGTGACTGATATTTGACTTTTTACTGACACTTTTTTTAAGTCAGTAAAACTCATCTCTCTTGTAGTGTATATATAAACTTGACGTTTTGAGTGAGTTTTTATTTATAAACTTGTAATGTTGGGTGATTTAAGACATAAAAATCTAGAAATATACATTTTATCATATATGAGAGTTATTAAGTCCCTATTATCATTTAGGACTCAATTAAACACATCCTGTGCATCACCCATCAATCTACGCTAATTTGTATTTTTGCGCATATTTTGCCATCACAAGCTCGGTGAGTCCTCATAGCTTCTATTTTCACACTGTTATGTTTTGTGGTTGAAATACATGCTTAGTTTTTATATGGACACGAAAACAACTTCATTTCTATTATGTATTACACATGTGGTTCCATCAGCCCTCAAATCATGAACCGTTAATTGCATTTATTTGTAAGCGCGAATATATTGTGGATAGATCTATCGGGAGTGATGTCCCCCATTCGTGTTAGTTCAGCTCGGCTAACAGCGGGTGCATATATATTCAACACACGGTATTACGTATGGGAATACTGCACAGGGCAAACACATTTAATTAAGCGTCGGTTGCATGATGGTTTATATGTAATACATAACATGGAATTTATGATTTTATAAACTCAAACTCAACTGTTGTTGTCCTTACAAGTCAGATTTACGTGTAAACCTATGAGCTCACCAACAATTTTGTTGACGTATTTTGACGTGTATTTTCAGGAAATTAAGGCAAGTTCATCGCATCGGAAGTATTTTTCAAGCTTCCACACTTAAGGAGTCGCATGCATTTTCAAACCACCGGAGATTTAGTTGCATTATTTTGATTACTCTAATTATGTATTTAAATCTCTGTACCGTGCGAACTACTTTTCATCATATTAGGCTATGTAAAACGTTTCTATATTTTAAAGTTTTATCGATGTATTTTTAAAAACGTCCATATAGTGGTCGTTCGTTATGATTATGGTTATGCTTCCGCGACGTCACGCTTCATTGCCAACCGGGGTAACGGGGTGTGACAGTTAGTGCTAAAAACACATAGTAATCTAACTGCTCAAATTGAATCCTTATAATCGGACAATGCTAGCCTCTTAGACATAAAAGAAGATCTTAGGGATAAGCTTAAGGCAGATGCTCAAGATGTCATAGTTTTTAAAGACAAGCTAAGTGAACAGTGTGTCAGGATAGAACTAATGTATGAGCATGTTGAGGCGTTGACCAAAGAGCTTAAGATTGAAGAGGTAGAGCTAGCTGAATCTAAGGTTAATGTTGCAGAGGTGAATAGTAAATTAGAAAAGTTTAGGAACTCTTCACTGAACCTAGGGAAGATCTTAGATTCACAACGTCAGTCTAAGAAACCAGTAGGTTTAGGGTATAATGAGAGTCCTCCACCTTTTAATGATAACTATGTGCCTCAGCCTTAGGATAAAACTGATAAGCCAGTTGAATCAGAGGTAACATCTGAACCTGTGTCTGAATCTGTTAAGGATAAAGAAACTAAGGTGACTAATAACAATGCCAAGATTAAGAAAGTCAAATTTGAGCAGTCTTCTAGTGATAAGATTGTACGAGAAGCCAAACCTGACTTTAATAATCCGAAAGAGGAAACAGTCACGATAGTTGAAAAGAAAGAACATGACACTAGTGAGACATCTAAGTCAAAGGGCACTCATAAGAACTCTATTGATAAAATGTCTTGTTTTAGATGTCATGAAAAGGGTCATGTTGCTTCTAGTTGTCCATATAGGAAGGTAGAATCTACTCCTAATGTTGGAAATCCAGAACAACCTAAACCCTCACAAAGTATAGCAAGCGCAAGCAGTTCTCAAAATACTGAGAAGATTGTGCAAGCCACACCAAAGACTGATGTGAAACAAACACCTGTGTCAGGTAGACCAAATGAAGTGGTTAGGACTAATTCACCAAATAGAGTCCATAATAAATCTAGGTCAGGACCTCATCAAAATTGCAGGAGTACTACGCCTAGAAGAGCTTACACTCCGGTTAGGTCACACACTCCTGTAAGACATCAGACACCAGGTAGAGCCCAGGGATATCAATCTGAAATGCCCTACAATAGAAATTATTCGAGGCTCCACAGCAAATGCCTACACAAAGGCTGAGAGTGAATTTAAATCACTCTACACCACAACAGGTTCTCAATCAAACACCCAAGTCACCTGAAAGGAGAGATGGGTATTTGAAGGAGTTCACGTATGTGGATGAGAATGATATTACCAAGTCAGTCATGGCTTGGGTTCCCCGTGATAACTAACCTCTTTTCTTTCATGTGCAGGAGATAACTACAGGTCTAAACAACAAGTGGTTCGTCGACAGTGGTTGCTCTAGGCATATGACTGGGGAAAGAAGTCTACTCACAGACTTCAAGGGAGGGAACAGGGGATTCGTATCATTCGCTGGAAACAAAGGAGGAAATATAACCGGTACTGGAGTGGTCACTAATGGGACTATCAAACTTGATCAAGTTTACCATGTTGATAAACTTGATCACAATCTCATTAGTGTATCTCAAATCTGTGATAAGAAGATTCCAGTGATTTTCACTGATACTGAGGCGTTAGTGCTAAAACTGGGATTTAAAGTACCTGAAGAGTGGATACTGATGAGGGCCCAAGGAAGAATGACTTGTACATGCTAGACATGAATAAATTGAATTCTTCGATGGGACCAATATGTCTTCTATCTAAAGCTTCAGAGACCGAATCAGTTTTATGGCACAGACGCATGGCACACTTGCACCTGAGAAAAATGAACTAAATCACTAAACATGGACTGGTGCAAGGTGTCCCGATGAAGAGTTTTTAGTTTGAAGACAAGTGTGTACCGTGCAAGAAAGGAAACAACACATGAAGCCACACAAGTCCAAGACTCAGAACTCTATAGCTGCCACTTTCGATTTGTTGCGTATGGATCTGTTCAGACCAATCAACAAAAGGAGTATAGGTGGTAGTTGGTATTGTTTAGTTATCACTGATTATTACTCACGATTTACATGGGTTTTCTTTTTAGGTACGAAGGATGAGACAACTGCAAAGTTAATCGGGTTCTTAGACCAAGTCGAAAACTCCAATGGGACGCGGGTAAAACGTATCAGTAGTGATAACGGAACGGAATTTAAAAACACAGTAAATGGTGTATATTGCCTATCAAAAGGCATAGTGCATCAATTTAGTGCACCATATGAGCCACAACAAAATGGGGTGGCAGAAAGGAAAAACAGGACTTTGATTGATGCATCAAGGACTATGCTCTCAGATTCAAAACTTCCTACCATGTTTTGGGGGGAGGTAGTGAATACTGCATGTCATGTTTTAAACTGGGTCCTTACTGTCAAATCACTGAACAAAACCTGTTATGAAGTTTTGAATAAAAGACCACCGAATTTAACTGGCTTCGAACCGTTTGGGGTACCATGTACTTTAATGAAAACAAAACATCAACCTAAGTTTGGTGAAAAGGCTGACGAATGTTCTGAATAAAAGACCACCGAATTTAACTGGCTTCGAACCGTTTGGTGTACCATGTACTTTAATGAAAACAAAACATCAACCTAAGTTTGGTGAAAAGGCTGACGAATGTTATTTCCTAGGTTATGTGTCTAACTCACCAAACAAAAGGGTTTTTAATAAAACAAATGATATGGTAGAGATTGTGTATAACATTGATGTAACAAGTTATACACATGAACCCCAAACTAGTCCGGAATGGATTTTTGATTATGACAAACTGTTTGAATCATTTCACATTCCTTTGGATGGAAATGCAGGTACAATCGAACATGACTTATCGTCATTAAATCAGAATGACGACGGTCAAAGTTTTTCAAAGTCAAACTTTCTATCAACTTCTGAGCCTACAACGACAAAAGATAGATCTCTAGCAGAGAATGATTCAGAGTTACCTACAAACGAAAATCAGGCTACAAATTCTAACTCCAAGGACAGTGAACATGAGGAAGAGAATGTAGCATCTGAAGTCGTCCTCCCCGTTAGGTGAAATAGGATCAATCTTAGGAGATAATCTTAGGGTCGATGAGATAGAAACATCTAGAATAAATAAGGATCATCCGGTTAAGAGCATCATAGGAAATCCGAATGATGGTGTGAGGACTAGGAGTAGTTTGAATAACAACACAATGTTGTTATCGATGATTAATGACTCTGAGGCTTCTCACACTTGCCTGTATTCATGTTTCATCTCACAAGTAGAGCCGAAGAATGTGCAAATGGCACTGAAGGACAATTCTTGGGTTGAAGCAAAGCAAGAAGAACTGTCACAATTCAGAAAGCTTGAAGTGTGGGAGTTAGTTCCGTTACCTCGAGGAGAAGTTGCAATAGGAACCAAGTGGGGTTTTAAGTGCAAAAGAGATGATCGGGGAATCGTTACTCACAACAAGGCAAGACTTGTCGTAAAGGGTTTCAACCAAGAGGAAGTAATCGATTACAACGAGGTGTTTACGCCAGTGGCAAGGGTTGAGGAAATCCGTTTGTTTCTAGCCTTTGCATCCTTCAAAGGATTTAAAGTCTATCAGTAGGATGTAAAAAGTGCATTCCTGTATGGCAAAGTGAAGGAACTGGTGTACGTTGAACAACCGCCCGGGTTTACAGACCCAAAGCATCCAGACAGAGTGTATCGTCTTGATAAGGCTCTGTATGGACTACATCATGCACCAAGGGCGTAGTATGAGACACTATCTACTCATCTTTTGGACAACGGGTTTGAAAGAGGGAGAATTGATAGTACACTGTTTGTGAAGAGGAAGGGTGAACAATTTATCTTTGTACAAGTGTACGTCGATGACATTATTTTTGGGTCATCAGACGAGCAGATGTGCAAAGATTTCGAGAAGGTGATGAAGTCTAAGTTTGAGATGAGTGCTATGCGAGAGTTAAACTTCTTTCTGGGTTTGCAAGTTGAACAGAGGAAGGAGGGTATGTTTATCCATTAGACGACGTATGTCTACGACATTCTTGAGCGCTTCGGGATGGAAGGGACAAAATTGACCGCTCACTTTAGCACACCGATTCAAGTGAATCACAATCTCGGACCGGGTACAGAATGTGATACTGATGTGGATCCGACTTTATATCGGGCCATGATCGGGTCACTTATGTATTTAACTGCTTCTAGACCAGACATAATATTTTCTGTGTGTATGTGTGCTAGGTTTCAAGCTAATCCAAAAGAGATGCATATGAAAGCTGTGAAGCGGATACTGAGATACCTCAAGTCGAAACCGAATCTGGGACTTTGGTATCACGCAGATGGTGATATGGAATTGGAAGCATTCACGGATTCAGACTATGGAGGTTGCAGCTTGAATCGAAAGTCAACAACTGGAGATTGTCAGTTCCTTGGAGGGAGGCTCGTATCATTGCAATGCAAGAAACAAACTTCGGTAGCCGTATCAACGTGCGAGGCCGAATATGTAGCTGTTGGTAATTGTTGTTCACAGGTTTTGTGGATACAAAAAAAAAATTGCGGGATTACGATTTGGCTTATACTCATACTCCTATTAGGATAGATAACCAATCTACTATTGCTATAACTAATAATCCAGTTAAACACAGTAAAACAAAGCACATAGACATAAGACATCATTTTATACGTGATTGTGCTGAAAAGAACTTAATTAACCTGGTAAAAGTGGCAACGGAAGATAATAATGCTGATTTATTTACTAAAGCTTTTGATAAGTCACGCTTTGAGTTGTTAGTTCAGCTAAATGGTATGCGTAATCCAGAGTAACTTGACCTTAGTTTATTTTTCTTTCTTTTTAGGCTTAAGTGTTAATTTGACCATCCAACTTTTAGATTTTTTTCGATTTAGCCATTATACTATTTTTTGTCTCCATTTAGCCAGTAAACTATTTTTTGTACACATATTTAGCCACTAAACTTTCTTTTTACTGATTTAGCCTTTGAAAATTGTCTCAATTTGACCATTAAACTATCATATTTTGTTTCGATTTAGCCATTAGTTTTATTCATTTTTTCCAAAGTAGAACATTAAACAAAGTTTAGTGGTTAAATCAGGACAAAAAATAGTTAAGTGGCTAAATGGGACAAATCTGAAAGTTGGATGGTCAAAATTGTACTTAACCCTTCTTTGTAATAGTAAGTTAGTAGTCAAGTAGAATTTATTTCCTTTTATAGTAAGTTAGTATATTACTTTATTAGTTTACTCTTATTTATGAAAAACAAAAGAAAAAAGAGAGAAAACCCTTAAAAAAATAAACTCAAAAAAAGAGAATATTAGAAAATTGAGTTAAGTCTTAGAGACGTAGGCTCAAAGTGACGAAAATTAGCACATTCGATACAATCTCTAAGTGTTAAACTTTCACACATAATTCACCGTAAACTCTAGGTGACATACATTTTCTAGTTTGATATGTTGGTAGGCATAATACACAAAGGGAATCTCAAAAGCTAATAAAATATTCAAGAAAAAGTCATGTGTAACTAACTTAGATTTATGACCAAATGGTCTTAATTTCTATGTTAGAGACATACGGACAATGGTTCTAAATGAGGTATGCAAATTTTCTAGGGGATGTATAGCCACATCAAATACATCTTAAAGAAAAGAAAAGAATAGAAAGATCATGATCGTAAGTAGAGAGTCAAAACAAGTCACTTTGTTGTACGTAAGTACAGACCTGTTACCTCTGGTTTGACTCGAGTTAGCAAGATAAGTCGCTTTGTTGTACGTGTATACAGACCTGTCACCGCTGTCTTGCTAGCTTCAAATAAACTTTAACACAAACTAAGACTCTCTGTTGTATGTAAATACAAAACTGTGTCCGACGTTTGCCTTTTAAAGAAAATTTGCAATACCGAAAACTTATAATCATTGTGTGTATGCCTGATCATAGAAGTATGTCTAATTATGAGACACGTAAGGTAGTTTCTTGATAAATAAAAAGGCCAAGGGATATTCCAAAGTGTAACATATTTAAAGGGAAAATAATACCGACAATCACCTAGAAATGTGTGTCACGACAAACAATCAAAGGAATAAAAAATCCTACATGTGAAAGTGTAACACTGAAAGTGCGTATTTGACACCGCTATCTGATTGAACCTTTCTTTGACTTTCTCGCCAAAAATATTCTGTTAGTTTAGGATGTAAATTTTAAAAGTATTTTTGAGTAGCTTAAGTTTAAATTTTATTCAAAATTTTATTTTATCTTATTTTACTCTAAGTAGGAAAAATGTCAAAGTTACTAAGGATGTATTTTTAGTTGAATAAACAAACATTGCATGAAAATCTATCGCTTAGTGTGAATAATTTTGCAAAGTTTGTTCCGTTACACGAAAAAGTTGAATTTTATTCAAGGATTTTCAAAATTTTCAGCTAAATTCGAATTTCAGACAAATTCGAATTAACCTTCGAATATGTCAGGAAATTCGAATTTAAATGCAAGTTCGAATATGGTTGGTATAAATAGGTCAACAGTGACTGATTCACTCACCTATCTTCGATTTTCTTGCTTCGAATTTGTTCCCAGGCGATTTCGAACTTACTGCTTCGAACTTGTCGTTTCGAATTTCTCACTATTTCACGAAGTTTTGCTCCGTTGTTTTTGAATCTAAAAACATACTTAGGTATGATAATTAGTATTATAAAAAGTTTAGGTAGTTTAGGACTCAATTATAGCAAAAATTCGACCATATTTGAATTTTTTTGGGGTTTTAACTTTGTGGTTCAAAATCCCAAGTTTTAACCGGTGAAAATTCAAATAAATTACATATATCTTCGATTAGGACCCAATAGGACTAGTTGATACTATTTTCTAAGTCAAATGGGATTAAAATCATGGTTTTGTATTCGAAAGTGACCGACTTCGAACATGTTCATCATGTTCGAACTTGTCAGAAAATTCGAATTTGTTAAAATATCGACAAATTCGAATTCAGTCAAATTCGAACATGTTCTTCGAATTTGTTATTAAATTCGAATGTTTTCATAATTTTGAATTCAAACTTGTAGAAATTCTAATGTGTTGGATTTTGGACTTATGTAAGTTCAAAATAAAACAAATTCGAAATTAAACAAGTTTCATTTTTATCTTTTTACTAATATGCATGGTTGTTGTTTTTATGTGCAGATATGGGTGATAGAGCGTTCTTTAATAAGCATATTATGGTAATGTCCGTCGATAGAGAGCTTCCTGAAGCTCAACCATTTCAAAAAAATGGTGGAATTTATGACACATTCCAGAGTTTCTTATGCCTTATCCCATAATTTACAAATAATCTTACCATATGTAAGACAATTTTGGGAGCACCTCCAAGTGGACTGCTCTGTGACGCCGACAGTTTTGCGAAAAAGGGTTGGGGGGCAGCCAATTGTTTTCTCAGCTAACATGCTTCGTCAGATATTACAGCTCGGCTATGAAGATCGGGAGGGGGGCCCATTGATTTCCCGGTAAATATAGGGCAAGCGGCCTTCTTGCATATGGGATACGCCCTAGATATCACCAAAGCCGCGTATATGAAAAGTGGCTTAATCGGGCAATGGAGGTACTTGGTGCATGTGTTTATGGTGTGTTTTGCAACAAAAAAGGCTGGATTTGACTATATCGTGTCCAAGATGCAATCAGCCGTGATTGCTTTGGTATATAACAAGCGCTTCATTTATTCGGAAATGTTCTTTGCTGAGTTCGTGCATAAGATCACAGCTCCAGTACATGAAAGATTCCTGATGTACTCGCGCTTTGTTATGATGATTATACGCCACTTCTTGCCAAACCTGCCTCAACTTCCAGATCTTGAAGGTGTGGCGATTATAGATAAAAGAATATTTGCAGACTGCCAGTCGCACAATGCACGTAGGGCTGAGAAGGTCAGGCCTCAGGTGACACCATTGTTTGGAGCAGTAATTGATCCAAATTTTGTTGCCCCAGAAGGAGAAAACTGGACTGGTGAAGGTCCTCAATTGCAGCCACTGCAGCAACAGCCACAACAACAACAACCACCACAACCGCAACCACGAAGGAGCCATAGAGCTCCAGAAAGACAAATTCAGGCATCGAGGCCATCCTCCATCATGCATTCACAGCCTACCGTAGCAGGTCCATCTTCGGACACTACAGGCCCTTCAACCTTGGCCCCAGAAATAAATCCAAGAGCAGAGACTCTAGAGGAGATATGGGCTCACGGAACTCAGGCCCAACGAGACATCGTAGCTCAACTGGTTAATGATATCTTGAAGCCGCCAACTGATCTCCAAGATCTACTAAGAGATGTTGATGAATATCAGCCACTAGAGGGTGAGGATATGGACATTAAGGTGCAGGGTCAAGTAGCTGCAGAAAGAGAGATCATGCAGACTGAGGAAGAGGGTCAAACAATGACCGTCTCCGAGTCTGAATCTGATTCTGAGGAAGTTGAAGAAGTAGTAACATGTTGATCCGGCTGTCCGCATTGGCAGATATGGATCAAGAATAGTGGTTAGTACGAGAGAGACAGGTGGCAGAGCTGCTCGAGATTCAGATGATGATTCAGATTTTGAAGAAGAAGATCCAACTCCCCTCGTGCCGAGGCAAAGGGCAAGGAGGCACCGCTTTATGCAGGGAGCTCCATCCACCTTAGCTCCTGAACCTGTAATTCCAGCTGCTCAACCATCCATCACTCCATCACCATCTACATCCATTCCATCTACATCCATTCCGTCTACATCATCCACGTTCACTGACAATCAGCAGTTACAGAGCTGAAGGGCAAGGTGGATTTCCAATCAGTCCAAATCTTTCAGCTATCTACAGCAGTAAAAGAACATCAAGCTCACAATGCCAGACTTGATCAGAAAAACGCTGAATTGAAAACAATAGTTGCCGATCAAGCTTCTGAGATTAAAACAATGAAGTCCCTCCTGGAGCAGTTAATGAAAAATCTTCAAGCTCAGGGGGAGAGTAGCTGCAAAGAAGCCGAAGTGCTAAGAAGAGATGATGAAGACAATGATCCCGATGCTAGAAGAGAAGGTGAGCTAGTAGATCTTTCGACTAGCGAGCATCAATTCAGGGGGAGCCAAGTCAGTCTGGAATAGAAGAAAGAGTTGAAGGTGAATCTTCTAAGACAGTTGAGAGAAAAATGATAGAAGCTCTGATGGATATAGAAGAAGAAGAAGTAATATTTGATTTTGAGGATGAGATGGAAGATCTGGAAGAAGGGGAATTTATCCCAGAAGATATAGCTGAGTGGAAATCTGATGAGGAGGCTGTTGAAGACGAAGACGATGATGTAGACAAAGTAATCATCCCGTCACAGCCTATCACAGAACAATATGTGCACAACGATCACAATGTAATCGACATAGATGAAATTAAATTGGCCTCTGTGGACGATTCAGAACTTGAGGAAGCTAATAAAGAGCCAAGCAGAGCAGAATTGTTAAATCTGTGGTTCCGTAAGGAAGAAAAGAAATCAAAGCCAAAGATGAAGAAAAGGATGAGAGTGGCACATTCTTGAAACCTCTCAGGTGGGCTACTCAGCTGGTTCTTCGACAGAGAATTGCAGCTAGTTATACTAAAAAGAAGAGATGGACTTCAATTATTGAGGCGAACACTGAAAGTATTTAACACACTGCCCAAGGTTGAAGTGAAAGAGTTAGCTTGGAAGGAGTTGATAAACATTGGAGATGACCCCTATGCTAAAGTGATCGCTAAGATTATCAGAAGAGAGGGTAGATCTGGAAAGTTTGAAAGGCTCAAGCCGAGGTCAGGCAAGAGAGTCGAGGATGAGTCAAGAATAGATCCTCATAAGGGAAAACTGTGGGCTAAAATGGTTTACAAGTCTGTCAGATGCTTGAAGAAAGTACCATTGAAGTCTGTGCCACAGGACGTTCTTGGAAACATGAAGTGGTGGTATATAGACAATGATACGACTGAAGCAGTCATGGAGGATCTAGAAGACAAGGTGATTTTGAGAGTATATGATCCGCTACACCTGATCAACCTATCTAAGGATGGCCTGCGAAAGCTACATGATCAGCCAATTTTCTTTCATGAAAGGCTGGAGATCTGAAGCCAGGAAAATCCAAAAGATAGTTAGAGTTTGTATTGATATAGGATTGTATGCAGGTAGTAGCTTATATAGTTCTAGTACTTAGGCAAAATATAAATAGTTAGAAGCTATCGTCAAGGGGGAGTCTGTTAGTGCACCCTGTGTGACGATAGCAGTCTAAGTATAGACATATTTTGTAAAAGTCAATTTGACTATTATTATACATTAACAAGTGTTTGAAATATGTTTGTTATATGGTTGATTATATATGTTTGATATTGATTGTATGTATGTTTGAACTTGGTGTAATGTATTACAATAAGTTCAAAGATAAGTTCAAACATAAGTTCAAAGATAACTTCAAACATAAGTTTGAAGCCTAAAATTTGAATTTGTAGAAGACAAGTTCGAAAGGCCTTAGGCCTGTTCAAGCGTGGTCTATCCGTCAAGCCGCTAACGAGGATTCCGCACTCGTTGGCAGGTGTCGCGTCAAGATAGGATCCGTAGTCAGGTGACCTTACATTTTAGCCATTTATCTTTTTTTGTCGTCTTTAGTTGTTAGTTTCTTGAAAAATCCGAAATAGCTAAATATTGGTTTAGGTTGTAGTATTTGAGTCTCCGTTCTTTATTCTGTTCCCTGAGATCGATAAATTAGGTGATTCTTGAAGCTATATTGCACTCGATTGGTACACTGCCAGTTGTGTAATTTATACTTTGGGTTCATTTAGTTAGTAAAACATGAGGTGTATTTTGCACGCATCAAGTTTTCGGTGACATTGCCGGGGAATGGTCTGAGCTTTAAGAAACAACCAACGCCAGTGTATGAGTAGTCGTAATCCAAACATCGTCAGCCCATATTCCGAACCTGAGCGAGCATTCTGTAATCATCTTCGTGAACAATCACACCCTTTAGTTGAGGGACTTTCTAGTTTATTTGATTCTACTGACCATATTGTTCCTCATCCGGTGGAGAAAGGTCACGTAGACATTTATGTTTAGTTACCTCCAATTTATAGTCCTTCACCTTCTTCACCGTCTTCATCTTCTGATTTTTCGTATTCTTTTGAGTCCTCAACATTCACAATGGGAGACCGGAGGACAATGCTTGAGCTTAACCAACCGGTCACCGATGACTTGGAAGGTGCTATAGTTATTCCATGATTCGATGTCGTTAACTTTGAGCTAAAGTTGAGTCTGATCGCTTTAGTTCAGAATAACGTGCAATTCTGCGGTCTGTCTTCTAAGGATCCGTATTCCCAGCTGAAGAAATTCAGAAAAACATGCAGTGGTTATAAAGTGAATCAAGTTCCGAGGGAGGTAACCCGACTGATGTTTTTTCCTTACTCTCTTTCAGGACGTGCTATGATGTGGTATGAGTCAACTATGTCGAAAGCCTCCTCAGGTGTCCTCTTTTACACCGACCCATTACAAGTCGAGTCAATCAGTGATAGATACATGGGGTGAACATTCTGATAGAAGACCTTGACACGGTGATTAAGTGTCATGTTATGATTCGGGCATTTCATGATAGACTCTTTATATAACTCCCATGCATCATACAAAGACTCATCATGTTTCTGCTTAAATGAGAGAATGTCAGTCATAAGCTTAGTAGTCCGGGAAGGAGGGCAGAATTTAAGGAGAAACTTGGATTCCAATTCGGACACTGAGTGAATACTTTGGTTGAGGAGCGAATGATTAAAAGCAAGCTGAAGCCATTACTAATCTCACTGCTCATATAGCCTACCTAACTAAGCAATCAAATGGCCAGTTACAAGCTTCATCATCATACCCTGTGCATGCCATACAGCAAGGGTTTGAACATTGTGGTGGATCTCATTTTAGTTATGAATGTCAGGATGCATATGCTACCGAGTACTAACAGGAGGAAGTTTACCTTTCTTCTGGAGATTATGAGTACATACCCGAAAATTTTTCAAGACCCAATAATGATCTGAATTACTCCTCTCCATACACCTTTACACCTCAAGGACATTCTCAACCCCCACGTCCTCGACTTCTAGGGTTCGCTTACCCTCACCCACAGTTTAACCCTCAAGGGGGTCACAATCAGGGTAATTCATGAGGTTACGATCAAGGTAATTCGGGAGGGTATAATCAGGGTTATAACCAAGGTTTTCAGCAGGGCAAGAGCAAAGGTTCCAACCTCGTGGCTAGGGATTTGCTCCAAAACAGAATGTTCAAATTCTTCAGAATCTTTGCAATCAACAACAAGAACAGTTGCAGAACCAAAACACTTTGTCTCAAGAGAAGCCAAGTTTGGAAGAGATGATGGCAAAGTACGTGGCCGAGCAATCTGTAATTAATCGTAATCAGCAATCAGTGATGAAGAATCTCAAGAATCAGCTTGGTTAGAAGGCTATGATATTGAATGAGAGGCTGTCAAGAGAGATTCTAATACAATTCCGAATCCTAGGGGAGAAGCAAAGATGGTTGTCACAAGAAGTGGAAAGACAACCAAAGGTCTTGAACCATCTAACCCCCCAGATCCTCCTTCTTCACCCTCAGTCGAGAAAGAGTCGGAGGCCACTACGGACCAGGTGCATCAACCAAGATCAGGCAGTCCCGCACAAGCCTCATCTTCGAAAGTCCCTGCAGCAAATCCTTACCAACCACCTATCCCATATCCTAATCCGTTGAAGAAAGAGTTGCAAGATAAGCAGTATGGCAAGTTTTTGGGTCTGTTTAAGCAGTTGCAGAACAACATTCCATTTGTATATGCAATTACACAGATGCCTAAGTATGCCAAGTTCCTGAAAGACCTCCTTCTAACTGTCAAAAGCTTAAGGATCTAACTAGAGTTGAGATGAATGCTGAATGTTCAGCTATCCTCCAGAATAAGCTTACAGTTAAGCAGGATAATCCGGTATACTGGGCATCTCCATGTTTCTAATGCTATTGCTGAATTAGGAGCCACCATTAATCTCATGCCCTCCTCGTTATATGCTCAGTTAGGGTTAGGAGATCCTAAACCTACACGCATGAGTATTCAACTGGCCGATAGATCAGTTAAATTTCCACAGGGTATTGCTGAGAATATGCTGGTGAAAGTGGATAAGTTTGTCTTCCCTGTCGACTTTGTGATCATGGACAAGAGCGAAGATTGCACTGTACCGCTCATTCCGGGAAGACTTTCCTAGCTACATCTCGCGCTATCATTGATATATTTGATAAGAAGCTTACGCTTCGGGTGGGGATAAGCGGGTCAGATTTGATGTCGATAAGGCGATGCAAAAGCCTAATGACACTGCTGAGTCCATTTGTAATGTTAAGTCTTCACCCTTCTCTAATAGAGAGCATTAATCCAGAGGATGATGAGAAGTTGTTGAAGTCATTACTCTCGGGATATGAGACGTCCATATCACCAGATGTAGACGATTGTGTTGTAGATAATGATTTAATCACATATCCAATCTCCTTGGAGTCTGATTTTGTTGTTCACCTTGATGAACCTGTTGATTTGTGTGCTAATTTGTGTGCTGCTGATACATATCCGCCTACTGAGGAGGTTGTACCCATAGATCGTGATGACTTAGTCACATCTAAGTTGTCTATTGAAGGTCCTCCAACTCTCGAACTTAAGGTGCTGCCATCTCATCTTGAGTATGCTTTCTTAGAGGGACAATCTTAGTTGCCCGTCATTATCGCTAAAGATCTCTCTAGTGAAGAGAAGGCACAACTCTTGAATGTTCTGAAAAAGCAGAAGCGAGCGATTGCATGGAATATTACCGACATACGAGGTATTATCCCTGCTTATTGCACCCACAAGATTCTGATGGAGGAGGACAGCAAGCTTGTTATTCAGCCTCAAAGGAGAGTGAACCCGAAGATTTACGATGTTATTAAGAATTAAGTACTAAAGCTTCTTGATGTCGGGTTGATATATCCTATTTCTAACACTCCGTGGGTGAATCCTGTGCATGTAGTCCCTAAAAAGGGGGGTATGACTGTCATTCAGATGGAGAAGAATGAGTTGATTCCTTCAAGGACACTAATGGGATGGCGAGTGTGCATTAACTACCACAAGCTTAATGATGCAACTCGTAAGGATCACTTTTCTTTGACCTTTATTGATCAGATGCTTGAGCGACTATTTGGAAATGAGTTCTATTGTTTCTTAGACGATTTCTCAGGATACTTTCAGATCCCGATGAGCCCCCAAGATCAGGAAAACACTACATTCACATGCCCTTACCCAAGATCAGGAAAAGACTACATTCACATGCCCTTATGGGACATTTGCATATAGACGCATGCCTTTTGGTTTTTGTAATGCTCCTGCGACATTTCAGTGGTGTATGGTAGCCTTCTTCCATGATATGATCGAGAAGTGTGTTGAGGTGTCCATGGATGATTTCTTTGTGTTTCGAAACTCTTTCTCGGACATCCTGACTAACTTAGAGAAGATGCTAACCCGATGTGAGGAGACCAATCTGGTCCTAAATTGGGAGAAGTGTCATTTCATGGTCCGAGAGGATATAATGTTAGGACACAAGATCTCGAGTAAGGGAATTGAGGTAGATAGGGCTAAGGTCGAGACTATATTTAAGCTACCTCCTCCCACGTCCGTTAAGTCGGTTAGTAGCTTTCTAGGGCATGGTGGTTTTTTAGCGGAGATTCATCAAAGACTTTTAACTCATTGCACGTCCCATGACTAATCTCCTTGAGAAGGTGCAACAATTATCTTTGATGATGAATGTTTGTAGTCTTTTAACACGTTAAAAGGAAAGCTAACCACTGCCCCTATCATGGTGGCACCCGACTGGGAGTCGCCATTTGAGTTGATATGTGATGCGATTGACTTTGATATTGGGGCAGTGTTAGGTCAGCGTCGGAATAACCAGTTCCACGCCATATAGTTTGCGAGTAAGACTCTTACAGACCCTCAACTACGAAAGAGAAAGAGCTTCTTGCTGTGGTTTATGGGTTCGAATAATTTCGATCAAATCTAGTTCTCTCAAAAACAGTAGTCTATACTGATCATGCAGCGCTGCGATAACAAGAGAAGAATTACCCTGAGACTTAGTCTCGGGGTATTATGGACTCAAACAAACACAATACATGTTGAGTTCATTAGAATCTCATATATTAAACCTCTGTCTTGTTTTGTTTGTTATTATCAACATGTCAAAACTCACAACACACCACACCTCACGTCACACCCCGAGACTATGTCCTGGGATCCTACACTTGAGCACCCACACACACACACACACACACACACACACACACACGATACACAAGTCTTGGAGTCCTTGTATACTTGGACAAGGGTCAAAATATAAAGGCCATAGTTCGAGGGAGGCTTAGGCTAAGGGTCGAGTCATGGCCAACTAAAACCAACACCACCCGTAACTGTGTGCTGCTATTTTCTTCAACGTATATTTAACATCCACGACTTTTAAAGATAATTTTTTAAGTTATTTGAACTTAATTTAATGACTAATTATGTGGGAACTAGTATAATTGCTTAAAAGTTGAAACGAGATAAGTAAAGAACTATGAAAGTTCAATGCTTAAATAAGACCCTTAAAAAAACTTAATTAGTCGATTGTAGTAAAAAATTTTATATTTGTGACTACAAAGTAGAGTATGTTGCTGCAATAGCCAATTCAACGCCAAATTAAGTACAAGGGTTTAAGTTGTTTAAAAATAGTGTTTTATTAGTCTTTCATTAAATTATGAAGGGATAAATCACAATAAGTTATACTAAAATTGCAGGAACCATTTCTAGCAAGTTTGGAAATTTGCATAAGACTTAAGGCAAGTAGACTAAGAAGTTAATCATTTTTGTGTGTGTTTGGTTGTGTGGAAGACTATGATTCTCTGAAGCTTCAAGCTAAAATTCTGTGATTTTGCTACTTTTCGACAAATTGAAGTTGAATATCTCCTCATCTAGCTCATCTAGCTTGATTTCAAGCACTATGGGTAAGTGCTCATGAGTCTTGATGGAAACTTAAGTTAGGATTCATCTCTTTAATTTATGCAAATGTTGAGGATCGTTAAAATATTGTTCGTAGCATGTTTTTGTACGAAATTTAAACTACTTTACCTTCAAATTTTTATGATTTTGGCATTAAAAATGATAATTAAAAAAAGGTACGCATGTTTATGTGTTGGTTGAAATTAGGATAAATTCAAAAAAGTCATGGATTTGATGATTGTTTAGATATGGTTTTGTTTGAAAAATGACCACAAATTGGTCCCAAAAGCATTACAAATCGTTTTCCATTGATATTGCGAAGTAAGATATGGTTTTGGTTGAATATGGGAGCAATAATTATGATTTTCAAACTATAATGGACCTGCAGCTGTTGACTCGGTGAGTCATGGCGTTGACTCGTCGAGTCAAGTGGTTCTGGAAAGGGAACTGTCACATTTTTGGGTTAACTCGGTGAGTCGTTATGGTGACTCGACGAGCCAAACGATGTTGTTCTCAGACTGACACTATTGTTGCTTCATTTGATCTCATTTTAACTCTGATTACATCACCTTTTTTTTTTTGTTATTCTTGTAACACATAGATCTAGCAAACCAAGGAAAGATATTATCAATTTACATGATTAATAAATACGGGGATGAATCCTTCCAAGTAGAAAATTTCAGCAAGAGTAGTGGCTTGATAATTCGTTCATTTTGCTGTAATTACTTATGGGATCTTATTATCTGTTAATGTAGCATGATATAATAATAATTAGGCCTTATTAAAGGGTCTTGAAATTGATCATTCATTTTTTAAAATTAGCATTTCGGTTTGGCAAGAATGGCTTGGTTGGAACGATTATGACTTGGCATCGCTTCGTGGTTTTGGAAAAAAACATTTGTGAGTGATAGTGTTAGACATTTATTTCAATCATGTGGATTTATTTTGTAATGCATTATATTTAATTTCTATTTCAATTTAATTTTCAATTTTTTTAGAAAATTGAAGGGTACTCTATGTAAACCCCTCAAAGATAGACCTAGGTATTATAAGAAATTGTACCTAGGGTTTTGTGTAACTTTAGCAGACTTTGAATATTCTAAATTTGAGAAATTACGGTTAAGTGTGTGTGCATACTGTGAGGTCAATTATTGATTTTCATTCTCATTGTTCTTCAGATATCATTAATACAATCAGCAAATAATCATTTGAGTGCAATATATTTTACTGGGATCATTACTACAATTGGTATCAGAGTCATTGGAGTATGTTTTAATTGAA
Organism: Centrapalus pauciflorus; assembly: GCA_020465985.1. Lineage (NCBI taxonomy): Eukaryota > Viridiplantae > Streptophyta > Magnoliopsida > Asterales > Asteraceae > Centrapalus > Centrapalus pauciflorus. The sequence goes on along the minus strand of JAANYP010007814.1, from coordinate 298,280 downwards.
AATTGGATCTGAGATTGATATTGAGGTTGTTCATAATAACTCACTACTGGAGTCACAGTTTTTATTCCATTACTCTCGTTTTTTCTTCTGTTTTTGCATCGTCTGTGGTCGAATACTGTTTCTAATTTATATCAAGCATACTTCGTTCAATTAATTCATGTTTTAGGTTTTATTTTCGCCATATTCGATATGTGTTAAACAACGAACTGCACTTTTATTATCTTCAGCTCTCATACGAACTTCGTATCCATCTCATCCAAACTTCGCATCTTATCCTAACCTTCACAACATCTTTTCATCTGAACATCAATTCAAACTTTTATTTGATCGGAACTTCGTTTGCCATACGAACTTCAGATTTCATACGACCATCGAATCGCCACCCATCCGAACTTTAGTTTCCACTTCCAAAGATAACTTTTCCACTACACTCGGTGCCAGAGAAGTACTAGTTCTGGGATCTGAGAAAAGACCACCTATTCTCTATCCTGACGAGTACGAGCAATGGAAAAGCGGTTCTTGAAATTTGTGAGCATGCAACCAATACGGAAGCTCATGATTGAATCCATCAAGGAAGGACCTGTTATATTTTATTCTAACCTTTGAACTATTTCAACTGTTGTATTTGTAAGTGTAGATAGCAAGATGTATACAAAGGAAATGTGGGATGAGCTTAGAATGCGGATGCTTGGGGCTGATCTAAATGAACAGGCAAAAATCGAGGAGGCAAAGGCCAAATTCTCAAAGCTTAGGGCAAAAGATGGTGAATCCCTACAAGCCACCTTCACTCGCTTCTACACTGCTAAATGAACTGAACAAACATCACATCTTCAAGGACCGAGATGACATTAACATTTACCATCTATCTTCTTTACCGCCTGAGTGGAGGATTGGTTTTCAGGCAGTTAAACGGGGTCTTGATTTGAGAAAAATTTTGATGAGTGTGTTGTTCAAGGAGCTACGGAACAACCAAGGTGATGTAGATGCCCACAAACTTTTGGCCAACTCTATGGCATATTTGCTTTTAAAAGTGAACAATATTTCTACGACTAATGACCCATTGGCCCTCCCATCCAACAAGACACAGTTTTTGAACCCATTCAGCCACCACACCTGCTCAAACTACTCAGAGTGAAGGGAGTGGGTAGCTTCCCGAAATCCATCTTTCTGTACACGTCAGCGCCACATCAGCTTTTCTCTCTCCACCTTTCCCCACCTTTCTAACTAGGAAATACCCACCTTTCTTAACCTTTCCATCTTTCTTAATTTTTTTAACATTTTAATTAAGAAAACAATTATTAAATCTAAAATAATTAATTTCATAAATATTTAAAAACTATCACATAATAAAAAATAATTAGAATATTACACAACTATAAAAATAATTAAAATGTAACAATAGATAAAAATTTAATATATGATTTAAAGTAACAAAAAAAAAATCTGATTAAAAAAAAACAAATTTATTAGTAAAAAGCCCAACCCACTAAAAAAACCCAAACCCCTAGATTTATTTACTAAAAACCCTAAACCTAAAATAAACTCTAAAAAAAACTACTCCCCCCATCTCCCCATCTCCAGCCGCCTCCCTCTCTCTCACTTCACCATCCGGCGGTGGTCGGAGTGCTCTCCTGGCGGTCGGACCTCTCTCACTTCGGAAATATATACTCTCTGTGTGTGTGGTGCAAAGCAGCAAACAAAAAAAAAGAAAAAGAGACGCGGGGTTGAGCGGGGAAGAGAGGCCGCGCGGGGAAGAGATTTCGCGGGGCCGCAATCGGGGGCTGGTGTAGCCGCCGGCTTGCATCCGAGGTGGCAAGGCCGCACACCCTCCGGCTTCGGTACTCCCTCCGCTCTTATGGGTATTGTTGGATACATTTTATAATTAATGAAATAAATAAGTCTAGGGTTTAAATTGTGAATAATACATAGTTTTAATTTCATATAAATAAAAGTTTGACTTTTGTAAATGTTATAACTGACATAGTCATTTTTACAATTGCACGGAAATCAGAGAGAAGGATTCCAGGGCTATAGTGCTACAGTTTATTTTCATCTCTGTAATTCAAATTTTGGAAATCATAATCATTTGGTTAGTATTGATTTTATGTTCTTAATTGTTTGTTTACGATTGTCGTTTGAATATATAAGAATTACAATTGGTATAACAGAATAGGAATGAGTTTTTGATTGAAAATTGGAAATGGTTACTGTTTTATCGTTTTTTTTTCAGAAATTGAAAAATCGAATAGGGTTTCTGATTTCATGGATCAAAGTTGTTGAATCTTGGATCGAAGGAAGGTATTTGAAAATCGACCAGTTTGATCATAAGCTTAATCTGAAATTCCAAACACTTAAAAAGATTAATTGAAGTTTCTGAAATTTTGAAAAACCCATTGTTCTTCATTGTTCTTGTGAAAATCAAGAGGTTTAATCGGTTTTTAACCTAAGTGTTTTCATAAAAAGTGTTTGAAATCAAAAACCTTACCCTCCATATCAAGTTGGAATCAATTGAAGCATTTTTACAAAATAGACTGAATTCTGGACTTGAAATTTCAGAAAAACTCTATAAACTCGAATATCACATTATTCATGTTGCAATCGAGTTGATAACTCCTTTTAAACGAGTTGCACATAGTTATATTCGAGTTGATCATTCTATTCAATCGAGTTGATCACAGAATCAATCGAGTTAAAAAGTCTTGTAATCGAATTGACTTGAAGACTAAATCGAGTTGACTTGAAGACTTATTCGAGTTGACTGGAAGACTTAATCAAGTTGATTTGAAAACCTATTCGAGTTGACTTGAAATCTCAATCGAGTTTTACAAAACAAATATCTGGATTTCTATTTTAATTTGAGTTTACTCAATCTCCAGTCAATATCATTCGAGTATTCTCTCATTTTCATTCGAGTTTATTCACATTTGATTCGAGTTGACTCACATTTAATTCGAGTTTTACAGAAGTTTCATTCGAGTTGCATTATTATTCTAATTAACTGAATAATCTAGATTCAAGTTGAGTACATTCTTTGTTCGAGTTATCACACTCTATGATCGAGTTGTTCCATTCAATATTCGAGTTTTTCACATTCTTTGATTGAGTTTGATCAAGTTACATTCAAGTTTGATCAACTTTTCAAATTCAATCAAAATCTCATTTAAAAGATCTTGGAAGATTCTTGTTATTCAGTCAACATGTCCAAAGATGCACTAGCCATGGGGTCGGAAACAAAACCTCCAATTCTGTACCGAGGAGAATATGTACAATGGTAGGAGAGATTTCTTGAGTTCATCAGTTTCCACGACCTATCTGATGAGATGCTAAAGTCACTTAATGACAGACCGACTGCATTTCTTGAGACCATACCTGCTGTACCAAATGGCAATCCAACAATCACTGAGAGAATAGTAAAAATCACCAACCTTAATGAAGCACAAAAGCGTATAAAACTGGGGGACAAAACAACTAGAAAACTGTTGCTGATATCCATCCCAAATGATATATAAACCTGTCTGACAAATACCAAAACAGCCAAAATCCATCTGGGATGTGGTTTGTAAGTTGATGAGGGGATCAAACAGGGCAGCAACAAACAGAGCCCAAAACAGTTTAATGACGTTCGAGAACTTTAAAGCTAGACAAGGGGAACTGCTGGAGAGTACATACTTGAGGTTTTACAGCCTAGTCAATGAAATGAAGATGAATGGTGTCACAAAGTCCAACTTAGACATCAATGTTAAATTCCTGAACGTACTAAATCCAGAATGGGAAAAGTAGGCAATGATAATTCAGCAGACCAAAGATATTGAGTACATGGACTTTTATATGGTGTTTGAAAACCTTAACAACTATCAGGAAGTTGTTTTAAGGAAGATGTCCGGAAAGAAGAAGGCTGAAAAAGAAACTGTTGATTCTTTAGCATTGCTGGAAGATAAGAAATACAAATACAAGCTAAAGAAGGAGAAACGAGTAGTTATAAGCAGCAGTTCATTTGAATCAGACTCATCGGATTCCTCAGCTGATTCTAAAATTAAGGAAATGAAGAAACAAATGGCCTTACTGACAAAGGCATTTCAGAAGAAGTTTTACTGGAAACCAACCAACAACAAGATGAAAATTAGCATTTCGGTTTGGCAAGAATGGCTTTGGTTGGAACCATTATGACTTGGCATCGCTTCGTGGTTTTGGAAAAAATGATTGTGAGTGATAGTGTTAGAAATTTAATTTCAGTCGTGTGGATTTATTTTGAAATGCATTATATTTAATTTCTATTTCAATATAATTTTCCTTTTTTTAGAAAATTGAAGGGTACTCTATGTAAACCCCTCAAAGATAGACCTAGGTATAAATAGAAATTGTACCTAGGGTTTTGTGTAACTTTAGCAGACTTTGAATATTCTAAATTTGAGAAATTACGGTTATGTGTGTGTGCATACTATGAGGTTATATATTGATTTTTCGTTCTCATTGTTCGTCAGATATCACTAATACAATCAGAAAATAATCATTTGAGGGCAATATATTTTACTGGGATCATTACAACAATTGGTATCAGAGTCATTGGAGTATGTTTTAATTGAAAATTGGATCTGAGATTGATATTGAAGTTGTTCGTCATAACTCACTACTGGACTCACGGTTTTTATTCCATTACTCTCGTTTTTTCTTCTATTTTTGCATCGTTTGTGGTCGAATACTGTTTCTGATTTTCATCAAGCATACTTCGTTCAATTAATTCGTGTTTTAGGTTTTATTTTCGCCATATTCGACATGTGTTAAACAGCGAACTGTACTTTTATTATCTTCAGTTCTCTTGCTAACTACGTATCCATCTCATCTAAACTTCGCATCATATCCTAACCTTCACAACATCTTTTCATCTGAACATCAATTCAAACTTTTATTTGATCCGAACTTCGTTTGCTATACAAACTTTAGATTTCATACGACCATCGAATCGCCACCCATCCGAACTTTAGTTTCCACTTCCAAAGATAGCTTTTCCACTACACTCGGTGCCAGAGAAGTACTAGTTCTGGGATCTGAGAAAAGACCACCTATTCTCTATCCTGATGAGTACGAGCAATGGAAAAGTGGTTCTTGAAATTTGTGAGCATGCAACCAATACGGGAGCTCATGATTGAATCCATCAAGGAAGGACCTGTTATATTCTATTCAAACCTTTGAACTGTTTCAACTGTTGTATTTGTAAGAGTAGATAACAAGATTTCTACAAAGGAAATGTGGGATGAGCTTAGAATGTGGATGCTTGAGGCTAATCTGAATGGCCAGGAAAAAATCAAGGAGGCAAAGGCCAGATTCTCAAAGCTTAGGGCAAAAGATGGTGAATCCCTACAAGCCACCTTCACACGCTTCTACACTACTAAATGAACTGAACAAACACCACATCTTCAAGGACCGAGATGACATTAACATTTACAATCTATCTTCTTTACCGCCAGAGTGGAGGATTGGTTTTCAGGCAGATAAACGGGGTCTTGATTTGTGAAAAATTTTGATCAGTGTGTTATTCAAGGAGCTACGGAACTACCAAGGTGATGTAGATACCCACAAACATTTGGCCAACTCTATGGCATATTTGCTTTTAAAAGTGAACAATATTTCTAAGACTAATGACCCATTGGCACTCCCATCCAAAAAGACACAGTTTCTGAACCCATTCAGCCACCACACCTGCTCAAACTACCTAAGGGTATTGTTGGATACATTTTATGATTGATGAAATAAATAAGTATAGGGTTTAAATTGTGAATAATACATAGTTTTAATTTCATATAAATAAAATTTTGAATTTTGTAAATGTTATAACTGACATAAATAATTTTTACAATTGCACGGAAATCAGAGAGAAGGATTCTAGGGCTATAGTGCTACGGTTTGTTTTCATCTCTGTAATTCACATTTTTGAAATCATAATCATTCGGTTAGTACTGATTTTATGTTCTTAATTGTTTGTTTATGATTGTTGTTCGAATATATAAGAATTACAATTGGTATCAGAGAATAGGAATGAGTTTTTATTGAAAAATTAAAACGGTTACTGTTTATCGTTTTTTTTTTTCAGAAATTGAAAAATAGAATAGCGTTTTTGATTTCATGGATCATGGTTGTTGAATCTTGGATCGAAGGAAGGTATTTAAAAATCGACCAGTTTGATCATAAGCTTAATCCGAAATTCCAAACACTTAAAAAGATTCATTGAATTTTCTTAAATTTTAAAAAACCCATTGTTCTTCACTGTTCTTGTGAAAATCAAGGGGTTTAATCGGTTTTTAACCAAAGTGTTTTAAGAAAAAGTGTTTGAAATCAATAACCTTACCTTCGATATCAAGTTGGAATCAATTGAAGCATTTTTACAAAATAGATTGAATTGTGGACTTGAAATTTCTGAAAAACTCAGAAAACTCGAATATCATATTATTCATGTTGCAATCGAGTTGATAACTCCTTTTAAACGAGTTGCACATAGTTATATTCGAGTTGATCATTCTATTTAATCGAGTTGATCACAGAATCAATCAAGTTAAAAAGTCTTGTAATCGAGTTGACTTGAAGACTAAATCGAGAAGTCTTAAATACTTATTCGAGTTGACTGGAAGACTTAATCGAGTTGACTTGAAGACCTATTCGAGTTGACTTGAAATCTCAATCAAGTTTTACAAAGCAAATATCTGGATTTCAATTTTAATTCGAGTTTACTCAATCATCAGTCAATATCATTCGAGTTTTCTCTCATTTTCATTCAAGTTTATTCACATTTGATTCGAGTTGACTCACATTTGATTCGAGTTGACTCACATTTAATTCGAGTTTTACAGAAGTTTGATTAGAGTTGCATTATTATTCTAATTGACTGAATATTCTAGATTCAAGTTGAGTACATTATTTGTTCGAGTTATCACATTCTATGATTGAGTTGTTCCATTCAATATTCGAGTTTTTCACATTCTTTGATCGAGTTTCAGTGTATAATCATTGAGTTTGATCAAGCTACATTCAAGTTTGATCAACTTTTCAAATTCAATCAAAATCTCATTTAAAAGATCTTGGAAAATTATTGTTATTCAGTCAACATGTCCAAAGACACACTAGTCATGGGGTCGGAAACAAAACCTCCAATTCTATACCGAGGAGAATATGTACAATGGAGGGAGAGATTTCTTGAGTTCATCAGTTTCCACGACCTATCTGATGAGATGCTAAAGTCACTTAATGACAGACCGGCTGCATTTCTTGAGACCATACTTGCTGTTCAAAATGGCAATCCAACAATCCCTGAGAGGATAGTAAAAATCACCAACCTTAATGAAGCACAAAAGAGTAGAAAACTGGGGGACAAAACAGCTTGAAAACTGTTGCTGATATTGTTAGGCACAAAAAGGCCTCAGTCAAACATGCTGTACATCTGAGGGGGAGATTTTTAATCAAACCTGTTGATGCCTTTGAAGGTTGAATTTAAGGCCTGTTATATGCCTTATTGAAACCTGAAAATGATTTGCAATATCAGACCAAAGCTGTTTACAATGTTGCATTCGTTGCAACAAAGGCAGTTTGTCCAAGCTGTTCTATCTGCTGAACAGGCTGGACATAAACTGTCTATACTGCTCTATTCTGTTGAGCAGCTTGGACAGTTTACAAGTGTTCTGTTCTTTGTGAACAGAACCTTTTCTTTGTGAACAGGTTTAACACTTTATGGAATATGTTACCAAGTCCTCATGTATTTTTTTTGGCAACAAGATCAGTTTACAATTCGAAGACAAAATGGAAAACAGAACTGCACAGCCTGCCCACGCTATTCTGTCACATGAAGACAAACAAATATTTGAAAAGGGTGACAGACCTTTTCTTATATCAAAATGGCATTAGCAAAAGAAGAAAGATGCAAAGTTGACATTCCTCTTTCGGTTAAAGCCGTATGCAACAGTGACAAAAAAGAAAAGACAAAGATTCTGCCATGTGAAGACAAAGGTAATTTATCAGAACGTGCAGAAAGGTGTTTTGTCCTTTTGGAAAGACTCTCATTTATCTCTTCTGTCCAATGAAGAAGTTTCACTGAGATTCTCCTTTTGAGTATAAACGGAAGCTTCTAAGGATAAAGAAACAATCAAGAGTGTGAAATCAGAACGTGCATTGAAGTGTGTCATTCCATGCATGCAAGTCTGCTTATATAAAACAGTAGAGTGTGTCTAAGCTGTTCATGTATAAGCTGTCCTTCTGAGTCTTGTAAAATCAGTGAGTGCTTCTAAGTGAGTGAATTCATTGTAACTAGTCTGAGTGAGTTTTAGATTAGTTGACAAACTGTTGTATTTGTCATCTCAGCTTGAACCTTTCCGCATTCAAGCTTGTTTGTAATTAACTTTTGTTGATAACACATACAAACATTGAGAAAAGAGTATTTAAGTTTTAAATAGCTGTATTCACCCCCCCCCCCTCCACAGCTTAGAGCTATATACTTGGGAAACCTTTTGGGACCAATAACTGGTATCAGAGCAGTGATAGAGTGTGTGTCATCTCTAAGATCTCTCATTTTCCCTAAGTTTCCATGGACAACAGTTCTGCAAATTCCTCTTACTATGACAATGGGTCAATGGCCAAACCCCCAAAGTTCAATCATCAGAACTTCTCTGGCTGGAAGTGCAGAATGATGCTCTATTTAGAGAATCTGGATGTACAACTACTAGAGATAGTAATGGTAGGTCCCTATGTGCCAACCTCTGTTACTACCATAACTCCTGCTGTTGAAGGAGTAGCTCCTGAAATCAGAACCTTTGAGAAGGCCAAAGCTTAATGGTCTGATGAAGACAAAAGACTAGTTGCTCTGGATGCAAAGGCCAGGAATAACCTGGTTATCTCTCTGCCTGATGATGTGTTCAAACAGGTTGAGAAGATGAAGACTGCAAAGGAGATGTGGGATACTTTGTGTACCGTCTATGATGGACCTATAATCACACTGGATAACAGGATTAACAATCTTGTTAGACAGTATGAACTCTTCTTTGCAAAACCAAAGGAGACTCTCACAGAAACCTACACCAGGTTTACTACCTTGGTTAATGATCTCAAAGCTGTTGGGACCACCAAGGACAGCTTGACCCTGGTAAATAAGTTCTTGGACATCTCTTACTTGAAGAATGGAACTACTTTTCTACCATCTTGAGAAATCCAGGTACCATCAAAGGTATGGATCTTGTAAACTTATATGGATCCTTACTAAATGATGAACAGTCAAGGCAGCAGAAGAAAAATGCCTTGGAAATGTCCAAGAGAGGTGCTGCCTTAGTGGCCAGCGTGAGACAACCTGTTGGGCAGGTATGTGATGTGTTCACACAACCTGATCAGCAGGCTGATGATGAAAGAGAGTAAATGTCTGATGAGGAAGACAGTGCAGATCTTGCAGAGCTTGATGATTAGCAGATGATAGCCATGCTTGTCAAAAGGTTCAACAAGAAGACGTTTGGAAGAAATATGCTGCAGGGAAACTCAAATGCTGGCAAGAAAAAGGCATTTGATAAATCTAAAGCTGAGTGATTCAAATGTGGCAAAACTGGCCATATAGCTGCTGACTGTGTGTCAAAAGCTGTTGGGCAGTCTTCCAAACCATACAAGACCAACAAGGATGATGGTTATAGGGTTAAGTACCTTATGGCCATGGCTAAGCTGAAAAAGTTGGAAAACTCAGTGGCTTCCAACAAGCAAAAGGGACTAATGGCAGAGACATGTGACTGGGAGGAGTCTGATTCATTATCAGATGAAGAAGACAACAATTGTCTGATGGCCAATACTGATGTCCCATCATCTAGCAACTTCAAACAGGACTTGGCTAAAGCTGAAGCCTTCAGCAGCTTGGAGAACTGGAACCCTAGAATGATGTACAAGGTACAAAATTTTATGGTTTACAGTTCAGATGAAAAAATGAAAATGTTTAAATATATGTTAGTTGATTTAAAAGCTGCCGTTGAGAAGCATAATGTTTTACTATCTGAGATCTCTAAGCTTAAAACTGATCTTGAAATTAAATCTGGTAAACTGGACAGTTTCCATAAGTTGGAAACTGAACTTGATGAACTAAAACACATCAACTCCATTTTACTGGAAGAAAAGAGAGAAACATATGTAAAACATGCAAAGCTTCAAAATATAGTTGACTATTGGTGCCAATCTGCACAAAAAGTCAGCCGTTGTATAAGTCAGCAGATCCCTGCACAAATCCAAGCCTATCTTGGAGGGGATCTTGACACAGCAGCTTCCATTGTTGAGATTAATAATCTGAAAGATGATTTATCCACTCTTGGTGAGCTTCCGAGTACTTTCATTCAGAAAGTTAATGGAAAGCTAATCTCAACAAACAGGTTTGTCAGGCCTCAAAACACTGACAGCTTGTGTGAAAAAGGCCCAAAAGCTGATGATGGAATGTGTTCTCCATCAACTCAGCCTGCTAAGTGCTATGCTGAGTCTCACAAGCAAAAGAAAGGAAAACATACTCAAACTGCAGCGGTGGACACTAAACCTGTTGACAAAACAGGCTCTGGGTCCAACGCTGATGGCAAGAGACATGTTAATCCTTTTGATGCTAAACATTTTGAAAATAAGTTTTCAAAAGGTAAGCAGCCGACTTTTAACAACGGTAAGTGTCATGTTGAAAGTAAATCTGCTGTGGTTTCAAATAAGTTTTCAAATCATAGTGGAAAACTGGTTATAAATGAAAATAAGTCTTTCAAAACCAGAAACAGTGATTATGCTGATAGGCAGCTTCAATCATATCTCAGTAAGAGCAAAGGCAAAGCCATTGCTCAGCATGAGAAATCTGGGAATAAGTTTCCCAAACATGTGGAAGGACAAAAGCCAATCAAGCTTCCTGTTTTTGACATCTGTCCTCCCAAAAAGAGGAAAGAAGAAACAGGCAAAGCGGTTGCTATTGTGCCATCCACCCAAGCTGTTGATTCATCGAAAAATAGTAATAAGTTTATTAAACCTGCTGATAAAATCAACATAAATAATTCAGAATGTGTTTCTGAAAGCTCTTCTTCCAAAAAGGCCAAAAAGAGAAATTGCTATAAATGTGGAAAGAAGACACATATGGCCAAAGACTGTCCTGAAACTGAGGACATGAGGCCTGTTGACTCTGCTAATTCCATCATTGCTAAAACAAGCAGTGTTGGAAGTAACTTAGTCAATGAGAGTGGTATACAATTTAATACCATTCAAATAGGAAATATTAATGTGGATATCACTAGCCCATCAACACATGTTGATGAAGTAGGAGAACTCATCTCTGTGATGAGTTCCCCTTGACATTCTGCAGGACAAACAACCATCCCAGGTTTGGTACTCGGACAGTGGCTGCTCAGGGCACATGACAGGTTGCAAGGACCTGCTGAATGATCTCAGTCCTGAAAAAGGGCCAAAAGTCACTTTGTGTGACAATGTACAGGGATCCACTGAGGGATATGGAACTCTTAAAGCTGGTGCTGCAGTGTTCAAAAGAGTAGCCTATGTGATTGGGCTAAAACATAACCTTGTAAGCATAAGTCAACTGTGTGATGCTGGCTACAAGGTTAACTTTGATGAGCACCTAGGTTACATATTGGATCCCCAAGGCAAAGTTGTTCTGTGTGCTCAACGGAAGAAAGGTGTATATGTTGTGGATATGCAATCTGCTGATCCCACAACTGAAACCTGTTTTCTCACAAGAACAAATACAGACCTAAACTAGTTATGGCACAAAAGGCTGTCACACCTGAGCTTCAAGAACATCAACAAACTCTGTAAGAAAGAGTTGGTAACAGGTTTGCCATCCATGACTTTTGTTAAGGATAAACTCTGCACCGCTTGTGAAAAAGGCAAGCAGAGGAAATCATCTTTTAAATCCAAGCATAATTTTTCTATTGGTACTCCTCTCTTCTTAATCCACATGGACTTGTTTGGACCTGTTAATGTTCCAAGTCTTGGAGGAAGAAGATACACTCTAGTAATGGTTGATGAGTTCTCCAGGTTTACATGGGTAATCTTCTTGAAGAGCAAAGGAGAGGCTGCTAGAGAAATCATTGGATTTGTCAAAAAGATGGAAATGCTGAACTCTGCTCAAGTGAAGCAGCTTAGAAGTGATCATGGTACTGAGTTCAAAAACAGTACTCTTGAAGACTTCTGTTAAGAAAAAGGGATCTCTCAAAACTTTTCAGTAGTAAGAACTCCACAACAAAATGGAGTAGCTGAAAGAAGAAATAGAACCCTTATTGAAGCTGCTAGAACCATGCTGTGTGCATCTGGTTTACCTTCATCATTCTGTGCTGAAGCTGTCAACACTGCTTGCTTCACCCAAAACAGATCCTTAGTGGTGAAAAGGTTCAACAAAACTCCCTATGAGCTGCTCAAAGGGAGGAGGCTAAATATTAGCTACTTCCATGTGTTTGGATGTCCCTGCTTGATTCTGAATCAAAGGGACTAACTGGCAAAGTTTGAACCAAAAGCTGATGAAGGTGTATTTGTTGGATACTCTGCTATCTCCAAAGCCTACAGAGTATACAACAACAAAAGAAAGGTGATAGATGAATCTATCAATGTCACTTTTGAAGAGTCCAGGAATGCCTCCATCAAAGCTGTTCCTGAATCAGTTTCAGGAGACTTCAACTTTGATGATGTCATGCATTCCAACAGTGAAGAGGACTCAAAAGCTTCCACTACATCCAAAGTGGAACCTGCAAACCATGATGGACATGATGATGATTATGTTGATACACCCTGTGTGAATAAGTGTACTGACTTAATTACAACTACATGTCCTGAACCAATCAATGTTGATTTTCCTGGATCCTCTGCTGATATGTTCAACAGTGGTCAGTCATGTTCAACAAGTGAACAGGCTCAAGACAACAGTGTGTCTGAAATCTTGAGAGCTGTTCAACAGGACCTCATTGAAGAATGATCCTAAGTGCAACAGATTCACCCCAATTATCAAATAATTGGTGACATCAATAAAGGGGTACAAACAAGATGGGACAGCTTAGGGAACTTTTGTATGTTCTCTAGTTTTGTGTCTCTCATGGAGCCAAAGAAAGTGGATGAAGCACTTAGAGATGCCAATTGGATCACTGCCATGCAAGAAGAACTCAATCAGTTTAAGAGAAACAAGGTATGGAAGTTGGTCCCTGCTCCTAAAGGTAAATCTATAATTGGCACCAAATGGGTTTACATGAATAAGATAGATGAGCAAGGTCATGTCATTTGAAATAAGGCAAGACTTGTTGCTCAGGGCTATAGACAGGAGGAAGGCATTGACTACGATGAAACATTTGCTCCTGTGGCCAGGCTAGGGACAATTCGTTTGTTTTTAGCCTACGCTGCTCATATGAGCATGAAGGTATTTCAAATGGATGTGAAGAGTGCATTTTTAAATGGAAAGCTGCAAGAGGAAGTTTATGTCAAGCAGCCTCCAGGTTTTGAAAATGACATCATCCAGGTTTTGTCAAATCTATGTGGATGACATAATATTTGGTTCTACTAATGAACAATTATGAAAGAATTTTTCATTTCTCATGAAATCCAAGTATGAAATGAGTATGATGGGAGAACTTACTTACTTTCTAGGATTACAGGTTAAACAAACCTCAACTGGAATTTTTATAAATCAACGAAAGTATACTTTAGATCTTTTGAAAAAGTTTAAATTTGATCAAAGTTCTCCTACTAAAACCCCAATAGCAACCAATGTAAAATTGGATGCAGATGCCAGTGGCAAAGCTGTTTCAGTAACAGCTTACAGAGGCATGATTGGGAGCTTGCTGTAATTAACTGCTAGTAGACCTGATATTATGTTTGCTACCTATTTATGTGCTAGGTTCCAAGCTGATCCTAAGGAATCACATCTAGCTGCTGTGAAAAGAATCTTCAGATACCTTAACGGTACACCAAGTTTGGGTCTTTGGTATCCCAAAGACTCAAGCCTTGAACTAATAGGTTATTCAGATTCTGATTTTGCAGGTTGCAGGCTAGACAGGAAAAGCACAACAGGTGGATGTCAACTCCTTGGTGGTAAGTTGATAAGTTGGTGTAGCAAGAAGCAGAACTCAGTTTCTACTTCTACTGCTGAAGCTGAGTACATTCAGAAAGGTAATGTGGAGGTAAGTTTTATTTCCACTGGTGAACAGCTTGCAGACATTTTCACCAAACCTCTTGATGAAAACAGGTTTAATTACCTTGTCAGCAAGCTGGACATGAAAGTGACTAAGTGTCCTTAATGTCTAAGACCTGATATGTCTCACACTGCTCAAGTTCTTTCAGAACAGCTTAGACAGAACAGGCTATGCATGTTCTATACTTAGCTGTTTTCTGCAAAACTTGAATAGCTTGAGCATATAACAGGTTTGACACATAACAACTTATCTGTCAAACCTGATCTGATGATCAAATCTCCACCCTGTTCACTCTCTTAATCTGTCATACAAGGCATTGTCTTGTAACCTGATCAGCTACTGAACACAACCTGTTCTTACAAAGCTGAACAGGTTGAAGGAGCAGCTTGAAGAGTGAACGGCTTTTGATGACCCTGCTCATCATAGGTTTTACCATCAGCTTGGACTATCAATTTAATTACCTTTTTTCACAATTAAGTTACTTAATTTCTTTTTATTTAACTTAATTACTGCGGATAATGTGGGTTTCGTGTGTTAGTGATTAAAAAGGGCTCAACTGGTCTGACAAACGGTCTGACATGGACAACCGTTCCGTTTTCCATTAACGACCTTTTCAAATCAACCGCCCAAATGTTTCTCTCTCATACCCACTCACATTCAAAACCTATAAATACCTCCTACTGTTTCATCTTCGTCTTCCTCACTACTTCCATAAACCTCCTAAGAACCCTAAAAATCGACAAAGTGTCTTGTGCTTCTGCCACTCTCACTACTTCCCAAATGGCTCAAAGAAACAACCCCTTTCTACCAGTATTCGTTGGTGATGATGTACAGAAACACTCATCAGTCACGGCAATGCTCACACTAAAACCCACTAACTACATTGCCAACCTCACAATCCCCAAAAACTATGTGGGAAAAGGCTATGACCAAATGGTGGAGTTTTTGAAGGTTCATCCGTTGAACTATGCCATGATTGCTACTCCTGGTGTCCTGTACCAGGAGATGGTGTATGAGTTCTGCTACACTTGTGCCTACAACCCAGATACCAAAGTCATCAAGTGCACCATACTCAATGGGACTCAGACCATTGAGATCAATACTCGTCTGCTTAGGGAAGTTCTTCGACTCCCTGTGGTTGAAAAATATGATCAACCACAGCCTGAAGATGAACAGATTAAGAATCTGCTGCACTTCTGTGGTGTAGCAGAACCAAAGGTTGGAGCAACGCTGTTCAGAAAGGATTTGTCTCCTACTTACAACTCCTTGTTTGCCTCTGTGGTAATGTGCTTCAGCAGCAAAGTTGGTTCCTTTGACCAACTGAGCCGTGATGAAGTTCCTGTAGTTCTGCAGCTTGTGGATGGAACCACAATAGACATGGCTAAGTGGATTTTCTTGAATTTGAGGAACCTGGTGCAGCAGGAGACACGACCAGCTGCTGTTCGATATCCCAGATTTCTAAGTCTCATCTTCAAGCATATTTGTGGTGAGCATTTGTATAACTCTCAGCCTTTACTTCATACTGCTGCATTCCCTGTAATAGGGAATAGAGTTTTCTATACTCCTGTTCTCCCAAATGAGTCTCCTCTGTCAACACCAATGAGGAGGTTGTTAGGATTGGTGGAAGGACCCTCTGATGTGAGGGTGGATCCAGAAGCTGCTCCCAGAAGAAAATCCAAAGCAAGGGCCAAGCTTGTTAAAAGGTCCCTGGAAATCACTGAAGCTGGGCCTGTCCACAAGAAGGCCAAAACAGCTCAGGCTGAGTCTGCACCCTTAGCCTCTGTGGCTGAGGGGGAGCAGGCTCCTCACCCTGGGTCATTTGTTGACCCTGAAGCCTTTGTGGCTGGTGCCTCTGTGGCACCTGAGACTATGGAACAGGTCAACCCACCTGTTTCTGACCCCAGTCTCCAAACCTGTCCAGTCTGAATCTCTCATCTCCTCTCCAAAATCCCCCACTTCATCTCACATTCTATACCAACGCAAAAAGAAACCAACAGCCCAAACTAGCCCCTCTGTTCCCTCTCAACAGGGTTCTGTTGAAAAAGAAGCAACCTCTGCTGCCTCTCCTATTTTGGGAGAAGGATCAGCACACTTGGAGCCTGCTTCACTCCACCCTGTGTTAACCCCGAGTCAGCCTAGACCCTCTGGATCCTCCCAACAAAAGCCAGTTGTACAAATGGAGACAACCACATCAACTATTCCAGCCTCCCAACAGGCTGAGAATATTGAAAGACAGGAGTTCTCTCCACTCCATATGGAGTCCACACTGTCCCCTTCTCATACTTCTCTACACCCTGAGTCTGCACGAGGTGTCCACCCTGCTGGCTTAGACCACCCAGCAGACCAGCCTCAAACTTCTGCTCCTCATGATGCAGCTGTTCTACACCAAACAGCTGTGGAAGGACCCACAACTCTAGCTGATGAACCTCAGGGAATAGAACATCCCTTTGGTGAGGCTAATCCCTTTATGCAAACTCCATCAGCAGGTTTCACCACTGCTGATGTTGAAATGCAAATTCCATCTCCCCATGATGAGGTACTTTAATTTTAAACCAACGTACTGCAGAGGGAACCACCACTGGCCTTAATGAAGGTACTGCAAAACAAGCAGTGTCTGAAAGGCTACCATCTTCTACCCACTCTCCTAATGATGGAGCTACAGCCACTACTGAAGGACCCATCGACCCCTCCAAGCTGGGCCACATTACTTTTGCCCAGGCTATGGAGCTTCTTTCCAAAATACCTTCTCCCTCTACATCACATCCCCATACACCAGCCTCATCCTCTTTATCTCCATCCACCCACTCAAAACAATCCACCCATACACCTCCATCTTCTAAAGACCTACCTTTGAAGGATCGGCTCTCTTTGCTGACCAACAAAGTTGGTTCTTTTGAATCCTCCATGACCTCTCTACCCTCTCTCATGTCAGACTCTGTGTCTGAACAGCTTAAGGGATTCTTTGATCTGCTCAAGGATTCCTTCCCATCTACTCTCCAAACTGACACCTCCTCACAGCTGCTTGCACTCACTGCACAGCTGCGAAATGTCTCCACATCCCTCTCCTCAATCCTTTCACTCCAACAGGACTCTGTGTCCTCTATGACAGCCATATCTCAACAGCTGTCGTCTCTCCTCACCACTTGCAATTCTACACTTCCTACCACTTGGGCCAGCTTAAACACCTTAATAGGCTCTCTATCAAATTCTGTGTCATCAAACCTTGCTGATGTGCAGGACTCTCTTGAGTTACATCTTGCACAGCTCCAAACTTTGTTGTTCACAGCCTTTGATAGGGAAAACATTATTAAGATGACCTCCCTTGCTGATATCCAATCCTCCTCTCTTCAAAACTGTCTTTCCCAACTTGCAGAGGTGAAGGACAACCTGGCTTTCTTAGTGCATAGCCTGGTTGGTCCCAAGCCTGCTGCCAAAACTGCTGGCAAGCCTGCTGACTTCGTGTCTTCAGGCAGACCATGTGTTGAAGGTGCTGGTCCATCTCCTTCAAAGGAGGAGAAGTCATCTGCCTCGAAGACCAAGTCTAAGGGGGAGAAAACTTCTTCTCCTAAGGAAAAATCATTACCTACTGGTCAACCAGCAGGAGCATCTGCAACAGGTACAATGGAAGGTGCCTCTCAAGCTGCTCAGCCTACTCAGACTGAATCTCCAAACCCTGCTCAGTCTAAGGGGGAGGAATTCATTTCTGAGGGCAGACCAAGCAGTAGAAGGAGGCATCTCATTTTAGAGGAAGAAGAAGAAGAGGAAGAGGCTCCTAAAGCTGTTATCACTACAACAGCTAAAGGAAAAAAAAAGCAGCAATTGATTCTGAACATCAGAAAGTAGCAGACTTAAAATTTCACAAAGCCAGGGCAAAGGAAATGGGTCTTCCCATGGATAAATACTTTGAGTTCTGAGATGAACAACTTCAAGCCCTGGAAGCTCTAAGAAAAGAAAAAGCCTCTGCCAAAGCTGCCAAAACTTTTGCACTTCAAGAGGCAAGCAAAATTAAAATGCCTTCTTTGGATGTGCAAAAGAAACTGATGGAAGCTGCTAAGGAATCAGCAGGTGTAAAGGAAGGTGAACATGTTAAGGGTGCTCTGGTCTCAGTGACAAAACCAAAACAATCATCCTCTGCAAGGGCCCAGTTCCATTTTTACAATTTGGCAAGGAAAAAGTTTCAGAATGTTGCTGATAGAAGAGTTGCCAAAGAAGCAATTGTCAAAGCTGTCCCCATAGCAAGAAAAGGCAAACAGTGGAAATTGCAGATAATCAGAATGGCTGCAACATGCCCAAAGCTGGAAACTTATGACTACACTGATGTTGCATAGATGGGGTACAGGGAATGGGTTGAGCTGGCTGTTGCCCTGAGTCAGTCTAAGTCAGAAACGGCTAAGACTATCAGGGCATATATTAAGAAGCTGATGGAGAGAGTGCAGGATCTTGGCCTGATCTCAAAAGAAGTAAGTGAAGGTGTCACTGTGACATACCCCAAAATAAAGGGCAGGAGGACAAGGAAAGATTCTGAGCAGGAGCAACTCCTTACCTTAATTGAACCAAGGTGATTATGCCTTTGAGATGAAAGGAATTGACTATAGCCTGCCTAGTGGAGTAGAGTTTGAAGAAGGCAAGATAATTGAAGAACCTGAGTTGGGGGCATTTTTTATAGATCCCTTAACACAAAAGAAATGCTTTCAGAGAGCATCAAATCTATACAAGGTGGATCTGAGACAGCTTGCAGCCTTCAGACTTGCAGCTTCATTCAGGCAATCAAGCAGGTGGAGAGCAGCCGTCTGGGATCAGCTCAGAGGCTTTTATGAAAGAGGTGAACTTCAAGATCCCAAGTTTATGATACTTAGAGTTGAAATCCAAGATTTAGAGGAAACAAGGGATGAGCTTGAAAAGATGTTTGAAGGACCACCTCCACTGGAGTAAAGTCCATCTACCATCAGGGTAGGTGAAGAATGGAAGCTGTCCATCTATTGGACAGGCTTGCCATTATCTGCTCCCAAAATCAACAGTCCAGAGTGTTGAACTCTTTGTACATTAGTAGTACTCTGTTACATATGTTGTAACTTTACTTATTTACATCAGTTGAAATATACATTAGTACATTAGTTGCACTCTTGAAAAACATGTGTTGTTATCTGTAATCAAAATCAGTATGTATATAAACTGATCTTTTACTTTACCTTGATGTTGTAATTTTATTTCAGCAAATGTAATGTAAAAATACATAGTGATTATTGATTAAATCAGCATAGACTGATTCTTGCAAATAGGGGGAGATTGTTCGGCACAAAGAGACCTCAGTCAAACCTGTTGTAAATCTGAGGGGGAGATTTTTAATCAAACTTGTTGATGCATTTGAAGGTTGAATTTAAGGCCTGTTATATGCCTTATTGAAACCTGAAAATGATTTGCAATATCAGCCCAAAGATGTTTACAATGTTGCATTCGTTGCATCAAAGGCAGTTTGTCCAAGCTGTTCTATCTGCTGAACAGGCTGGACATAAACTGCCTACGCTGCTCTATTATGTTGAGCAGCTTGGACAGTTTACAAGTGTTCTGTTTTTTGTGAACAGAACTTGTTCTTTGTGAACAGGTTAAACACTTTATGGAATATGTTTCCAAGTCCTCATGTATTGTTTTTGGCTACAAGATCAGTTTACAAGTCGAAGACAAAGTGGAAAACAGAACTGCACAGCCTGCCCACGCTGTTCTGTCACATGAAGACAAACAGATATTTGAAAAGGGTGAAAGACCTTTTCTTATATCAAAATGGCATTAGCAAAAGAAGAAAGATGCAAAGTTGACATTCCTCTTATGGTTAAAGCCGTATGCAACAGTGACAAAAAGGAAAAGACAAAGATTCTGCCATGTGAAGACAAAGGTACTTTATCAGAACGTGCAGAAAGGTGTTTTGTCCTTTTGGAAACACTGTCCTTTAACACTTCTGTCCAATGAAAAAGCTTCACTGAGATTCTCCTTTTGAGTATAAAAGGAAGCTTCTAAGGATAAAGAAACAATCAAGAGTGTAAAATCAGAACGTGCATTGAAGTGTGTCATTCCATGCATGCAAGTCTACTTATATAAAACGGTAGAGTGTGTCTAAGCTGTTCATGTATAAGCTGTCCTTCTGAGTCTTGTAAAAACAGTGAGTGCTTCAAAGTGAGTGTATTCATTGTAACTAGTCTGAGTGAGTTTTAGATTAGTTGACAAACTGTTGTATCTGTCATCTCAGCTTGAACCTTTCCGCATTCAAGCTTGTTTGTAATTAACCTTTGTTGATAATACATACAAACATTGAGAAAATAGTATTTAAGTTTTAAATAGCTGTATTCACCCCCCCTCTACAGCTTAGAGCTATATACTTGGGAAACCTTTTGGGACCTACAGATATCCATCCAAATGATATATATACCTGTCTGACAAATACCAAAACAACCAAAATCCATGTGGGATGAGGTTTGTAAGTTGATGAGGGGATCAAACAGGGCAGCAACAAACAGAGCCCGAAACAGTTTAATGACGTTCAAGAACTTTAAAGCTTGGGAACCGCTGAAGAGTACATACTTGAGGTTTGTCAGCCTAGTCAATGGAATGAAAAGGAATGGTGTCACAAAGTCCAACTTAGACATCAATGTTAAATTCCTGAACGTACTAAATCCAGAATGGGAAAAGTACGCAATGATAATTTACACTAGTACAAAATATGTTTTCCGTCACGTTAAAAAACCGTGGCCATAGACCTTTGGCCACAGTTTTATTTTTCATTCAAATCGTGACCAAAGGTCGCATCACTTTTGGTACCTTACGGCTACATTTAATATTCGTGACTAAATCACATGTAAAACCGTGGCCATAGCATAAAACCGTGGCTATATGGTAACAATTTCTATATAGTTGTGGTCTATATTTTTTAGTAACCGTGACCATAAAATAATTTTAGTCACAATTTTTTTTAACACCATGACAGTTATATAAATTCAGACACACATAAACAATTAATCAGTGGCGTTAACATTCTTACAGACACGTATAAACAAATAAACCGTGGCCACCTATTATATTTAAAGACGCACAAATATTTAATCGTGACCATTGGATAAATTTATACACACATTATCAGTTAAACCGTGACTATTTGAGACATTTAAACACACCACATGAATGAAACCGTGACAATTGGTAATATTCTAACGCACATAAACTATTAAGTGGTGTGACCATTGGTACATTTAGACATGCATAAACAATTAAACCGTGACCGTAGGGTACACTTAGACACACATAATTTATTAAAATGTGACGATTGGTTGCAATTGGACATACATAAAGTATTAAACCGTGACAATTGATAGATTTTGACACACAAAAATAATTCCGTGACCATACGATTCTTTTAGTCACATAATAATTCGTTTATTCATGACAATTGCTTACTTTAAGACACATATAATAAACAATACCGTGACCATAAAGTATTTACAGTTACTTATTTATTCCTAATCGTGGCAATTGGTAACTTTTAGACACATGCAACAATACAATCTGTGACCTTTAAATATTTTTTTTAACGGCAAACTATCCTACTCCTACTCTTACTCCTAAACTACTCATTTACCACAAGACTTACTTTCACCACCTATCAATTTGCCTCCGACGGGAGTCGAACCCGTGACCTCTCACTTGTATCACCACCCTCTTACCGCCAGGCCAAAGGCCCTTTGGTGACTATCAAATACTTGTTGTCACATTATATTTCTTTTAAAATCACTATTGTTCCTTTTAGACACGTGTAAAAAATTAAACCGTGACAATAAAGCAGTTATAGCCACATTTTTCTTAAACTGTGACAATTAATAACCTTTAACCACACAAAACTAACTAAATTGTGACCATAAAGTAGTTATAGCCACATTTTACTGCTTTTATTATGACAATTAATAACATTTAGCAACTGATAAAAAAATAAGTCGTGACCATAAACTACTTGTAGTCACGATATTTTTTCTTTTATCATGATTAATGTTTAGTTTTTGACACACATAACACAATTAACCATGACCACAAAATACTCATATTAACAAGTTTTTTTTAACTATGACAATTGATAACCTTTAACCACGCAAAACAAAATAAATTGTGACCATAAAATACTTATAAATACATTTTTGTTCTTTTATCATGGTTAATGTTTAGTTTCAGACACAATAATATATTAAACTGTGACGATAAAATACTTATAGGGACATTTTTTTTCCACTTAAACCATGACCACCGATTACTTTTAGTCACACAAACCAATTCTTCGTGTGACCATAAAGTACTTATAGTCACTGTTTTTCTTTTATCATGAAAACTATTACTTTTACACACTAATAAGAAATAAACTAAACCATGATCATTAGAAAAATATTAGTCACAACATTTTTTTGTCATGGCTATTGTTTATTTTTAATTACAAAAAAACAATAAACCGTCACCTTTAAATATTAATAGTCACAAATTTGCTTAATCCGTGACAAAAAAAACCCCTTATATTGGTTTTTTTTTAATGTGAGATTGATAGCTTTTAGTCACAAAACAAATTAAATCATGACTTGAACGTACTTATAATCATACCTTTTTCATTTTACTATTACTATTGTTTACATTTAGACACACATAAAAACTTAATCTGTCACCTTTAAATATTAATAGTCACATGTTTGTGTGTCTTAAACTGTGACCGAAACATAGTTATGGTGATATGTTTTTTTTTTCTTAAACCGTGATCATTAATTACTTTTATATACATAAAAGAAATTAAATCGTGACAAAAAAAATACTTAGTCCCTTTTTTCTCTTTCATCATGAATATAAAATACTTTTACACACACATAAGGAACTAAACCGTGACTATAAAATATTTATAGTCACAATAATTTTCTTATTTAATGACAATTGTTTACTTTTGGACACACTTAATGAACTCAATCATGACCATTAAGCACTTATAGTCACAATGTTTTTCTTTTACCATACGTGGCTAATGAACTCCACCCTTCTGTCACAGTTTATTCATGTGACTAATTCCACCATATAATTGAGACTCATACGATTAGACTTCAGGGTGTCCCTTTGGTCACCGAAAGAGATTTCTGTGACCATATACATATTTATCGTCACAGTTAATAACCATCACAAGATTATTATAGACATCAAACAAATAACTGTGACAAACGATGACATTTGGTAACAATGTGGCAACCGTGACAAGTCTTTGTCACGATCCTTATGTTAAATCGTGGCTTAAGGTTTGAATGTGATTTGTAATGGTCACAGTTATTGAGATAAACTGTGGCTATCATAATAATACAAGATCATATATGACCCTTTAGTCACGTCAATAACAAAAACTGTGGCTAGGCAGTTTGGACAAAACCGTGACCATAGGTCATTTTTGTACTAGTGTTAGCAGACCAAAGATATTGAGGACATGGACCTTCATATGGTGTTTGAAAACCTTAACAACTATCAGGAAGTTGTTTTAAGGAAGATGTCCGGAAAGAAGAAGGCTGAAAAAGAAACTGTTGATCCTTTAGCGTTGCTGGCAGACAAGAAATACAAATACAAGCTAAAGAAGGAGAAACGAGTAGTTATAAGCAGCAGTTCATTTGAATCAGACTCATCGGATTCCTCAGCTGATTCTGAAATTGAGGAAATGAACAAACAAATGGCCTTATTGACAAAGGCATTTCAGAAAAAGTTTTACTAGAAACTAACCAACAACACGATGAAATACAAAACAGGCTCACGAAAGTTTGACAAGAAGGACATATATGACAAATCAGGTGAAAGCAGTGGAAAGAAAGCAGACTAATATGATAAATATGAAAAGTCATCCAAGAAGGACTCAGAGCAAAGGTAAAGAGGAATCTGGACCATATGCTTAGGTCTATTTTCTGATAAACCTAGATGATTTTATCTCACTATTAAGCTTGTGGTATATAGTATTGAACTGCCTTGGGATTTGGGTAGCTGCTTTATTTATGTCGTGATGAATTAGCAACTTAGCAATGAACCTTGTAATATTTTATTTAGATTTATGCAAGTTTTAGCCTTAATGTGATATATATTATATCTGTTGTTATTTATTCCTGGGATTAAGCAAGCGTGATTAAAGCAAGGATGTGACAGGATGGTATCAGAGCATTAGTTTGAGGGATTAAAGTGTTAGCAATAACACTTGGACTCAAACTTTTAAGCAAAGATATTAGCTTCGAATATCTAGGCTTTAACTTGACCTGTGATAGGCTTTTACCTTACTTTAGGAATTGGGAAATGGGCTAGTATAGGAATTATGCCTGTTCTTATGCAAGTACTATTTATATTATTTCAGAACATGTCTGGATCTGGTGAAGGAGCTTGAGGTGGACTCACTCCTGAACAGATCATGCAAATAATGCAAACTATGCTTAATGAGAACAACGAGCGTTAAACTAAGTTCTTGCACCATCAGTTTCGTGCTCGTGATGAAGCCGAAACTAGTCGTGGAGAAGAACGTAGGAAGTAGCAGCATGATGATACTGGACGTCGTGATGACGACACTGACGACGAGGAAGCTCCTGTAGTCCCTCCTAAGGGCTGCAACTTCCATTACTTCAAAGCTTGCGGAGCTCAACCTTTCAAGGGTGCTGCAAACTTTATCGAAGCGCTCGAGTGGATTACTGGCATCGAGCAGATATTTCTTATTAGCGACTGTGCTGAAGAATCAAAGGTCAACTTTGCTACTACACTGTTCGAGGGTGGCGCTGTTATGTGGTGGAGATCTCAGGAGAACATGCATGGAGTAAACTGGAATAAGTCCCTATCTTGGGATGATTTTAAAGTGATCTTCTTTCGTCAGTACTGCCCGGCTGATGAAAAGAAACGTCTGGAAGAAAATCTGATGTCTCTTACTCAGGAAACCAAATCGGTGACTGAGTATGAGATTGAATTTACCCGACTTAGCCTACTGTCTGACTACCAAGTTGCTACCAAAGAGCAAAAGATTGATCGTTTTCTTATGGGTCTGCATCCTGAGTATCAGAAGTTCTTGAAGCACCAAAGATACACTAACTATGCCGATGTCGTTGAAGCTTCTCGAATTCTCGAGCAGGACTTTATTCGGGTTGGAGGAGTTCCTGCTTCATCTATCAACCCGACCTGTCCGTCACCGCCTAAGAAGTCACGTACTGGAAGTTATTCTGGATCTATATCCAGATATTCGCCACAGCAGTCTCAGTTCCGACAGTTTAGCTCGCCCCCAGCCCAGAGAGCTCATTCTTATGCGGTACATTCTGAGCCGAGGCAGTGTCGCCGCTGCCATAAGTCACACATTGGGCTTTGTAACCCCAATGATGTGAGATGCTACGTGTGTAATGACATAGGGCATTGCAGTGAAGAATGTCCAAACAAAGTTACAGTTTGCAACAACTGTTTACGTCCTCGACATACTGAATGAGCATGTACGCATCCGTTCAGCTTAATTATCCGAGTGCAGAGCATCATCCACGACCGCAACAGCAACAACACCAACCACAACAACAACAACAACATCAGAAAAGACAAAACCAACCGGACCGACATAGCACATCGTGTGGACGTTTTAGCCGCCCTAATGAGCCAGCACGAAGTCAGAACCGAGCATTTCAAATAACGGCCGACCAAGCGAAAGAAATACCAGATGTGGTATCTGGTATGTTTCTTGTTAACTCCGTACCTGCTAGAGTTATATTCGATTCAGGAGCCAACCGCTCTTTCATATCAAGTTCATTTGCATCTAAGCTTGGGATATCATCTAGTATTTTACCTGTTATATTTGATATCGAAACGGCCAGTAACGTATGTGTGTCTACCGATAAAATTTACCGCGATAGCATTATTCTACTTGATAACTGTACTTTCCAACTTGACCTTATTCCGATGGACTTTCACGAATTCGACATCATTGTGGGTATGGATTGGCTTGATCATCATGACGCCCACATTGTCTGCAAGAAGAAGTTAATAAAGCTCACTACTCCTGATGGCCACAGTATTTGCATCTATGGTGACAAAAAGAAAGGTGAATTATGTTTAATTTCTGTAGTGAAAGCTAGGAAGCATATAGCTAAAGGTTGCGTGTCATACTTAGCATATGCAATAGATGCTAAGTCTGAAAAGAAAACTTTAGCCGAGGTACCGATAGCCTCAGAGTTTCCCGATATCTTTCCCGAGGACATCTCTGGAGTCCCACCAGACCGTCAGGTGGAGTTCAGAATTGATTTAGTGCCAGGCACGACACCGATTGCTCGAGCCCCATATTGACTTGCACCTGCTGAGATGCAAGAAAGAATGAAGCAGTTGCAAGCGTTGCTTGACAAAGGGCTCATACAACCAAGTTCATCTCCCTGGGGAGCTCCTGTTCTATTCATTAAGAGGAAAGATGGGACTCTCCTGATGTGCATTGATTATAAGGAACTGAACAAGGTAACAATTAAGAACAAATATCCGTTGCCCAGAATAGACGATCTTTTCGACCAACTTCAGGGAGCCAGTTACTTGTCAAAGATCGATCATAGATCTGGGTATCATCAGCTTAAAGTTCGTGAAGAAGATGTGTAGGTCCCAAAAGATATCCCAAGTATATAGCTTTAAGCTGTAGAGGGGGGGGGGTGAATACAGCACTTTAAAAACTACACACAATTTTCTCAATGTTTGTATGTATTATTAACAAATGTTAATTACAAACAAGCTTGAATGCGGAAAGGTTCAAGCTGAGATGACAGATACAACAGTATGTCTAACTAGTCTAAGACTGACTTAAACTAATTACAATGAATACACTCACTAAGAATCACTCACTGTGTTTACAAGATTCTGAGGAACAGCTTGAACAAGAACAAATTAGACACTGAGCTCTGTTTTATTCAAGCAGACTTGCATGCATGAAAGACACACATTGAATGCACGTTCACTCTTGTTTTCAGCACTTAGCTTTTTGGCTTGATCTTTCAATCCTTGGAAGTTTCTTTTTATACTCACTTAGAGGATCTAAGTGAAGCTTCTTCATTGGACGGAATGAAAAAGGAGAAGTCTTGTTGAAAAGACAACATAACCTTTTCTGCACTTTTCTGAAAAGCAGACTTGTCTTCTTATGGGCAGAACTTTTGTCTTTTCACTTTGTCTACTGTTGCATTGCCTTTAACCAAATAAGGAATGTCAACTTTGAGTTTTTCTTCCTTGTAAAGGCTTATTTTGATATAAGAAAAAGGTCTGTCACCCTTTTTCAAATAACCTTTTGACTTCATGTAGCAGAACAGCTTGGGCAGGCTGAGCAGTTCTGATTTCCACTTTGTCTTCGACTTTGTAAACTGATCTTGCAGTCAAAAACAATACATGAGGACTTGAAAACACATTCCATAAAGTGTATAGCCTGTTCACAAAGAACAGAACACTTGTAAACTGCCCAAGCTGCTCACCAGTGTAGAGGAGCGTAGACAGTTTATCTCCAGCCTGTTCAGCAGACTGAACAGCTTGAGCAAAACTGTCTTTGTTGCAACACATGCAACACATAGAACAGCTTAAGGCTGATATTGCAAATCTTTTTCAGGTTTCAATAAGGCATATAACAGGCCTTAAATTCAACCTTCAAAAGCATCAATAGGTTTGATTAATAATCTCCCCCTCAGATGCAGAACAGGTTTGACTGAGGCCTTTTTGTGCCTAACAATCTCCCCCTATTCGCAATAACCAGTCTAAGCTGGCCTTATCTAAGGTCACTATATATTTTTACAGTACATTTGTTGAAATAAAATTACAGCATCAACATAAAGTAAAATATCAGTTTATATATACACTGATTTTTTATTACATTAGAACAACACATGTTCTTACAAAAGTACAACTGATGTACTGATGTATATTACAACTAATGTAAAAGAAAATTACAACATATGTAAATAAAGTACAACTAATGTACATTGGACTGTTTTTGTTGGGAGCAGAAAATGGTAAGCCTGTCCAACTGATGGACAGCTTCCATTCTTCACCTACCCAGATGGTAGATGGACTTCATCACAATGGAGGGGGACCTTCAAACATCTTCTCAAGTTGCTCTCTAGTATCCTCAAGTTCTTGAATCTCACTTCTTATTATCATAAACTTGGGATCCTCAAGTTCACCTCTTTCATAACAGCCTGTGAGCTGATCCCAGATAGCTGCTCTCCACCTGCTTGACTGCCTGAATGAAACTGCAAGTCTGAAGGCTACAAGCTGTCTCAGATCCACCTTGTATAGATCTGATGCTCTCTGAAAGCATTTCTTCTGAGTTAAAGGATCTACAAAAAATGCCCCCAGCTCAGGCTCTTCAATGATCTTGCCATCTTCAAACTCAATTCCACTAGGCAGGCTGTGATCAACTCCTTTCATCTCAATAGCATAGTCACCTTGTTCTATCAGGATGAGGAGTTGTTCCATCTCAGTGTCCTTCCTTGTCCTCCGGGCCTTTATTTTTGGTTGTGTCACATAGACACCTTCACTTACTTCTTTGGAGATCAGGCCAAGATTCTTCACTCTCTCCATCAGCTTCTTCACATATGCTCTGACAGTCTTAGCAGTTTTAGACTTAGACTCACTCAGAGCAACTGCCAACTCAATCCATTCTTTGTACCCCATTTGTGCAACGTCAGTGAAGTCATATGTTTCTAGTTCTGGACCTGCTGCACCCATTCTGGTTATTTTCAACTTCCACTGACTGCCTTTTCTTGAAATGGGCACAGCTTTGACAGTTGCCTCCTTAGCAAGCCTTCTATCAGCAACATCTTGGAATTTTCTTCTTGCCAGGTTGTCAAAGTGAAATTGAGCTCTTGCAGAAGGCACTGAAGTTTTTGTCACTGAGACCAGAGCACCTTTTTCTTTTTCAGCTTCCTTCTCTTCTGCTGACCCCTTAGCAGCTTCCAAAATTTTCTTTAGCACAACAAGAGAGGACATTTTAACTTTCCTTGCCTCTTGAAGTGCAAAAGACTTAGCA
This sequence comes from Centrapalus pauciflorus, assembly GCA_020465985.1. Classification (NCBI taxonomy): domain Eukaryota; kingdom Viridiplantae; phylum Streptophyta; class Magnoliopsida; order Asterales; family Asteraceae; genus Centrapalus; species Centrapalus pauciflorus. The sequence goes on along the minus strand of JAANYP010007814.1, from coordinate 269,090 downwards.
GCCTTTGCAGATTCTTCTTCTTTTCTTAAAGCTTCCAGGGCTTGAAGCTGTTCTTCTCTAAACTCAAAATATTTGTGCATAGGAAGACCCATTTCTTTGGCCCTGGCGTTGCGAAATTTGATTTCTGCTGCTTTCTGCTGTTGAGGATCAGTTGTTGCTATTTCTTTTCCTTTAGTTGCTGTAGTGATAGCAGCTTCAGGACTTTCCTCCTCCTCTTCTTCTTCTTCTAAACTCATATGCCTCCTTCTGCTGCTTAGCCTGCCCTCAGGAATAGTTTCCTCCCCCTTAGACTGAGCAGGGATTGGAGATTCAGCCTGAGTAGGCTGAGCAGCATGGGAGGCACCCTCTAATGTACCTGTTGAAGCTCCTGCTGGTGGACCAGTGAGTGCTGCAGGCACTAATTTCTCCTTAGGAGAAGAAGTTTTCTCTCCCTTAGACTTAGTCTTCGAGGCAGATGACTTCTCCCCCTTTGAAGGAGATGTACCAGCACCTTCAACACCCGGTCTGCCTGAAGACACGAAGTGATCAGGCTTGCCAGCAGTTTTGGCAGTAGGCCTGGGGCCAACAAGGCTATTCACTAAGAATGCCAAGTTGTCCTTCACCTCTGCAAGCTGGGTAAGACAGGTTTGAAGAGAAGAGGATTGGGTATCAGCAAGGGAGGTCAGCTTAACAATATTTTCCCTATCAGAAGCTGTGAACAACAAACTTTGAAGCTGTGCAAGATGTAATTCGAGAGAATCTTGCACATCAGCAAGGTTTGATGACACAGAATTTAATAGGGAGCCAATGAGTGTGTTCAAGCTGGCCAGAGTATTAGGAAGAGTAGTGTTGCAAGAAGTGAGGAGGGATGACAGCTGTTGAGAAATAGCTGTCATTGAGGACACAGAGTCCTGTTGTAGTGAAAGAATGGAGGAGAGGGAGGTGGACACATTTTGCAGCTGTGTAGTGAGTGCTAGCAGTTGTGGAGAATTATCTGTTTGTGGAGTCGTAGGGAAGGAATCTTTGAACAAATCAAAGAATCCCTTAAGCTGTTCAGACACAGAGTCTGAAATAATAGAGGGTAGAGAGGTCATAGTAGTTTCCAAAGAACCAACTTTGTTGGTCAGCAGAGAAAGCTGATCCTTCAAAGGCAGGTCTTTAGGAGATGGAGGTGTATGGGTGGACTGTTTAGATTGAGTGGATGGAGAAGATGATGATGAGGCTGGTGTATGAGGATGTGATGGAGAGGGAAGAGGAACATTGGAGAGAAGCTCCATAGCCTGGGCAAAAGTAATGTGGCCCAGCTTGGAGGGGTCAAAAGGTCCCTCAGCAGCGGCTGTAGCTGCTTCATCAGGAGAAGGGGTTGATGTTGGGGGCCTTTCAGATGCTGCTTGTGTTGCAGCACCCTCATGAAGGCCAGTGGGTGTTCCCTCTGCAGTGCCTTGGTGTAAAAGCACCTCATCATGGGGAGATGGGATATGCATTTCAACATCAGTAGTGGTGAAACCTGCTGATGGAGTTTGCATAGAAGGAGCAGCCTCACCAAAGAGATGGTATGATCCCTGAGGTTCATTTGCTTGAGTTGTTGGTCCCTCAGCAGCTGTTTGGTGTAGAACAGCTGTATCATGGGGAGCAGAAGTTTGAGGCTGAGCTGCTGATTGGTCTATACCAGCAGTGTGGGCACCTCGTGCAGACTCAGGGTGTAAAGAAGTTTGAGTGGGGGACAGTGTGGACTTAGAATGGAGTGGAGAGGGCTCCTGTCTTTCAATATTCTCAGCCTGTTGGGAGGCTGTAATAGTTGAGGTGGTTATGTCCGTTTGTACAACTGGTTCCTGTTGGGAGGAACCAGAGGGTCTAGGCTGACTCTGGGTGGACTCAGGTTGGAGTGAAGCAGTCTCCAATTGTGCGGGACCTTCTCCCAATATAGGAGAGGCAGCAGGGGTGGCTTCTCTTACAACTGAACCCTGTTGGGAGGGAACAGAGGAGCTGATTGTTTTGGCTGGTTTTTTTTTGGAGAGTGATTTTCGTTGATAGTGGATGGATGAAGTGGGTGATTGTGGAGAGGGGATGAGGGGTTCAGACTGGACAGGTTTAGAGACTGGGTCAGAAACAGGTGGGTTGGCCTGTTCCATAGTCTCAGGTGCCCCAATGGCACCAGCCACAGAGGCTTCAGGTTCAACGAATGAACCAGGGTGAGAAGCATGCTCCCCCTCAGCCACAGAGGCTAAGAGTGCAGACTCAGACTGAGCTGTTTTGGCCTTCTTTTGCACAGACCCAGCTTCAGTGGTTGCCAGGGTCCTCTTAACAAGTTTGGACCTGGCTTTGGATTTTCTCTTGGGTGCAGCAGCTTCTGGATCCACCGTCACAACAGAGGGTCCTTCCACCAATCCTAACAACCTCCTCATTGGTGTGGACAGAGTAGGTTCATTTGGAAGAACAGCAGTGTAGAAAACTCTATTCCCTATTACAGGGAATGCAGCAGTATGAAGTAAAGGCTGAGAGTTATACAGGTGCTCACCACAAATGTGTCTGAAAATGAGGCTCAGAAACCTGGGGTATCGAATAGCAGCTGGTCTTGGCTCTTGCTGCACCAGGTTCCTCAGGTTCAGAAAGATCCACTTAGCCATATCAATTATAGTCCCATCCACCAGCTGTAGAACTATTAGGACTTCATCACGGCTCAGTTGGTCAAATGAACCAACTTTGCTGCTGAAGCTCATCATCATTGTGGCAAACAAAAGGCTGTAGGTAGGAGACAAATCCTTCCTGTACAGCGTTTCTCCAATTTTGGGTTCTGCTACACCACAGAAGCGTAGCAAATTTCCCATTTGCTCATTTTCAGGCTGTGGCATGTCATATGAATCAGCAATGGGCAGATGAAGAACCTCCCTGAGAAGATCAGCAGTAATCTCAATGGTCTGAGTCCCATTGAGAATAGTCCCCTTGATAACTTCGGTGTTGGGGTTGTAGGCACAAGTGTACCAGAACTCGTACACCATCTCCTGGTACAGGACACCAGGAGTAGCAGTCATAGCATAGTTCAACGGATGAACTGTCAAAAACTCCACCATTTGATCATAACCTTTCCCCACATAGTTTTTGGGGATTGTGAGGTTGGCAATGTAGTTTGTGGGTTTGAGGGTTAGCATTGTGATGACTGATGAATGTTTCTGCACATCATCACCAACAAATACTAGTAGGAAGGGGTTGTTTCTGTGAGCCATTTTGAGAGTAGGGAAAGTAGCAGAAGCACAAGACACTTAGTCGAATTTTTAGGGTTCTTAGAAGGTTTATGGTAGTAGTGAGGAAGACGAAGATGTAACAGTATGAGGTATTTATAGGATTTGAATGTGAGTGGGTATGAGAGAGAAACATTTGGGCGGTTGATTTGAAAAGGTCGTTAATGGAAAACGAAATGGTTGTCCATGTCAGACCGTTTGTCAGACCACTTGAGCCCTTTTTAATCACTAACACACGTAACCCACATTATCCGCAGTAATTAAGTTAAATAAAAACAGAAATTAAGTAACTTAATTGTGAAGACTGTGTTTACAAGACTCTGAGGAACAGCTTGAACAAGAACAGCTTAGACACTGAGCGTGTTTTATTCAAGCAGACTTTCATGCATGAAAGACACACTTTGAATGCACGTTCACTCTTGTTTTCAGCACTTAGCTTTTTGGCTTGATCTTTCAATCCTTGAAAGTTTCTTTTTATACTCACTCAGAGGATCTAAGTGAAGCTTCTTCATTGGACGGAATGAAAAAGGAGAAGTCTTGTTGAAAAGACAACATAACCTTTTCTGCACTTTTCTGAAAAGCAGACTTGTCTTCATATGGGCAGAACTTTTGTCTTTTCACTTTGTCTACTGTTGCATTGCCTTTAACCAAATAAGGAATGTAAACTTTGAGTTTTTCTTCCTTGTAAAAGCCTATTTTGATATAAGAAAAAGGTCTGTCACCCTTTTTCAAATAACCTTTTGTCTTCATGTAGCAGAACAGCTTGGGCAGGCTGAGCAGTTCTGATTTCCACTTTGTCTTCGACTTTGTAAACTGATCTTGCAGTCAAAAACAATACATGAGGACTTGGAAACACATTCCATAAAGTGTTTAGCCTGTTCACAAAGAACAGAACACTTGTAAACTGCCCAAGCTGCTCACCAGTGTAGAGCAGCGTAGACAGTTTATCTCACATGCATCATGAATATCTATTAACTCACTAAGCAATTAGCTTACAGTTGCTACTCACAATTTTACAGGCAAAGGTAAAGAGCAAGCTGGACCATCTGCCTAGGTCTATTTTCTGATCAACCCAGAGGATTTTAGCTCACTATTCAGCTTGTGGTATAGTATTGAGCTGCCTTGGGATTTGGGTAGCTGCTTTATTTATGTCGTGATGAATTAGCAACTTAGCAATGAACCTTGTAATATTTTATTTAGATTTATGTAAGTTTAGCCTTAATGTGATATATATTATATCTGCTTTTATTTATTCCTGGGATTAAGCAAGCGTGATTAAAGCAAGGATGTGACAGGTACAGATTGAGGAATCTGATGATGATGATGATGTAATTGAATTCACTGATATTGTTGTGAGAACAGAGAGGATAGAAGAAGAAGTGGTATTGGTTCAAGAAATTTTAAAAGATTATATACCTATACCGACGGTTGAAAAGCCTGAGGTAATGCTAAATGTTAAAGAAGAAGAGATTGAACCTTTTCATGTGGAAAGTGTTATTCCATCGGCAGTTACAGAGCTAAATGAAGTGGAGTTAATGGATCGGTTTTTCAACGATTATGTCTTAGCAGATGAATCACAAAGATAACGTCATTTGAGATTTGAAGCTCAAAAGATTGTTCAAAGAGAGATCAATGACATTTTGGTTATCCTTAATAAAGAAGGAATTAGCAAGAAGAAGAAAAAGGGGTTAGAGCTTTCATCCAATAAATCTGCAGAATATACAAGAAAGAGAAACAACTTGCCATACCTTGAAGATTACTTGGAAAAGAAAATTTTCTACAAAAGACAAGCGTCGTGTACATTCCTGAAGCTTCTCAGAGTTCTGGAACCTAATAGACCACATTTAGCTAACTATGCAAGTTTCCTACAGAATAAAGCTCAGCATGTTGATCAAGTCAGAAGTGAATACAGAATTACTGAAACTGACATGTTCTGGATGCACTTAATTGATATTGAAGATTTATTCTATGAACTGTGTCACAACAAAAGGAATGAACATTGTAGGTTTGCACTGAAGACACTCTTTCATTTCATGCACATTAAACTAGTGCTTATGTCTGTGCAAGACCTATTGATCGGTGTTAAAAGAGGAATGCGAAATTTTAATGTTACTCCACCGAATAGAGTTATCAAGTTTGCTGGAGAGTTGAAAGAAGTTTTGTGATGGAACGCTTCAGAAAGTTATGAGTGGTTTGAAAGGTAAGTTGGCTGGCGATAAGAAAAGGAAGACGAAGAAAGGAGCTTTTAAGTGCTTATGATAAAAAGCTCATGGTTGAGTTTATTTCAAAGATCGAATGGAGATTGTCCAACAGAAAGAGCGTCAGGAGGTTTGAAATGAAGTTGGGACTGTCCAAGTGAAGACTGAGTTTATTTCATCAAAGGGGGAGATTGTTGGATACTTTTTATGATTGATGAAATAAATAATTCTAAGGTTTAAATTGTGAATAGTACATAGTTTTAATTTCATATAAATAGAAGTTTGACTTTTGTAAATGTCATAACTGACATAATCATTTTTACAATTGCACAGAAATCAGAGAGAAGGATTCTAGGGCTACAGTGCTACGGTTTATTTTCATCTCTGTAATTCACATTTTTGAAATCATAATTATTCGGTTAGTATTGATTTTATGTTCTTAATTGTTGGTTTATGATTGTTGATCGAATATACAAGCATTACAGATATAATTGTTCTAGCTCCTCATCCGAATATGGTTTTCATCTTATTTTTGCTTATGGGGAACCCCTCGATGGTGAAGAAGCAGATACCATGAATAAATGGCCTTACTGTCGAATCATCTACGTCAGAAGTTATTTAATCAGACCAACAACCAGCTGAGATATGATACAGGCCCAGGGCGTTATTCTAACCAGAGGAGGGACGAGAGAAGAGAGGACAGATATGACAAGAGGAGAGATGAAAGATCTGAATGGATGAGGGATGATAGAGAGGAAAATAGATATGACGACATGAGAGATATGAGGGATGAGAGAAGGTACGATGACAGAAGAGAGTACCAAGATGATAGAAGATCTAACAAAAGAGATGAGAGGAGACGACAGAAGAGAATATCACCGTAGGGAATACCGCTGAGATTCCCGATGAGCTGATAAACGATCTAAGAGGAGAGAGGAAAGATCGAGAGCCGATGTAGCCAAACTTGCGGATAAAAGATTTTGCTACAAATATGGCAAACCAGGTCACTTTTCTTGAGAATGCAAGAATCAATATGAGCATGACTTGGGATATTATGAACCTAAGTTGGCGATGTTGAAGAAGAGGACTTCGTAGCTTAGGAGGACAATTGGGTTGACGAGGAATCTGATGATGAGGAAGACAGAGGCAAAAACTACTACATGGCTAACCAAATTGGTCTTACTGCAGACACTGCTGGCTCCGACTACCATTCAGACGAGTCTATAGAGGGGGAGATTACCAACGATGCTCCAACCTATCTTATGATCAACTATGGGGATGCTCCACATCAAATGTAAATGGCACAAACAAATCCTTGAGTTAGAAGCTAAATATAATGCTAAAAAAGATAAAGGGGCGTTTGGTTCGCGGATTTCTTGAGATTTCTTTGGATTTGCATTTGGAATCCTGTGTTTGGTTCACAGATTTTGGTAAGGATTTAAAATCCCAAGATTTCATAAATCCCACAATTCTTTTTTATTTAAAAACTCAGCCTCCCCCTTAGTATTTTAAATCCAGATTGCACTACATCCTTCAGATTAACAAATTTTTCCTAAAAGATAATGCAAATTCATTGACAAATCTGGATAAATGAAAATGCTACATAATGCAAATCCTTTAACAGAGTGCAAATTCCTGGGATAAAAAATCTACGAACCAAGGAGGAGGTTAAAAGGAATGACGAAGAAAATAAGAAAAATCCTTTTGCCTATGAAAAGTTGCACGACAGTTATCCGTGGAGAGTACCTACTCTTGATGATGATTTTTTCAAAAGATATTCAACAGCAATAATGAATGCTAAAACTGTTAAACGAATTCCTCATCCTTACACTTCTATTGTTGTTCTTTAACAAAAAAAAAAATTCGTGTTTTTAAAGAGGAGTTAAGGATTACTCATGAGAAAGCCTCTACCAGTCAAGAAGCTCTTCTTACTAGTAAAGAAATATTTGGGAAAGAACTAACTGAACAAAGTATAGAGTTAACACACTACAAAGAATGGTTTAACACAGTTTTAAAAATGTTAATCTCCTGCTTAAATGTTTCAAAAGACAATCCTCCTGTTAAAATCCAAAATAAATCATTTGACAAAGGTAAAACTAAAATTGAAGTTCCTGAGAAAATTTTCAAAGGTGAGTGTTCACATTCATAAATTCTGAAGGTTTCCAAACAGACCAAGAGTAAATCAAAGTCCTTAAAGAAAACCACTCACCCAGGAACTTCCTCTCAGTCTAAATTTTCTCACCATAGTACTCTTCTCATTTTGTTCCTACAGATCGAGGAGGAAGGATACCAAAACCACTATGCAAGATTTCTCAAGTTTCTTTGTAAAGAAGGCTCTTATGCCAAAGTCTTTTGTTTCTTTTGAATGTTTAAATGTATTTGAGAGTGAAAATAATGAACATGATGTAATGAGTGCTTACTCATGTGTTAGATATTCATTCTATGAGTTGTTTGTTTTATTTCCCACTACGTCAAATTCCTAATATAAAAAAAATATGTTCCTTATCCTAAAAAGCGACAACCAAAAAAGAAAACAAAAGTAAATGCATCATTGACCCCTTCCAAAAACACAAACAATATTCCGCCTAAGGTCAAACCAAAGGCAATTTCAAAACCACCCAAACAGAAGGTAGCTTCATTGCCAAAGCTTCCAAAGCTAGTTAGCCCCACTTATAAATGGGTGCCAATTGATTCTGCATCAAGACCAGAATTAACTAGAATATGGGTTCTTAAATTTGTTATGATAATATCAGCAAATGAATCACCTAACAAAAAATGACCCATTCTTCAATGGGAAAGTGGTTTAAATTTGATGCAGATGGTTTCCAGATTACCTCATACTTGAACCCCTACCTGAATGACATGGCTTCTAGTGAATTTAGAGTAGGACTCGTTCTTCAAAGCAAAGGTTTCTGTACATCTCCATACAGAACAAGGACATCATATGTTTGGCTCCAGTGCACTCAGTTCAGGACCCGTTCATCGACATGTATTCTGAACACATCAGTTTAGAACACGGGTTGCATATCATTTGTTTATTACCATTATGGCTCAATTCTACTGCTTTTCTAACTATTTCAACTGATTATAATGTCTTATGTTTAATCTCTAATATAATGTCAGTTTCAGAGAAAATCCATTTGGTATATGGATTCGGGATGCTCGAAACACACGACGGGTAGAAGGGAGTTATTAACCAACATAGTAGACCAATACTGCGAAACAGTTAAGTTTGGGAATGATTATCACGCTAAAATCAAAGGACGCGGTGATATGGTCATAAATGACATGGTCATCAAGGAGATGATTATGTCGAAGGGTTATCACATAACTTATTCAACCTAGGTCAACTGTGTGACAATGGTCTGGAAGTGACAATTAGGGCTAAGAGCTGTAGTATAAAGAGCAATGATGAAAAAGAAATTGTTGGAAATTAATGTAGTTGATGAAAAATAATAAGTCTAGGGGTCTTATTGTAATTAATCAATAGTCTTGACTTTTCGTATAAATAGCAAAGGTTGTACTGAAATTGTACTGTTTGTACACATTACTTTTGCATGGAATTTCTTGAATACGCCAGTTCAGGACCCGAACAAAAATAGTCGACTTCAGTGAAGTCTGCGGAGCAAAAAGATGAAATGAATGATTTTAATAAACTTTTTGAAAAATTTTATGAAGACTACTTTGAAAAGACCAAATCTAATGTTTAAACTTTGGTTCCTGATAGGATTACTGAAGATCTGGTCGTAGTCTCCGATCATTCACACCAACAGATTTTTGAAGATACTAGAGAGGTTTCAACGATCGATGTGCGGATACCTGTTGAAAGTGTACAACCAATTCAAGTTCCAAAACCTTTTGAAACTCCCTTGAATTCTGAAAATTCAGAAACCCCCACCCCAGTTGATATCCCATTTGCATCTGAAAGAAATCTCTGAATTCCCTACATGGACTTGAATCCCAATAAAGACCAACTTCAACCTTACCCTCAAACGTTCAAATGGACAAGGAACCATCCACCAGAAAACATAATTGGTGATCCCTCCACCTCAGTAAAAACCCAGAGAGCTACCATGAACGAATATCTCTTCTCAAATTTTTTGAGCAAGATTGAGCCAAAGACGGTGAAAGAAGCTCTTCTGGATGCAGACTGGATAGTAGCTATGCAAGAGGAGGTCAATCAGTTTGAAAGGTCGAAGGTATGGAATTTGGTGCAAAAACCAAAGGATAAGTCTATCATTGGCACGAAGTAGATCTTCAAGAATAAGAAAGATGAACACGGAGTCATCATTCGAAACAAAGCACGCCTCGTAGCCAAAGGATACAGTCAGTAGGAGGGAATTGATTATGACGAAACTTTCGCCCCCGTTGCCAAGATTGAAGCAATTAGAATGTTTTTAGCATTTGCAGCACATAAAAACTTTACTATATATCAAATGGACGTAAAAACTACGTTTCTAAATGGGGAATTAACTGATGAAGTATATATATATCAAATGGAAGTATATATTTTAGACAAATCACTGTATAGCCTTAAACAAGCACCCCGAGCTTGGTATGATGCCCTTTTCAAATTATCTGTTGAAATATGACTTCAACAAAGGTGCAGTGGATACTACCCTATTTATTAAACGTCAGGGTCCCAATATCAAAGTTATTCATATATATGTGGACGTTTTAATATTTCGGTTTACAAATACTGAGTTTTGCAAAAAGTTTGCATTTTTAATGTCCTAAAAGTTTGAAATGAGCATGATAGGAGAAATAAATTGTTTCTTGGGTCTACAAGTAAAACAACTGAGTGATGGCATTTTCTTCAATTAGTCAAAATACATTCAAGACGTGTTAAATAACTTTAACATGGTCAATAGTAATCCCATGAAAACTACCATGGCTGCGGATTCTAAATCTAAACTCGATGAGGATATCTCAGGGAAACATGTTGATGTCACTCATTATCGATGGATAATTGTGTCATTAATGTACTTAACTGCCAGTAGCCCGGATATTATGTTTGCTACATGTGTCTATGCTAGATATCAGTCACATCCAAAAGAATCATATATGGCTGCTAACAAACGAATATTAAGATATCTGAAAGGAACTCCAAACTTAGGTTTGTGGTATCCTAGGGAATCATCTTTTACATTAACTGCCTTCTCTGATGTTGATCATGCAGGTGATAAAATGGATCGGAAAAGTACATCAGGAGAAGTACAATTTCTTGGTGACAAACCCGTCTGCTGGTCATCCAAAAAGCAACATTGTGTGTCACTATCAACAGCTGAAGCTGAATATGTTGCAGTATCATCGTGCTATTCACACGTGTTGTGGATGAAGAGCAAACTGAGAGACTACGGATTTACACCTCAAAAGATTCCTATATATTGTGATTCTCAAAGTTCAATTGCAATTGCTTTAAATCCGGTGCAACGTTCAAAAACTAAGCATATTGATATCCAGTATCATTTCATAAAAGATCATGTAGAAAATGGTAACGTAGAATTATATTTCGTACCAACTGAATATCAGCTAGCTGTTTTGTTTACCAAAGCATTAGATGAAAAACACTTTAATTTTTTGGTATACAAATTGGCTATGTTGGATCGTTAGATTTAAACATTCAGTTGTTACACAATATAATTTTAATTTTACAATATTTTACTTGATTTAAAAATTGTTGTTAATGTCATGTGATTTAAAATTCTTTAATCATTCTGGGATTTAACAAAATCGGATTGTCATGTGCAGGGGGAGAAAACAGGATAATTTAGTTGATAATTGATTAGACTGAAAATTTTTATCTGATATTTTGAATATCTGATAATTATTTTATCTGCTTAATTGCAAGGGGAGCAAGATTAAAAAGTGATATTGATCTGAGGGGGAGCATAATTGCAAAATTCAAGGGGGGGCAACATTTTTATTTTTGTTTTGTTTCTTTTGTTAAAAAATTTTAGTTCATTTTATTTTTTTTAGTTTATTTTAATTTTTTGTTTTGTTAAAAAAAAATTATTTTCGTGATGTTCAATTTTTTTTTTGTTATTAAAATATTTTAGTGTGTGGATTGTTATTCTGTTAATTGGGCTTTCAAAGAAAAATGAAAGTTTGAGGTAAAAGTTTAAGTGGGCTGGGTATTTTTCAAATTTTGAAAATCCCTATAAATTTGAATTTTGAATTCAAATTTCATTTTTTTCGAAACCGGCGCACTGTTCATCTTTCTTCCCAAACTTTCTTTACATTCCTTTATCACCAAGAAATCCATGATTCAGTACAAGATTTCACATTTTTTGTTGCAATTTGAGAGTATTTTAGTTTCCTTTTAGTGTTTAGTAATTTTCAACTTTATGTTAGTCGAGTTTTAATGTTTAAATGCAACTGTGTGTGTTCTTGGTGTTTTGGTGTGTGTATTTGTGTTCTTTTGAGTTTGTGTTTTATATCTGAAATTAAAAGTATGGTTTTGATTATAGTGAACATATAAGCTTGAATATTAAATTTCAAGTCTTACATCTAACCATACAACATTTTATTTTAAATTTGAACTTCAAAACTTTCAAAAATTTAAACTCACTGAAATTCGGATTTTATACGGTTCAAATGTTGTTTTTAGACAAACTTCAGTAAAGGAAAGTTGGTTAAAATGATTTTTCGAGTAGGAACATGTAAATGTTTTAGCCTAAATGTCCCTGAAATAATTTTTGATAATTTCAGTGTTGTTTAGGACTTAGAAAAGATTTTAAGTTCAAACTCGATCAAAGAAGTTGATCGATAAAATTTTCTTTTCGATCGAGTTGGACAACAAGGGTTTCAAGAAAACATTTTGTTTTAATCGAGTTTGAAAGATTTAGGACTTAGAAAATTTTAAATTCTTAAAACTCGGTTCAAACGTTGACCGAGAAAAATCTTTCTACAACCGAGTTGGATTACTTAGTGTTCAAGAAATTTTCTGTTCAATCGAGTTGACTCAATGGCTTGTCCGAGAAATTCCTTCTTTCATGCGAGTTGGTTCACAAGTCATTCGAGAAACTTTTCATATGTTTCGAGTTGGTCAAGAAGTCATTCGAGAAATTGTAACTTCTATCGAGTTGCTTCAAAGGTCCTTAGGAAAAGTTCAAAGAACAATTCGAGTTCATCGTAACTTTACTCGAGAAAAATCATGTTTTATCCGAGTTTGTCATTAGTTCATCTAGGTTGACTTGTATTTGTTTCGAGTTTATCACTTAGTTAACCGTTTGTATATGGGTTATTCGAGGTGGGTTCCATATCATTCGAGAAAGTTGTAGACTCATTCGAGTTTATTCTTTCTTGATTCGAGTTTCAAGGCAAATTTTTCAAAAATTTTCTAAGTGTGGTGAAATATTAATTTTTTAGAGAAATTTCACAATTTTCAAGAAAGTTTTTAAATTTGTGTTTTATTAACATTGGTCTCTTAATGATTGACTTTGGAGTCCAAACAACTATATTTTATTATTATTATCTGGAATCCCGATGCTTTAAACAATAAAACACATATTTTTCTAATTTCTCGTTAAATTTTTTTTATTTTTCTATCTGTAGGATTAAATTTGTTTACCTGACATTTCTAACATGTTTGTTATTTTTACAGGAAACAAATGACATCCCAAGCCCCCACCCACAATTCAAGTTCATCAGATTCTCATTCATCTTCTAACCATACACTGGTCTCTAAACCAGTTAAATCATCTTCCGTTATCCGATGATCACCTTCATCACCCATACCTGAAACTCGATTGGTCAAATCTAAGTATTGCCTATCCCTTCTAGATAATAATCATAGATTTGATCCCAGTGTCATTAAAGTGAGTCATCCTATTATTGTAGAAATCCTTAAAGGTCACCCTCCTAGGTATCTTTTGATATACAGACCTTCCATTCCTCTGGTATATCTACACCAATTCTAGAATACCATAAAATTTGTGCCTGCTGAAGGAGATCACCATTTCAAAGTCAAAATTGATCAATTCAAGGCCAAAATAACTTTAGCCAGACTCCGTCATAATTTGTTCCTACCAAGACGGATTGATACAGTAAACTTCCTAGAACTGGCAGACTTTGAAGATTTTGTTTCTGATGAAGAATTATGTCATGATCTAATCTGCTTGGGCTACTCCAAACCCTTGCCAAAAAGTTCAAAGTTTCATCGAAATGGTTTGAATGGAGAGTGGTATACCCTGTTTGGGATCATCAACAGGTGTATGTGTTAGATTTATTATTTCGATCCTAGGAGTTATTTTGTAATATTTATTTTCATTGTAATTTGTCTTGTATTTATTTCTATGTATTTCATGTCTATGTAAAAGTGTAGGGGCCATTGTTGCCAAGTGTTGTAACTTAATTAAAGGAGCCTATAAAAAGGCTCCTAGGGTTACTTTTGAAAAACACACGGTTGACTACATTTGAAATTCAATTCTCAGCCGCCACTGTTCCACTGTTCCATCAAGAGTCTTCAAACATTCATCTTGTCTTCTTCTTTATTAAACACATTTATTGAGCATGGTTTCTTCATGTGTTTGATGAGAAAAACGTTAAGGTGCTGAATACATTCGGGATTTCACATTTACAATTGGTATCAGAGCTCAGAGGGGTGGATTTCAACTGATTACTTACGGGTTCTGCTGGGTTGTTCATGTTCTTCGAGTTCTTCAATATTCAACCGGTTAGATCTTCATTTTTCATGGTTTTTCGAGTTTCTTGTGTTATAATGGTTCTATAAACATCAAATTATCATTATATACTGATTTTAAACTCATTTACTTCCATATCTTTGTTAAAATCATCAAGAATCGACCATTTTGAAGCTTGAAAATATGGGTTTTTTAAGTGGGTTTTTCATGTGTTCATGCTAGTTTTAAGTGTTTTCTAGGTTGTTTTAAATCACCAAAAGTGTTTAAAATAGTTTATAAATCATTTAGAACTGTTTTTAGGCATTAAAACTGATAAAAATCGAATTCTGTCTTTTCTGCCTTAGAAAAACGTAAAAACCTGCTGTATTTCGGATTACATACTGTAGCATTTCGGACCACATAGGCACCAAATTCGGACCCCACAATCATCCTAATTCGGACCATACTTAGGTGAATTTCGGACACCCCATAAGTCAATTTCGGACCCCAATTCGGTCTAATCCGAACTTCGGACCATCCGAAGTTCAGGAAAGACTTTCCATTTTTTCACTGATTGGGACTTGTTCTTAAATTTTTTAATTTCGGACCACACCATTTCGGACCATCCGAATTCGGTCCTTCCTCTGTCCCTATTTCGGAACCATCATATTTCGGCCACTTCACTGTTCATCCGAATTCGGTTCATCCGAATTCGGTCCATTGGTCCATCCGAACTTAGGTCATCCGACTTTGATTCCCCCAAGTACAACTGTTCATCCGAATTAGGACACACATCCGAATTAGGACACTCATCCGAATTAGGACCTTCATCCGGATTACTATTCATCCGAAATTGACCCATCCGAAGTCTAGTCATCCAAAATCAACCCATCCGACTCACTATTCATCCGAAATCACTCCATCCGAATTCGGTTACTCCATCCGAATCACTGTTCATCCGAACTCAAGCATCCGAATTCAGAACACTCTGGTTTCAGTCCAACCCATCCGTGTTCAGTTTCCACCTCTAAGATCTCCATATTCTTAATCAGCACCAATACTCATAATGTCTCGTGAAGCTCTTGTACTCGGATCTGAGAACAGACCACCTGTTCTCTATCCTGATGAGTACGAACAATGGAAAGCCCGGTTCCTGAAATTCGTTGGAATGCAACCTCTCGGGAATCTGATGCTTCAATCAATATCCGAAGGACCCGTCATCTACTATAGAGAGATTGCTGCCAGACCCGAGGCTGATCCTCCTGTCCTAGCCTCAAAAGTTGAAAGAGAGCCGGCAAATGAAGCCGAGAGGGATCGCCAGCACGCTGATAAGAGGGCAGAATATCTGATTTATCAAGCCCTCCCCACTGATATTTTGGTAGGTGTAGACAGTAAAATGTCTGCAAAAGAAATGTGGGACGAGCTGGAAATCCAAATGCTGGGGGCAGATCTTGATGATCGTGCCAAAATTGAAGAGGCGAAGGCAAAGTTTTCAGAATTCCGCGCCAAAGACGGGGAATCTCTGCAATCCACGTTTACCAGGTTTTGTGCAGTCCTTAACGAATTGAATAAACTGCACATCAAGAAGGATCGGGATGACATAAACATCCAATTCTTTGCCGCCTTAGCCCCCGAGTGGCAGCTTGCATGTAGGGCAACAAAAAGAGTTCTGAACATTCCTGAGGTATCCATAAATGTCGTCTTTAAGGAGCTTAAGAAATATCAAGGGGATGTGGATCAACAGAAGCTGATGGCAAATCAATTGGCCTCTCTACTGCTATCAGCCAACACAGGGTTGAAACCAAATGATTCCCTAGCCTTGATCACCAACACGCAGATTCCAACACCATCTTTTGCTCCTGGTTCTTCATCATCTCAGTACAGGTATGCTTCTCCTCCTCGTGAGGTCTATGATGAGGAGGAAGCCACGATCCAAGAACAGATTGCCTTGTGGACCAACCGTCTCCAACAACGACGGTTCTCCAACAAGACCAACAACCAACTCCGATATGACACTGGTCCTCGGAGGTACTCAGATGACAGGAGGGATGACCGCCGCGATGACTATCGCAGAGATGACTACCGCAGGGATGACAGGGATGATCGCCGGTATGATGACAGACGCGACTATCGCGATGATCGCCGTTATGAAAGGCGTGACGAAAGGCGAGATGACAGGAGAGATGACAGGAGAGATGACAGGCGGGACGATCGAAGGGATGATCGTCGGGATGACCGCCGGGACAGAAGGCGTGATGATAGCCGTGAGCACCGCCGGGCCGACAAAAGGCCGGCGGAAAGAAGAGAGGAGAAGCCAAGAGCAGACGAGCCAAAGGCCACTGATGAACGTCTCTGCTACAAATGTGGCAAACCGGGCCACTTTGCTAGGGAATGCAAGAACAATTTTGAGAGAGACGTTGCGTATTACGAAAGAAAGCTCGAGGCTGCAAAGAAGAAATCGGATGCGTTGGCCCTCGTCGCCCAGGAGGACTACTGGGATGCTGAAGATTCAGACGACGAGGATGAAAAGGGCAAGAATTGCTATATGGTTGATCGTCAGGGGTTGGAGATTTGTACTGATGTCACTGCTGCAATTTCAGACACTGCTGCTGAGGGGGAGACAATGAAACATCCACCAGCATGTCTGATGGCTACAACCGACGATCCCGAATGCTCCACATCCGGTTCAGAGTCCAGTGAGGTATATTCCTATTACATTCATGCACATGTAAATAAATTATTTGTAGATAATGAATGTACACTACACACACAAATACTTGATCTACAAGATAGATTAAAAGCTGAAACTGCAAAGTGTGTACAGGCTGAACATCAAGCTCCTATTTTGAAAGAATCATCTGAATTATATCATGCAAAATGGTTAACTAATCATAATGTTATAAAACAGATGTTGATAGAAAAAGTAGATGTTCAGGATAGGAATATATACCTTGAATCTTGCATGGAAACGCTTTCAAAAGAAAAACTCTCTTTAAAAGAAGTAATTTCTGTTCTTACAAAACAATTAGATGTGGTAAATATGGAAAATATAGACAGTTTAGAAAAATACAAAATGATTGAAGAAGAAAGGATAAGTTTGTACGCAAGAATAAAGACCCTTGACGATGCATTTTTGAAAAGGGGTCAAACAGAACAAACTATCCCTTTAAATCAGCCCAAAGAAACTAGGTTTTACCATTCTAAACAAGGAATTGGTTTTAAAAATCCTAAATATTTGGAAAAAGCACAAAATGTCTTGCCTGTATTTTATGACATGAATTATATGGGAGCCGGTATTAAATCTTTCTTTTTTGAGTCATCAAAAGAAGTTTTAAACCAAGAAAATGAGAAACGTGTTGCGCGTAAAGATAAAGAAATTTCTTTTCATTATGAAGAACTTAACGAGAGTTATTCTTCTAGAGTACCCACTTTAGAGGAAGATCTCTCGTCAACTTATTCAGAAACTGAATTGAACACTGAAACTGAAAAATCAACTCCTCAACTTTATATTCCTGCAAAAGTTCTTCAACAACAAATCATTGTTTTAGAAAAGGAATTGAAGTCATCTCAAGAGAAAGCACTTGATCTTCAAGATGCTCTTCTTAAGAGAGAAGAAGAATTGATAAATCAATCTTTTCAACAAACTGTGGAAGTCACTGTCTACAGAGAAAATTTTGAAATAGTTTCACAACAATTGAAAGATCTTTCAAAACAACAAACACTTTCTCATTCTCTAAAAATTCCATGTATGTCATCAGATAAAGGTAAGGCTACAGCTGAAACTTCTTCTAT
This sequence comes from Centrapalus pauciflorus, assembly GCA_020465985.1. NCBI lineage: Eukaryota > Viridiplantae > Streptophyta > Magnoliopsida > Asterales > Asteraceae > Centrapalus > Centrapalus pauciflorus. The sequence continues at coordinate 251,258 of JAANYP010007814.1, read as the reverse complement.
CTTTGTCAAAGGTGAGTGCTCAAATGATTTCAAGAATGAAGTTTCTAAAAAGACTCAGATGAAATCCAAGTCTTTTAAGAAACCCTCTCACCACCAAAAAGAAAAGTCTGTCAAGTCTAAATCTTCCATGCTTACTGACTCAAATTGTTTTGTTCCTACAGATCATATAAGGAGAGTCCCAAAAACCACCATGCAGGATTTTACAAGTTTTTTTGTGAAGAAGGCTTTAATGCCAAGTGATTTTGTTACTAGAGATAGGATGTCTGTAATATCTAAAGACAATTTGTGTAACAAAGCGTGTGACAATGTTTGTAATGATGTACCGAATTCTACTATTCCGTTAAAGTACTCTTTCAAGGATTTGTTTAATCTATGTCCAACTAAATATAGACGACAGGTTCCTGAAATGAATGCTTTTGTGCCTTATCCTGTTAAACGTATTTGGAAAAAGAAAACTAAAAATAGTGCATCATCGGCCACAAACAAAGTTGAGACATGTCCGTTGCCAAGGCCCAAAACCAAAGCAACGGTCAAGAAGGTCTCAACAAGACAAAAACCGAAGGCAATTTCAGCGCCTATGGTTCCAAAACCCAATAAATCCAATCTTCAATTTATTCCAAAGGGTTGTGCATCTGGACCACACACAAATGCTAGTTGGGTTTCTAAATCTGTACACGTGCCATATAAATCTGGAAATCCTAACAAAAAGGGACCCATATTGAGGTGGGTACCCAAGGTTGTGTGATCTTAATGCAGATGGTTCTTGGTTACTTCTGATCAAGACCCGTGCTTCAAAGAAATGGCTTCTAGTTACCTTAGACTAGGACCCGTTCTTTTGCTTGTCGGTTGTGCTTAAACCGACACGGTTGGCATCTGTGCACACAGCCCAGGACCCGGTCTTAACTCATCATGTTTTCTGAACATCTCGGTTCAGAACACGGTTTGATTGTCAATTAAAAATGGATGTGTTTGAATGCATATAGTTTTTCATTATATGAATTTATGTGTTTTTCAGGCTAAGTCCATTTGGTATATGGATTCGGGTTGCTCCAAGCACATGACAGGAAGAAGAGAATTGCTGTCCAACGTTGTTGAACAGTATTGCGGAACTGTGAAATTCGGGAACAACCATCAGGCTCAAATAAAAGGATACGGGGACTTAGTTCTAAATAATCTGGTCATCAAGGACGTTGACTATGTTGAGGGGTTATCTCATAATCTTTTTAGCATAGGACAGCTCTGTGACAAAGGACTAGAAGTAACATTTAGGGCTAAGAACTGCAGTGTTAAGAACATGGATGGAAAAGAAATCTTGACTGGTTCCCGAAAATCTAACCTTTACACCATTGACGTATCTAAGCTTGTAGTGAAGGATAACATTTGTCTACTATCAAAAGCCTCGTCAAAAGACTCTTGGTTGTGGCATCGAAGATTATCCCATTTGAATTTTGATAACATCAACAAGCTGGCTGCGAAGCAATTGGTCAAAGGACTTCTTGAGTTACGCTATGAAAAGGACCATCTGTGTGGAGCATGTGAGAAAGGAAAAATGAAACGATCATCTCACAAACCAAAGCCCGAACCATCAACAAAAAGAGTTTTGGAGCTACTTCATATGGATTTATGCGGACCGATGAGAACACAAAGCATAAATGGAAAACGATATGTGTTGGTTATCGTCGATGATTATTCTCGATATACCTGGGTAAGGTTCTTGCGTTCCAAGGACGAGACAGCTCAAGAAATCATTGATTTTATCAAGAGTGTCGAGACCCAACAGCAGCTGTCAGTACAATCAATCAGATCAGATAACGGCACGGAGTTCAAGAACTCGGTAGTAGAGGGCTTCCTTCGATCCAAGGGGATTCAGCATCAATACTCTGCTGCTCGAACACCTCAACAAAATGGGATCGTGGAAAGGCGTAACCGTACGCTAGTAGAAGCCGCTCGTACAATGCTCACATACTCAAAGCTACCTCCGTTCTTGTGGGCCGAAGCCGTATCAACAGCATGCTATACACAGAATCGCTCCATCATTCATAAGCGCTTTAACAAAACTCCATACCAACTCTTTTTGAATAAAGTACCATTTATCAAGTACTTACGTGTATTTGGTTGCAGGTGCTATGTGCTGAATGACAGAGACAACCTCGGGAAATTTAACGAAAATGCGGATGAAGCGATCTTCATTGGATACTCATCCAATTCGAAGGCGTATCGCGCATTCAATACCCGAACTAGAACAGTCAATGAAAGTGTACACGTCACATTTGATGAGTTGGCTGAACTGGCACCCGAAGTTGATCAATCAGGACCACGCATTACTCAAATGCCTGGAGACTCTTCGAATAACCCCATTTCTTTTTCTTCTTCTGATTTGGTTAATTTATTTGATCCTTTTTATGTTGAATTTTTCGGTCCTAACGCTAGTGTGTCTAATGTTGTTAATAATGTAGGTAATCCTTCCAGTTCAACTGCGCCGCAAAGTTTCTCCACTCCCTCTTCATCAACATATCCTCATCCATCCACATCATCCACCGACACATCCGCAGTTGAATCTACTCCTATAATACCCTCACATGTAATACCAACGATTCTTCCTTCACCTGAACACTCGGAAATTGAACCAGAACCTGTGGTACCATCATTTGAAACCATTGACCATGAATCCTCATCCATTCCCATATTAACCACAGAGGTTCCATCCCGAGCACCCCTTCCACACGAGATCAAATGGACCCGCAGTCACCCAACAGAACAAATCATTGGTGACGTAACAACAGGAGTCCAAACTCGTAGGGCATCTGCTAATGAATGTCTCTACACATCATTCTTGAGTATGATAGAGCCCGCTCGTGTGGATGAAGCCCTGACAGATCCGGATTGGATAGTTGCAATGCAAGAGGAACTCAACCAGTTTGAACAGCTAAGAGTATGGCGGTTAGTTCCCAAGCCAAAAGACCGTACAGTCATCGGAACAAAGTGGATTTTTAAGAACAAACGAGATGAAAACGGCATTGTGATAAGGAACAAAGCAAGACTTGTTGCCAAAGGCTACCGACAACAAGAAGGGATAGATTATGACGAGACCTTCGCTCCAGTTGCACGGATCGAAGCAATCAGAATCTTCTTGGCGTATGCGGCACACAAAGACTTCAAAGTGTACCAAATGGACGTCAAGACTGCCTTTCTAAACGGTGAACTTACGAGGAAGTGTATGTTGAACAACCACAAGGCTTTGTTGATGCACATAAACCTGACCATGTTTATGTGCTAGATAAGGCCCTCTATGGTTTAAAACAAACACCTCGAGCATGGTATGATAGTATTTCGAATTTCCTTATTTCTGCCGGTTTCTATAAAGGTGTGGTGGACACAACTCTGTTCACTAAAAGGGAAGGCCCACATATAATGCTAGTACAGATTTATGTTGACGATATTATATTTGGATCTACTGACAGTAATTTTTGTAAGGATTTTTCAGCCCTAATGGAGTCTCGGTTTGAGATGAGTATGATGGGGGAAATGAACTTTTTCCTCGGATTACAAGTCAAACAACTTGAGGATGGGATTTTTGTGAACCAGTCGAAATATATTCTTGACATTCTCAAGAAGTAGAAGTTAGACTCTTGCACGAGTATCGCAACTCCCATGGCCTCCAACTGTAAGTTAGACACCGATCCTTCCGGGAAAAGTGTCGATAATACAACTTACAGAGGGATGATAGGATCCTTACTGTACTTGACTGCCAGTAGACCGGATATAGTGTTTTCAACAGTTAATGTTATATTTTCTTAGTTGTAGTTAAATAAGGTATTCAGTTAGTTATTTTAAAGTAGGATCTGTAATTTAATGCATTTTTATTAACCTTTCAACTGTTCACGTTTAATTTTTGCATGAACATTAACTGCACTCATGCAGTTTCGGATGTCCGAATTCGGACCACCACCCGAATTCGGATGTCCGACTTAGACTTGTTTCAAAATTTGTCAAAGTACAAAACCAAATTCGGACCACTGTTGATCCGAATTCGGTTCACTGTTGATCTGAATTCGGACCATCAAAGCAGGGTCAAAATTTTCAAAATTTGAAAATTGTCTAAGTCTGTTCACCACTGTGCATCCGAAGTCGGATGATACCCGGATTCGGTCCCAATCCGAATTCCAGGTACCATCCGAAATTAGGACATATCCATATCATTTCATGCATTTTCACAAGTCCCCATCCAAATTCGAACCATGTTCATATCACATCCGAATTCGGACCACCTTCATTCATTTCACTACTCACTTCGGACCGTCATCCGAATTCGGTCCCCACTTTTCACATCATCCGAATTCGGTCGCCACTTTTCACCTCATCCGAATTCGGTCCCCCCCACCTCATTCATGCATCATTCAATTTCGGACGGATCCGAATTCGATGACACTGTTCATCCGAATTCGGACCATCCGAAATCCAACACTTAGCATTTTTTTTTTAATTTTTCATTTTTCATGTTTTCCATTTCTGCATCTTCATATAAATTAAAAATCTCAAAAATAGTTCCATCCAAGTGCACCATTGATTAGAGTTAGGATCAGTGTTTGAGTGAAACGGTCTTATCTAACATCGGTCTCTTAACGATTGACTTTGGACTTTTTTAGTGGAATTTTATTCTGCTAATAAAGACCCGATGTTAAACAGATCAGACAATTTCTATTTCACACTCATCTAGACTTCACATCAATGCATTATCATATCAAGTCTTATGATTCTAACTTTGTTGCACTTTGCAGGATAATGGATCCCGCAATCGTTCTCACCGTACCCCATCCTCCCATTCCAAATAATAAAAGGAAAACTTGCTGCAGATTCAAAGAGAAAGGCAAAGAAAGGTGGTCTAAGTGTTAATGACAGAAAGATGATGGTGGAGTTGATCACGAAGATTGAGTCGAGACTAACGAACATAAAGAGTATTCGAAGATTTGAGATGAAGCTCGGACTGAATGACTGAAGACTGATTATCTTTCATCAAAGGGGGAGATTGTTGGAAATTAATATAGTTGATGAAAATAATAAGTCTAGGGGTCTTATTGTAATTAACCAATAGTCTTGACTTTTTGTATAAATAGAAAAGGTTGTACTGAAATTGTACAGTTCGTACATTTTACTTTTTCTCGAAAATTCCAATTGTACGGATTGCAGATCTAGGGTTTTGTGCTCTCATTCACAGTATTGTAATTTCAGATCTTGATCAATATACGCATTCGGTTAGTGTTTCTTGTTTTTATTAATTGATTTATACTTGTTTGCGATTGATTAAAGAAGAATATCAGAAATTATATCCAATTCCTGAAACTCGAACATATACACCATTGATGTAGTAGTGCTAATAGGCAAGGATAACATCTGTATGTTGTCAAAAGTTTCTTTAAAGAACTCATGACTATGGCATAGACGAATATCTCACATGAACTTTGACAATATAAACAAGCTGTCAACCAAGCATCTGGTCAAGGGTTTCCCGGAACTACGCTATAAAAAGGACCACCTTTGTGGAGCATATGACAAGGGAAAAATGAAAAGATCCTCTCACAAACACGAACCCGAACCATCTACATGGACGTAATTGGAGCTGCTGCGTATGGATTTATGCAGTCCTATGCAAACTGAAACACTAATGGTAAAAGCTATATGTGGTTATCATGGACGACCACTAACGATATACCGGGGTACGGCTCTTGCGATCCTAGGACGAGACACCTAACTGAACAAATCATCGATTTCATCAAGAGTGTTGAGACCAAGCAGCAGTTGTCGGTACAATCTATCTGATCAGACAACGGAATAGTATTCAAAAACGTGGTAGTAGAGGGATTCCTTCGATCCAAAGGCATTAATCATCAATACTCCACGGCCAAACACCTCAACAAAACGGAATAGTTGAAAGACGTAACTGTACATTTGTAGAGGCTGTCCGTACCATGTTAAACTACTAGAAGCTACCACTGTTTTTGTGTGCCGAAGTTGTTTCAACTGCTTTCTACTCACATAACCGTTCTATCATACATAAGCGCTTCAATAAAACTACCAATTATACTTAAATAAAGTGCCTTGGGTCAAAGACTTACTAGTTTTTGGTTACAGCTGCTACATTCTGAATAACAAAGACAATCTTTGGAAGTTCAACGAGAAAGCAGACAAGGCGATTTATATTGGATATTCATCCAATTTAAAGGAGTATCGAGCTTACAATACTCATACAAGGATAGTCTACGAGAATGTGAATATCACATTTTATGAATTGGCTGAACTCGCTCCTAGGAGATTGATAAGTTAGTGTCACTCCTATACATGGAGATTCTTCCACTTCTACTGATTTAATGAATTTATTTGACCCTTTTTATATTGAATTTTCGATACTAATATGAATACTTTTTCAGCACCTGTAGATACTTCAAATTAATCATAGTCAACAGTTCTACCATTTCCATCTCCGTCATCATTTTTTCACAAATCCACAAACTGTACAGACTACTGCTCCTCATATACCCTCCCACATTACGCGAAACGCTATCCATATACCTCAACAAACCGAATCTGAACAAGAACCAGTGGTACCATCACTTGAAACCATTGAACAAAGCACTTCATCCATCCCCACTCTAACCACTGAGTTACCTTCTCGTTCTCCCCTCCCACATGAGAAGAAATGAATCTAAAAACACCTAACTGAACAAATCATTCGTAATCTGACAACTGGAATTCAAGAATGAAGGGCGTCTACTAATAAATGTGTCTTTGCATCATTTCTTAGCATGATAGAGCTCGCTCGTGGGGATAAAGCATTGAAACACCCAGATTGGATAGTTGCTATGTAAGAAGAACTAAACCAGTTTGAACAGCTAAGAGTTTGGCGGTTAGTTCCCAAGCCTTAAGATGAGCAATTATCGGGACTAAATGGATTTTTAAGAATAAAAGAGATGAAAACAAAATTGTAGTAAGGAACAAGGCAAGGCTAGTCGCAAAGGGTTACCGAGAGAAAGAGGAAATAGATTATAACAAGACCTTTGCTCCGATTTCACGGATTAAAGCCATCTGAATCATCTTTGCGTTTGCGGCACATAAAGACATCAAAGTTTACCAAATGGACGTCAACACAGCCTTGTTAAATGGTCAAATGAATGAGGAGGTGTACGTTGAACAACCCCAAGGCTTTATTGATGCACATAAACCATACCATGTTTATGTGCTAGATAAAACCCTCTATGCTTTGAAACAAGCACCTCTCCCTAGTATGATAGCCTATCTAACTTCCTTATCGCTGCCGGTTTCAGTAAATATGAGGTGAACACAACATTGCTCACTAAAAGGGAAGGCCTGCATATAATGTTACTCCAAATTTATGTCGACGACGTTATATCCGGCTCTACTAACCCTAAGATTTGTAATGACTTTTCAAACCACATGGAGTCCAGATTCAAGATGAGCATGATGGGGAAATTAAATTTTTTCCTCGTATTGCAAGTCAAATAACTTGATGTTGAGATATTTGTTTACCAATCAAAATATAATCTTGACCTACTCAAGAAGTACAAGTTAGACTCTCGCAAGGCTATAGCAACTCCCATGGGTTCCAACTGTAACCTAGACACTGATCCTTCTGATAAAAGTTTTGATGGTACATCTTACAGAGGTATGATTGGTTCCTTACTCTAACTTAGGGCCATTAGACCAGACATAATATTTTCTACATGTCTTCTGTTTGCTTTTAGGCAAACCTTAAATAATCACATCTTACGGAGGTTAAACACATCTTCTGCTATTTTAAATGTTAACCCGATCTTGGTCTATGGTATCCAAAGGGAACCAACTTCGATCTTACTGCCTTGTCCGATGCTGATTTTGCTGGTTGTCGAGTAGATGGAAATAACACCTCTTGTCGAATACAATTTTTAGGTGATAAATTGGTGAGTTGTTCTTGCAAAAAGCAAAATTGTGTTTCCACATCTACAGCTAAGGCGGAGTACGTACTAGTTACAAGTTATTGCTCTCAGGTACTGTGGATGAGGATGCAGTTACCTGATTATGGATTCACACATACTAATATCCCTATCTATTGTGATTCACAGAGTGGGATTGCTATCTCTAGCAATCCTGTGCAGCACTTAAGAACAAAACACATAGACATCAGGTTCACTTTATTAAAGCCCATGTAGAGAAAGGGACGATAGAATTGTATTTTGTTGGCACGGATTTTCAACTGCCTGATGTGTTTACTAAGGCTTTAGACGAACCTTGTTTTCTGTTTCTAGTATCAAAAATTGGCATGTTGAATCGCTCCTCTAGTTGATTTATATATATTTTAAAAACAAATTTGTTTAAAGTTTTCCGCATAACTAAAACTTCTTTATTTTACAGACCTATGTTAATTCCACTAACGAGAAGTGTCGCAAATTTTTTTTTTTTTTTTTTTGTGTTTGTTTACCTATTTACTTCTCTAATATTATTGAAACTAATAAATGCAATGTTTGATGTTAAATTTGAGTGGAAAACTTCAATTTATTTAGGTCTGTTGGGATTTCTTTATTTCTTTGGGGATAATTGCTTAACACAGGATATACATTAATGCATTTAATATGATGTTTTAATACATTAAAGACCATACCTAGACTCACCATATGAAATTCACCACGAGACTTAGTCTCGGTGTCAAAGTCTTTAACACCAACTCACGTATAATACTAAGTCTAGGTTCAATCTATATGCATATGCACACACTCGGATAATTATGCTAGTAATTTAACATGAAAAGTACCAGTCTCAGGGTCTTATGCATATCAACATACACAACATATGTCTTAATACATCATTCATGCACGTAATACATATATATATCTAAAGGTCATAGTACCACACACATACACATTCTATGACTTACTTAGCTTCCCACCATAACACCCCAGACTTGTCTCGGGGTTCTAGACTTCAAAAACACACACACACACACACACCATAAATATCATAGTCCTACGGAAATGGGCCAAGGGCTGAAGAACAAAGGCCAATGGCCGAGAGAGCTTAGGCTAAGCGACAAATCCATGGCCACCTTCATCACCTCTCACCCCGGGACTATATTTCTCGGGGTCAGACACTTCATACACCGACATATCTAATCTAAATAATAAGATTTAAGGAGAAGGATAAATGGTGAATGATCAAGCAAACAACTCTAAGCCAAAGCCAACATGACTTACAGCCAGATTAAGGAACCCCCAACTCGAGTTTTTAAGACTCAAGGTCAACATGATCAAGTCTAGGACTCACTTACACATCGACACAATAAGTATCTTGGTGTGTGAGTTGATTTCAAAATTCAATCCCATAATTTTTATATAAAGAAAATCAAGCACTATACGTATGCATACATAAGGTTGAATGATGTTTTATACAAGTATTGGTTGCCAATTTTGTTGGTTAAATGGAAATTCAAGTTCGTATGTTCTTACTGGAACCATAGGTTCACACACACTCTTGCATTCATGTTCAATGATGATTTAGATAATGAATTACCTTGAGGTCTTCTTGGATTCTTGAAGATTATGTTAAATGAACACAATTCCAACTGAATCACTTCAAATCATCAAGTCATGAATGAGAGTTACAATGTTAAATGAACACAATTACAACTGAATGACTTCTTGGATTCTTGAGAGAGGATCTTGAGACGTTTTAGATGAAACGAAATAATTAGAGTGTTACAATGGCTAAGCAGAATGATATACTATGCACTTTATGTTTATGAGTTTGGCAAATTGACATTTTGCACCCCTTAACCTTAAATTTAAACAAACAGCGTAAACAACCCTAGATAATAACTTTGATTAATTTAATGTTAAGTACATTGCTAAACATAAAATAAAAGCTACATGAAGGTATTACTTTATGCTAAACTAAGTTTGGGATATTATAGAATGGGCTCCGTCATGCCTATCTTCGTCCTCGAAGTCAGTTATGCTCAAACATACTAGGGTCTGTTGAGTGCATAACAACTTTTGATTCCCTAGTCTAATGTGAACCTTTATGGTGTTTCCACTGGTCGAGCACCATCTATAATTCTCTTTCTCGAAGCTTCTTCATCTTCGTATCTAGAATACACTTTGGCTCTTCAACTATACGAAGCTTCTCATCAATTTGTAGATCAACATGAGGTATATGTTCTTCTCGCCCGTTGGCCAAAATCTTTCAAAGATGACAAACATGGAATACATGATGTACCCCATCCAAATAATATTTTTGTTCAAGATAATAAGACTGATTGGTTATATTTTCACGATCTTGAACTGACCAATGGGCCTTGGAGCCAGCTTGGTTCGCTTTATAAACCGCACCTGTTGTTTATGATTTCCCAGAATATTATCAGCACTCGTGTATATTAATCATACAAACATTCAATCAAACAGAATATGATCTCAATGATTGAAGAATGATGATGAAAAATACAAAGATAATGTTCTCTCTAAAAGGCAGCTGTATTTCCAGAATCGTGTGATTGTTTATTGAGAAACCCTAGGTTACCTACTTTTACATGGGAATAAAATCAAGTTTCCATGATTTACACTTTGGCCCCCTCCACTTGTAAAATAAAGAAACAACTTGAACAGAGTCTTTAAATAAATTACAATGAAATAAACTAATAATATTTATTACAAAAGAAAGCCACAAGATCGAAATTAAATATCTAACAATCTCCCCCTTTTCGATCATTGTGGCTGAACTCGGGCATTCTGTAGTTTCTCGGAGGCCAAGGACGACGTCGAACCATCTAGTCACTTGCCGTAGATGTAGCCTCTCGTTCAGTATTTCTATTCCGCTGAGAATCTCTTGAATATCCTTAAGTTTGAGTCTGTGTTCAGGATTTGTCTGAGCATCGTTTTCTTGTATCCTTTTGGTAAGCTCGGCTCTGACTAATCTAATAGTTCTGTCGGAGTAACAAGGTAGATCCTCAAAGCGCATAAATCTTTTCTGGCCTCTTAAATTCAAATATTTGATTCCAGGTTGCCCTCCCAATAGAACTTTGAATGCCGGGTAGTGGTCTAGCAGAAATATGTCTTGCTTAGGTGCTTTTAGACCTACTTTAACTAGTGCACTCTCAATCGCCATTTGAAAGTCTTTTAGGCACATTACAATTGAGCGGCGATTCCTGCTTCTAACTAGGGCGGCGACAGCGGTGACATGAGTCATACGTTTCTTAATTTTATTTTTCAACTTGTTGTGAAGAAACTCGATGTCATCTACGTTTGCATAATCAAGGTCAATTTAATGCAGTTCTTGAAGAGATCCGTCTTCTTTGAGCACTTCAAAACCAGGAGTGCATACCCGGGCTCTTTTATACATATGAATATTATTGATCTTTACAATCCTCGATTTAGACCAATATTTACTTTTATCCCTCTTTTCCCTTAACATCATCTGATTGTATTCTGGTTGTTCTGCTCGAGATGCATCGATCATGGCTGTTAGAAGATGTCTGTTGTAAGACCCCGGTCTCTTTCTAAAGACCATTTTTAATCTTTCTTCTATGAAGAGGTTCTGAAACTGTTCTGCAGGGAACTGTCTCAAAAACCCTTTTAACCCTTGGACCAGAGGCTCTTCTAGTTCAGTGGGAGTAGCTTCAAGAAGTTTCAAAACTCGAGACCTCCTGTCCTGTTTCATTTCTTCTCTGATCCCTCCATCCAGATATTGCACTTCACCCTTAGAATACCATCGAACCCATTCAATGTCTGTTATATCGTACCTTACGGTGACATCTCTGGTATCAAAACAGTCTACAGTTTGAGGCCGTGAAGTTTTGGCAGTAGGGGCTGAGGGAGTTGATTGAGCTGGAAGGGTTGATTGGACTGTTGGGGAAGTTTGGATTGGTGGGATTTCTTGGACTGTAGGAGTGGTTTGGATTGTTTGGGTTTCAATGGGAGCAGTGGATGAGGTTTGGATAGCAGAAATAATTTCCTCTTGAGGCGCTTGGGTTGGGGAATTCAAAAATTCAAACAAGGAAGATGATTTCTGTGGCGACTCGGGTTCAGGCTTTAGTGTAATTGGATGATAGTCTTGGTCATTATCAGAGTCTGTATCAGACACTAAAGTGACCTCAAATCTTTCAAAAATAGGCTCATACTCCACCATCGCTGACATAGGATCCAAAGAAGCTGGGCCTTCCACCATCGGCTCGTCCTCTATGTTAGTACATCCTGTGTGACGATAGCAGTCTAAGTATAGATAGCATTTTGTGTAAGTGAATTTACTTGATATTGAATATTAATAAGTGTTCGATATATATGTTTGATTATATACGTTTGATATTGATTGTTTGTATGTTTGAACTTAGGGTAACGTATTACAATAAGTTCAAATATAAAGTTCAAAGATAAGTTCAAAGATAAGTTCAAACATAAGTTTGAAGTCAGATTCAAATTTGTATAGGAGGACAAGTTCGAATAGGCTTTGGGCCAAGTTCGAATTTGTCCTAGACAAAGTCGAACCTGTCAGTATAACTAAGGGTTAATTCGATTAATTATCATACTTTTAGTAGAGACTTTCGAAGATTTCAGAGAGTTTAAGCAAAAGGCGATCTCGAACTTGCTAGCATTTTGGAGAGTTTCGTGTGGAGAGAATCACCGTATTGGGACGATCCGTTGTTCGTCTATCACCGTGCTAGTCTCCGTGTTTCGGTGTGCATGGTCTTTCCGTCAAGCCACTAACGAGGATTCCGCACTCGTTGGAAGGTGTCGCGTCAAGATAAGATCCGTAGAGACCAGACCTTACAAGTGGTTTCAGAGCCTAGTTGGTGTTCGTGGTCTTCTTCGTGTTCACTAGAAACATCCGTGGTTTCTTGACGTTTTGGACGGTTAAATCACACTATTAGACAGATTTTCTAGTTTATCAATTAAGATATCAGAAAATACTTTGCATTAGTTCAAGTTTTTGATCGAAATCAATATTTTTATTCTTAAAAATATTTGTGTAATCTGAAACCTTGAACAAAATTGAATTATTAGCCGTTTTTCGAACTTGCGTAGCTCGAACATCAAGGGGGTATTAGGGTTTACTCAAATTTTGAGTTTGTCAGAAGATACGCTCCTTTCGAAGTTCTTTGGGGTTTGATTCGAGTTTGACTGATGCGAATTTGCCTATTTTCGAATCTACACTTAAATTCGAATTTACTTTTTCGAATTTAGTAAGACCTTCGAGTTTGTCTAATATTTCGACTTTGGTTGAACTTCAAACTTAATTTCGAATTTAATTCCAAAAAAATTTAAAATTAATTAAATTCGAACTCACTCAAGTTCGAAAGTGTTAATTTAAATTAATTTCGAATTAAATTAATTAAGTTTCAATGAAAATTTTTTTGAAACAATGACAAATTTACAAAGGTTTATTGAAATGGATCATGAGGTTGGAAAGACAAATTCTCCACCTAAGTTGATGAAATCAGAGGATTATTATTGGTGGAAGGATAGGTTCGCCGACTTCGTTACATTTAATGATATGAGAATGTGGATATGTATCGACGAGGGATACGTTCCACCTACAACAGAGGTTGAAGGACGTCAAAGAGTCTTATCATATCAATAGATGAAGGATGATGATAAGAAGTTTTATGAGGCCGAGAACCGAGCATTCTCAATCATTAGAATGGCTTTACCTCAGGAGTTCCTGCACACATTTCACAATCAACGTACAGCAAAAGAATTGTGGGATGCATTGGAGAAAAGGAGTGAGGGAAATCCAAGGGTTAGGAAAAATAGAATGGAAATGCTCAAGCAGCAGTTCGCTATTTTCAAGTCTTTGAAAAACGAAAAGTTGGATGAGACCATTACTCGGTTCTATCATTTGTTGACTGAGTTAGACAACCATGATGTCGAGTATAGTGAGTAAGAGAAGATTGTAAAAATTCTAGATGCTCTACCAGCCAAATGGGAGATGTATGTGGCGCTGATAAAGCATGATGAAGACAAGTTTTATACTCTCACTCTAGAAATAGTCATAGAAACGCTGAGGGCCTGTAACTTTGAATTGCTGAAGAAAGAACGGGATTATGACCAAGTACATGATCCGGATATGTATTTTGGGAAGTCCAAACCTTCAACGGCAAGTGAAGTGAAGACGGCTACAGCATTCTTTTCGGGTCAAACATCGACACCGGTTGACGTAGATGACTCAGGGAGCTGGGTATTCTTAGGGTATTCTAGACCGGAAGAAAAGCCAACTTAGTCTACATCTACATCTCAAGGGTATTCAAAGATGCCGATGAGCGCAAAATCAGCTGAAGACCATCTAAATCTGTTGGCTTCATTTGTGGCCGCCTATGGCAATTGCGTTCAAGGGAAAATCAAAGACCCTGCGCTATGGGATTAGGATTATGATCAGGTGGACCCTAATGATTTAGAGGAGATGGATCTGCAATGGCCACTGGCCATGGTAACTCATCTAGTTAAAAGGTTCATCAAGAGGACAGGCAGAAATCTCAATGTCAGTAACAATAAGATTGGGTTTGATAAATTTAAAGTTAAGTGTTACAACTGCCAAGGGTTAGGACATTTCGCTAGAGAGTGTCAAAGACCTAAAGTCGAGAACTACCAGAACCAGTACCAGAATCAATCTCAAGGGAGATATCAGCAGGGTAGTTCAAGCAATCAGCCAAACATAGCTGGTCTGTTAACCAACGTCACATCTGACAGACAGCTCGATGGAACATATGACTGGAGTACACATCCAGAGTCCAACGCTAGAGCCTTTATGGCTGAAGTAACGGAGACTGGAAGTGTCGGAGCAGAGGAACAGGCAGGGGACATCAATCAGAATGATATCAATCCTATGTTGGTAGAAAATTCAGAAGATCAGACGATTCTAGAGTTCGCCGCACAGATGGCCAATGTGGAATCAGATCACGCCAAGGTAATTCTGAACTTCTTTATATTTCGTGATTTATGTGCTTTTGTGCTACATCTAATGATAGATTAAACTTAGTGCTAGAATCTCATCAAAATATAACTGCTCAAAATAAATCCTTAAAATCGGACAACGCTAGCCTCTTAGATAAAAAGGAAGACCTTAGAAATAAGCTTAAGGCAGATACCCAAGACGTCATAGTTCTAAAAGACAAGCTCAGTGAGTAGTGTGTTAGTTTAGAACTCATGTATGAACATGTTGAGGCATTGACCAAAGAGCTTAAGATAAAAGAGTTGGAGCTAGCTGAATCTAAGGTTAAGGTAGCCGAGGTGAATAGTAAACTGGAAAAGTTTAGGAACTCATCACTGAACCTAGGGAAGATCTTAGATGCACAACGACAGACTAAGAAACCTGTAGGTTTAGGGTATAATGAGAGTCCTCCACCTTTCAATGATAACTATGTACCTCAGCCTCAGGAGAAAACTGAAAAACCAGTTGAATCAGAGGTAGCACCTGAACCTATGTCTGAACCAGTTAAGGATAAAGAAGCTAGGGTGACTAGTAATAATGTCAAGATTAAGAAGGTTAAATTTGTGCCATCTTCTAGTGATAAGCCTGTAGGAGAATCCAAAATTGACTTTAATAATCAAGAGGAGGAAACAGTCACTATAGTTGAGACGAAAGAACAAGACACTAGTGAGACACCTAAGTCAAATGGCACGCATAAGAAGCCGATTGACAAAATGTCTTGCTTTAGATGTCATGAAAAGGGACATGTTGCTTCTAGTTGTCCACATAGGAAGGTAGACTCTACACCTAAAACTGGAAAGCCGGAACAACATAAACCTTCTACAAGTGTAGCAAGCACAAGTGGTACTCAAAATACCGAGAAAGTTGTGCAAGCCACACCAAAATCTGCTGTGAAACAAACACCTGTGTCAGGTCGACCCAACGAAGTGATTAGGACTAATTCACCAAATAGAGTCTCTAATCAATCTAGGTCAGGACCGCAACAAAATTATAGGAGTACTACACCTAGAAGAGCTTACACTCCGATTAGGTCACACACTCCTGTAAGACATCAACACCAGGTAGAGCTCAGGGATATCAATCAGAAATGTCTTATAATCGAAACTATTCAAGAGCTCCAAAGAAAATGCCTACACAAAGGCCGAGAGTGAACTTAAATCACTCTGCACCACAACAGGCTCTAAATCAAAAACCCAATTCACCTGAAAGGAGAGATGGGTATTTGAAAGAGTTCAAGTATGTGGACGAGAATGGTATTACCAAGTCAGTTATGGCTTGGGTTCCCCGTGATAACTAACCTATTTTATTTCATGTGCAGGAGATAACTACAGGTCTAAACAACAGATGGTTCGTCGACAGTGGTTGCTCGAGGCACATGACTGGGGAAAGAAGTCTACTCGCAGACTTCAAGGGAGGGAATAGGGGATTTGTATCGTTCGCTGGTAATAAAGGAGGAAATATCACCGGTACTGGAGTGGTTACTAATGGGACTATCAGACTGGATCAAGTTTATCACGTTGATAAACTGGTTCACAATCTCATTAGTGTATCTCAAATCTGTGATAAGAAGAACTCAGTACTTTTCACTGATACTGAGGCGTTAGTGCTGAAACCGGGATTCAAAGTACTTGAAGAGTGGATACTGATGAGGGCCCCAAGGAAGAATGACTTGTACATGCTAGACATGAAAAAACCGGAATCTTCGATGAGATCAATATGTCTTTTATCTAAAGCTTCAGAGACAGAATCAGTTTTATGGCACAGACGCATGACACACTTGCACCTAAGAAAAATGAACTATATCACAAAAAATGGGTTGGTGCAAGATGTTCCAATGAAGAGTTTTCAGTTTGAAGACAAGTGTCTACCTTGCAAGAAAGGAAAACAAAACAAGAAGGCACACAAGTCCAAGACTCAAAACTCTATAGCTGCCACGTTTGATTTGTTGCATCTGGACCTGTTCGGACCAATCAACAAAAGGAGTACAGATGGTAGTTGGTACTGTTTAGTTATTACTGATGACTACTCATGATTTTCTTGGGTTTTCTTTTTAGGTACAAAGGAGGAGACAGCTAACAAGCTAATCGAGTTCTTAGACCAAGTGGAAAACTCTTACGGAACAAGGGTAAAACGTATCAGGAGTGATAACGGAAGGGAATTTAAAAACACGGTTATTGGTGTATATTGCCTATCAAAGGGCATAGTGCATCAATTTAGTGCACCATATGAGCCACAACAAAATGGGGTGGCCGAACAGAAAAACAGGAATTTGATTTTGAGGTAGCAAGGACCATGCTCTCGGATTCAAGGCTTCCGACCATGTTTTGGGGGGAGGCAGTGAATACCACGTGTCATGTTTTAAATCGGGTACTTACCGTCAAACCATTGAACAACACCTATTATCAAGTTTTGAATAAAAGGCCACCGAATTTAACTCGCTTCGAACCGTTTGGGGTACCATGTACGTTAATGAAAACAAAACATCAACCTAAATTTAGTGAAAAGGCTGACGAAGGTTATTTCCTAGGTTATGTTTCGAACTCACCAAATAAAAGGGTTTTTAACAAATCAAATGGTACAGTAGAGATTTTGTATAACATTGATGTCACAAGTTATACATATGAACCCCAAACTGGTCCGGAATGGATTTTTGATTAGGACAAATTGTTTGAATCATTTAACATTCCTCTATATGGAAATGCAGGTACAATCGAACAGGACTTGTCATCATTAAATCTAAATGACGAGGGTCAAAGTTTTCCAAGGATGACTTTTCCATCAACATCTGAGACTACAACAACTGAAGATAGATCTCCAACAGAGAATGACTCTGATTTGCCTACAAACGAAAATCAGACAACACGTTCTAACTCTGAAGACAGTGTTCATGAGGAAGAAAATGTAAAGTCTGAAGTCGTTCCCCCGTTGGGTGAGATAGGATTTAGGAGATAATCTTAGGGTTGATGAGATAGAAACATCTAGGATTAACAAGGATCGTCCAGTTGAGAGTATCATAGGAAATCCTAATGCTGGTGTGAGGACTCGGAGTAGTTTGAATAACAACAAAGTGTTGTTGTCGATGATCAATGACTCCGAGGCCTTACACACTTGCCTTTATTCGTGTTTCATCTCGCAAGTAGAGCCGAAAAATGTGCAAATGGCACTAAAAGACAATTCTTGGGTTGAAGCGATGAAGGAAGAACTGTCACAATTCAGGAAACTTGAAGTGTGGGAGTTAGTTCCATTACCTCGAGGAGAAGTTGCAATAGGAACCAAGTGGGTTTTAAGTGCAAGAGAGATGATCGGGATATAGTGACTCGCAACAAGGCTAGACTAGAGGTAAAGGGTTTCAACCAAGAGGAAGGAATCGATTACAATGAAGTATTTGCACCAGCGGCAAGGCTTGAAGCAATCCGTTTGTTTCTAGCCTTTGCGTCCTTCAAAGGTTTTAAGGTTTATCAACTTGCCGTAAAAAGTGTTTTTCTTTATGGGATAGTGAAGGAACTGGTGTATGCTGCCGCCCGGGTTTACAGATCCGAAGTATCCAGACAGAGTGTATCGTTTAGATAAGGCTTTGTATGGACTACATCAAGCACCAAGGGCATGGTACGAGACGCTATCTACTCATCTTTTAGACAATGGGTTTGAAAGAGGGAGGATTGATAGTACGCTGTTTGTGAAGAGGAATGATGAACATTTCTTCTTGGTACAAGTGTATGTCGATGATATCATTTTCGGGTTATCAGACGAGAAGATGTGCAAAGACTTTGAGAAGGTGATGAAATCTAAGTTTGAGATGAGTGCTATGGGTGAGTTAAACTTCTTTCTGGGTTTGCAAGTTGAATATAGGAAGGAGGGTATGTTTATCCATCAGACGGAATATGTCTACGACATTTTAGAGCGCTTCGGGATGGAGGGGACAAAGCTGACTGCTCAATTCAGCATGCCAATTCAAGTGAATCATAATCTCAGACCGGGTACAGAAAGTGATACCAATGTGGATCCGACGTTATATCGGGCCATGATTGGTTCACTTATGTATTTAACTGCTTCTAGACCTGACATAATGTTTGTTGTGTGTATTTGTGCTAGGTTTCAAGCTAATCCAAAACAGATGCACATGAAAGCTGTGAAGCGGATTCGAAGATACCTCAAGTCAAAACCGAAGCTGGGACTTTGGTATCACGCGGATGGTGTTCTGGAATTGGAAGCATTCACGGATTCAGACTATGGAGGATGCAGCTTGAATCGCAAGTCAACAACTGGAGGTTGTCAGTTCCTTGGAGGGAGACTCGTTTCCTGGGAATGCAAGAAACAGACTTCGGTAGCCGTGTCAACGTGCGAGGCCGAATATGTTGCTGCTGGTAGTTGCTGTTCATAGGTTTTGTGGATACAGCAACAATTGCGGTATTACGATTTGACTTATACTCATACTCCTATTATGATAGATAACCAGTCAACTATTGCAATAACCAATAATCCCGTTAAACACAGTAAAACGAAGCACATAAACATCAGACATCATTTTATACGTGATTGTGCTGAAAAGAATTTAATTAAGCTGGTAAAAGTGGCAACGGAAGATAATAATGCTGATTTATTTACCAAAGCTTTTGATAAGTCATGTTTTGAGTTGTTAGTTCAACTAAACGGAATGCGTAATCCAGAGTAACTTGACCTTAGTTGAATTTATTTCTTTTCATAGCAGTAGAATTTCTTTCTTTTTATTATAGTAAGTTAGTAGGTTAGTTTATTTTTTTACTCTTATTTATGAAAAACAAAAGAAAAAAAAGAGAGAAAACCATAAAAAGCACAAAAAAAAAAAAGAATATCAGAAAATGAGTTAAGTGTTAGATACATAGGTTCAAAGTGACGAAAATTAGCATAGTCGATACAATCTCTAAGTGTTAAGCTTTCACACATAATGCACCTAAAACTCTAAGTGATATAAATTTTCTAGTTTGATGTGTTGGTAGGCATAATATACAAAGGGAATCTCAAGGCTAATAAAATATTCAAGAAAAAGTCAGACGTGTCACTAACTTAGATGTATGACCAAATGGTCTTAAATTTTTATGTTAGAGACATACAGACATTGATTCTAAATGAGGTATGCAAATTTTCTAGGGGATGTATAGCCACATCAGATACATCTTAAAGAAAAGAAAAGAATATAAAATCATGATAGTGAATTGAGAGTTAAAAGTAACTTTGTTGTACGTAAGTACAAACCTGTTGCCTCTGGTTTGACTTGAGTTAGCAAGATAAGTCGCTTTGTTGTATGTCGGTACAGACCTGTCACCGCTGTCTTGCTAGCTTTAAAATAAACTTTAAGACAAACTAAGACACTCTGTTGTATGTAAATACAGAACTATGTCCGATGTTTGCCTTTAAAAAAATTGCAATACCGAAAAGTTATAATCATTGTGTGTATGCTTTGATCATAAAAGTATTTCTAAGTATGAGACACGTAAGGTAGTTTCTTGATAAATAAAAAGGCCAAGGGATATTCCAAAGTGTAACATGTTTAAAGGGAAAATAATACCAACAATCGCCTAGAAATGTGTGTCACGACAAACAATCAAGGAATCAAAAATTTCTAAGTGTGAAAGTGTAATACTAAAAGTGCGTATCTGACACCGCTATCTGATTGAACTTTTTTTTGACTTTCTCACCAAAAATATTCTGTTAGTATAGGATGTGAATTTTAAAAGTCTTTTTGAGTAGTTAAAGTTTAAATTTTATTCAAAATTTTCTTTTATTTTATTCTACTTTATTTTATTTTATTTTATTTTTAGGAAAAAGGTCAAAGCTACTAAGGATGCATTTTTTAGTTGAATAAACATACATTGCATGAAAATCTCTCGCTTTGTGTGAATAATTTTGCAAAGTTTGTTTCGTTGCACGAAAAAGTTGGCAAAGTTTCAATAAGTTGAATTTTATTCGAAGATTTTAAAAATTTTCAATCTTGTTCGAATTTAAGACAAACTCGAATAAATTTTCGAATCTGTCAGTAAATTCGACTTTAATGCAAGTTCGAAGGTGGTTAGAATATAAAGGTCAACAGTGACTCATTAATGTCACCTACTTTCAATTTTTTTGATTCGAACTTGCACACCTGCGATTTCAAACTTGTTCTTGACTTTGCCGTTTTCGAAGATTCCACTATTTCTCGAAGTTTTGCTGTTGTGTGTTCGACTTACTTGTAAATCTAGGTATAATCATAAGTATTATACAAGATTTCGGTAGCCTAGGACTCATTTATAGCAAAAATCGACCAATTTTTGAAGTTTTTGGGTTTTAAACTTTGTGTTTCAAAATCACAAGTTTTAACCAGTGAAACTTCAAATAAAGGGCATATATCTTCGATTAGGACCTAATAGGACTAGATAATACCAATTTCTAAGTCAAATGGGGTTTAAATCATGGAGTTGTGTTCGAAAGTGACCTTCAAACATGTTCATCATGTTCGAATTTGTTAAGAAATTCGAAACTGTCAACAAACTCGAATTTACTCAAATTCGAACATGTCCTTCGAATTTATTATTAAAGTCGAAATATTTGCATAATTTTCAATTCAAACTTGTAGAAATGTGCAGATATGGGTGAAAGATCATTTTTTCAGAAGCATAATATGGTTATATCTCCAGACAGAGAGCTTCCTGAAGCTCAGGCATTTAGACCAATGGTGGAGTTTTTGGCACACTCCAGAGTTTCGTATGCACTATCGCACAATGTGCAAATCATATTGCCATATGTTAGACAGTTTTGGGATCATTTACAAGTAGATTGTACAGTGACGCCAACAGTCTTACGGACAAGGGTTGGCGGGCAGCCATTAGTGTTTTCTGGTGATATGCTTCGTAGAGTTTTGCAGCTCGGGACTGTAGAACAGGAGGCTGGGCCAATCTATTTCCCGTTGAGTGAAAGGCAATCGGCCTTTTTGCGGATGGGTTATGGATTAGATATAGCTAAAGCTTCTTGTATGAAGAGCGGTTTGATAGGCCAATGGAGGTACCTAGCGCACATGATTATGGTGTGCTTTGCACCTAAAAAGGCGGGTTTTGATTATATAGTATCCAAGATGCAGTCGTCTATGATTGCCTTGGTATATAATAAAAGTTTCAGTTTCTCGGAGATGTTCTTTGTGGAGTTCGTGCACCAAATCACGGCTCCAGCGCAGGATAGATTTTTGATGTATCCGCGTTTCATAATGATGTTGATCCGTCACTTTTTGCCAAACCTTCCACAGCTTCCAGATATTCAAAGTGTGGCAGTGATAGATAAGCGTATTGTTGCCGATTGCTAGTCACATAACGCCCGTAGGGCTGAGCAGATTAGACCACTGGATGCACCTCTCTTTCGTGCAGTGGTAGATCCAGAGTTTGTAGCCCCAGCCGGGGAGAACTGGGCTGGAGAAGAGCCAGAGCCTCAGCCAGTGCAGCAACAACAGCAACAGCCTCAGCAATAGCAAAGACCTCCACAGTAACCTCGCAGGAGGCAAAGAGCTACAGAAAGACCGATTCAGGCATCAAGGCCAACCTCAAGCAGAGTTTAGGAGCCATCGGCAGCAGGTCCATCGTCCAACGCTGCGGGCCCTTCAAGAGTGGCCCTAGAAATTGATCCTCGAGTAGAAACTCTAGAGGAAATTTGGGCACATGGCTCTCAGGCACAAGAAGATATTACTGCTGAGCTTATTGATACTATCTTGGAGCCTCCAACAGATTACGATGATCTTATGAGAGATATAGATGAATATTAGCCTGAGGAAGAAGGTCAAGCAGTGACCACCTCAGAATCTGAGTCTGAAGAAGTCGAAGAGGTAGAGGTACAGGAAGTAGAGGAAGAGAGTGTTGACCCATCTGTACGTATTGGGCAATATGGTTCAAGAATAGTAGTCAGTCTGAGAGAAGAGGAAGGAAAAAGAGTGTCTAGAAATTCAGATGACGATTATTCTGATTTTGAGGCAGAAGATCCTACTCCTCTTGTGCCAAGGCAAAGGGCGAAAAGGCACAGATTCATGCAGGGAGCTTCATTCGCTTCTGCTCCAGAGTTTGAGATTCCTGCTGTTCAGCAATCCGCTCAACCATCCATCAGACCATCTCCAAGCACATCCATTCCACCCATTCCATCCAATTCGACCACATTCACTGAAAACCAGCGATTCTCAGAGCTAAGGAGCAAAGTAGACTTCCAGACAGTCCAAATCTTCCAACTTACAAAAGCAGTCAACGAGCTTCAAGCGCATAACGCAAGAATTGATCAGGAAAATATTGAACTGAAAAAATTTGTTGCTAATCAAGCGTCTGAGATCAAGCCAATGACGTCCCTCCTCGAGCAGTTGATGAAATATCTTCAAGCTTAGGGGGAGACAAGCTGCAGAGAAGCTGAAGCGATAAGGCGAGAAGATGACGACGGCAATGATCCCGAAGGAAGAAAAGAATGTGAGCCAGAAAATTTTCCAACTGCTCAGCATTCAACAGTTCTGGGGGAGCCGGGTCAGTCTATTGTAGTGGAAGGAGCTGAAGGTGAGACTTTAATGTCCGTAGAGAGCGAGATGATTGAGGCTCTAATGGATATTGAAGAGGAAGAATTAGCTTTTGATTTTGAAGATGATGTCGAAGAATTGGAAGAAGGGGAGTTTGTGCCTGAAGACATAGCCGATTGGATATCTGATGATGAGATCATGGAAGATGGAGATGATAATGTTGATGAAGTGATAATTCACTCACAACCAATCACAGAACTATACGTGCAGAACGAGCAAAATGTGATTGATATTGATGAGATTAAGCTGGCATCTGTAGAAGACTCAGAGCTGGAAGAAGCTGATAAAGAACCAACCAGAGCTGAATTGCTAAATCTATGGTTCAGAAAGGAAGATAAGAAGGGAGAGCCAAAGAGGAAAAAGAAGATGAAAGTGCCAGAATCTGAAAATCTCTCTGGTGGAATTCTAAGATGGTTCTTCGACAGAGAACTGCAACTTTTTATACTAAAGAGAAGAGATGGACTTCAATACCTTAGGCGAACGCTCAAAGTGTTTAACACATTGCCGAAGGTAGAAGTGAACGAATTAGCCTGGAAAGAATTGATCAATATTGGTGACGATCCTTATGCTGAAGTGATCGCGAAGATAATCCAGAAAAGAGGGTTGGTCCGGAAAGTTCGAAAGGCTAAAGCCAAGATCAGGCAAGAGATTAGAAGATGAGACAAGAATAGATCCCCATACGGGAAGGCCATGGGCTAGACTGGTGTATAAGTCCGTCAAGTGTTTGAAGAAGGTGGCAATGAAGTCTATGCCACAAGATGTTCTCAGTAAATGAAGTGGTGGTACATAGATAACGATACTGCTGAAGCAATAATGGAAGGTACAGAAGACAAAGGAATTTTCTGAGTGTATAATCCATTGCGCCTAATAAATCTATCTAAGGATGACCTAAAAAAGCTACACGATCAGCCTATCTTCTTTCACGAAGGATGGAGATCTGAAGCTAGGAAGTTCCAAAAGATAGTTAGAGTATGTATCGATATAGGCTTATTTGCAGGTAGTAGTTTATATGGTTCAAGTAGTTAGACAAAATGTAAATAGTTAGAAGCTATCGTTAAGGGGGAGTCTGTTAGTACGTCCTGTGTGACGATAGCAGTTTAAGTATAGATAGCATTTTGTGTAAGTCAATTTACTTGATATTGAATATTAACAAGTGTTTGATATATATGTTTGATATTGATTGTTTGTATGTTTGAACTTAGGGTAACGTATTACAATAAGTTCAAAAATAAAGTTCAAAGATAAGTTCAAACATAAGTTCAAACATAAGTTTGAAGTCAGATTCGAATTTGTCTAGGAGGACAAGTTCGAATAGGCCTTGGGCCAAGTTCTAATGTGTCCTAGACAAAGTCGAACCTGTCAGTATAATTAAGGGTTAATTCGATTAATTATCATACTTTTAGCAGAGACTTTCGAAGATTTCAGAGAGTTTAAGCAAAAGGCGATCTCGAACTTGCTAGCATTTTGGAGAGTTTCGTGTGGAGAGAATCACCGTGTTGGGACGATCCGTTGTTCGTCTATCACCGTGCTAGTCTCCGTGTTTCGGTGTGCGTGGTCTTTTCGTCAAGCCACTAACGAGGAATCGCACTCGTTGGAAGGTGTGGTGTCAAGATAAGATCCGTAAAGAGTAGACCTTACACTATAACATCTCTTGAGCCTCATAACTCTGTTCCCCAGACCATTGTATATCTGCTCCTTCTGATTTGGCTCCCCTAACAATCATCATCGGGTCCTCAGACTGAACTCTTTGGCGCTTCTCCCCCTCATGGCGATCAGGGTCGTCCTTATTGTCATGTTTTCTTTTGTGAGAGTCAGCCTGAGGACAGCACTGTAGCTATATAACTACAGACTCAAGACGGTCCATTATGGAGTTTATTTGCTCTTGGACTTGTAAAATTTTCCTTGTAAGCGCATTCATCTTGTCTGATAATTATGAAATCTGAGCTTAGACTGATCGGGTACGTGGTGGTGGCAGATCCTCAGATCCAACACCCTTACCCTTAATGAATGATAGAAGGGCGATACGTCTTGCTTCGGCAGCCTCCTTGTGGGCGTCCAGGTCAGCCCGGGTGACAACACCAGCACAACTTAAAGCTGCTGTTAGCATCTCGAGTTTAATCCCGGGATGGCCTGATGTTGACGGCGTTTGTGGGGCAACATCAGGTCTTCCTTCCGTCACATCTGGCTCCACTACGGGATGATCAGATCTGGAAGTTTCTTGAGCTGCCTCGAAGGAAGCTCGTTCAGGGGTGGACACCACGGAGGCGTCGTGCTGTGAGTGTGGGGTTGGGGAGTGAGCTGTGGTCGAACGAAGTATGGTCACCGGGGGCGACGTGTGACCTGTTTCAACACCACGACTCTCCGAGTGAGAGGGTGATAAAGTATACGCAATGTCCCCATGGAATGAAGTGATTTCCTTTGAGAGGATATCAAGTGGATGAAGGGGGTTGTTTCAACCATTGGACTGATGGTCTTATGCGGGGTTGTCAAGCTTAAGGGGCTAAGATCACCCTCAGATGTTACTTCTTGACCTCTCATTTGGACCGAGACGGTCCGTTCAGAATCGACCGTCTCTACCTCCTCACCTGTTGGTACATCCGGTGTGACGACAGCAGTCTTGTTTTGTTATTGATATCATAATTGTGTATGATATCTACATTTTCATGTTAAGTTCTAGACTATCATGTTAAGGTCTAGAAGGTGGAAATAAGTTCCAGGATAAGTTCTAAGAATAAGTTCTAGAGATAAGTTCTAGGGATAAGTTCTAGAGATAAGTTCTAGAGATAAGTTCTAAGGATAAGTTCTAGGATAAGTTCTAGGAATAAGTTCTAAGAATAAGTTCTAAGTGAAAAAAAGTTCTAACAGGTGAAGATAAGTTCGTGAGGAGCGTCTAAATTTGTGAGGAGCGTCTACATGAACTTATCGGCTATATAATGAACATATCTTTGTGAATTCAAAAATCTTGGACGGCTTAGAGGTTCTGTCGAACTTGAGAGCAAACAGAGCATCTGGGTGAAGAAGACTTTGGTAGATGACTTTGGCAGAAATTTTTAATCAGAGCTTGTATTCGTGCACATACGAGCTAGAGTGATTTCAGAGAGTCTTTCGGAGAAATACCCGTGTAGGGTCGTTCATCGTATTGGCTATCATAGTGTTCGTCTCCGGTTTTCGTGTGTGATCTATCCGTTAAACCACTAACGAGGATTCCACACTCGTTGGAAGGTGTCGCGTCAAGATCAGATCCATGCAAGAGGTGACCTTACATCACCTTCTTCTCCATCCCTCGCCTCAGAAACCTCCCGCTCACCCAAACCCAGAATTTGTTGTACATCCACCTCTTCTCCCTCAGACTCACTCACTCGTGCCTCACCTTCGGATTGGTTAGGCTCAGTCGGTTCTGATTGAGCCTCATCCAGATAAAAAACCCCTATGTATTCCCCATTGTTGTTAATGATTTCCCATAACATAATCAACACTCGTGTATATTAATCATACAAACATTCAAACCAACAGAATATGATCTCAACGATTGCAGAATGATGATGAAAAAGACAAAGAGACTGTTCTCTCTAAAAGGCGGCTGTATTTCCAGAATCGTGTGATTGTTTATTGAGAAACCCTAGGTCACCTACTTTTACATGGGAATAAAAGCAAGTTTCCATGTATTACACTTTGGCCCCTCTGCTAGTAAAATAAAGAAACAACTTAAACAAAGTCTTTAAATAAATTACAATGAAATAAACTAATAATATTTATTACAAAAGAAAGCCACAAGATCGCCTAATCATTAACATTAAAATGAATTGACTTCTGCCTGCTTTGGGTTTCAAGGATCTTTCTTTGGACAAGGTGAATCTCCTTGTGAGTCAGCTAGAGAAGTGCATGTTCAACAATCGGCGTCTCATCTGTCTCACAGCAACAGGTGGGAGTCTTACAGTTTCTTCCATATAGAGCTTCAAAGTCATGCACTACACCTGCTTCAATGTTACATCACTAAGGAGGCGTTTGGTTCGCAGATTTTTTTCTCTGGGAATTGCATTTCGTCAAAGAATTTGCATTATGCAGCATTTGCATTTGTCAATATTTTGTCAAAGAATCTGCATTATCTTATATAAAAAATTTGTTAATCTGAAGAATGTAAGGTAACTGGGATTTGAAATACTAGGGGGAAGGCTGGGTTTTTAAATAACAAAGAAGGAAGGGATTTAAGAAATCTTCGGATTTTAAATCCTTACAGAAATATGGGACCCAAACACAGATTTTAAATGCAAATCCCAGTGAATCCCAGGAAATCCGTGAACCATACGCACCCTAAGTTTCCATTACATCGCCATATTATTAATAGTAGCTACCCAGATCCCAAGGCATCACAAGGCTATACCACAAGCTAAATAGAGAGCTAAAGTCCTCTGGATTGATCAGAAAATAAACCTAAGCAGATGACCCAACTTGTTCTTTACCTTTTCCTGTAGAATTGTAAGTAGCAACTGCAAGCTAATTGCTTAATGAGATAATAGATAATCATGATACATGTATGATATGTGGCTAGATGAAAATATGCTATAAAAGGCTATATCAAAATAAAGCTTGCATCAGAGCTTGCTCACAGATACTTGCTTGCACAAATTGAGACTATGCACGCTGAGAAAGGAAATGCTACCACTAAGGTTACCATTTCAGATGATCAGTCTGTGATACGGGGCTAGTTTCCCGCATAAATGCTTGGGATAGTGGTAAGCATCAGATTTGTTTGCAGTAATGTAAAATACTTATGATATGCACAAAATGATGCTTAACAAGGATTGATGAATGATATACTGAAAAATAAGCAAATAGCAGCAAATTAATTCTTATTAATAGAACAAATGTGAGATCTGGCTAAGCCGGGCACCGGCTGTGCCTCAGTGTTCACCTTCACTCACATAAGCTCTATTGAAGGTCCAAGAAAGCATATAGAAGCAAAAATATGTGTCAATTGCATAAAACACATGTAAAAATGATAAACTGTTACTCACAGTACTGTTATGCTTGCGTCAAAGTCTTTGAAATAATCAAAGTAGCTTGCACCGGATTATCTAGGCTTTAATATAACTTTTTTGCTCTGGCTTTGTATAATTGACTGTGACATCAGCTATCATGGCTTTGAGGCTTTACTTTGACTCAATTTGGCTTTGTGCTATCTTTGGAGGCTTTGACACTTTTAATAAGCTTTATTATCACTCTGGCACTTAACTTTGACTCATAACTAGGCTAAACACTTTAATTTATGTATGACGTGCACGAAGTGTCTGTAATTTAACATTACAGAGTGTATAGCATATCAATATAACTAGCTTTACTCTTTATAACCTTTACATAGCTAATAGTATGTTTTGGCTTCAAACACTTATAATTAAGATTTAAGCACAATAAAATAGAATTCAAAATATGTAAGTAATGAGGATTGAAATACACATTAATCCATTTGTATAAGCTTATAATTAAAGGAACTTAAACATGAATCATGCCTAAGTGTTTTATATACCTTAAGGTCAATTAGGTTTAGCCCATGGCCACCTAATCATGATCAATTAACCATGTAGTGGTTGCTGTCCACAATATCTCAACACATAAATAATTATTTTAAGCTATGTATAATCAAGGATTAATGTTAATGTTAATAGGTAAAGGTGTGTAGAACTCATGCTAGAAGTTTATGTTACATTATAAATTTCGATCATGTGATATTTTATTTTGTAATAGTTAGTTCAATTTATTATGTAATGTTATTTATTTCCGTTGTAAGTTATTTATTGTAATTAGAAGTTGAGGGGTGTAAAATGTAAACTTCTCAAACTGGGTTTTATTATTTAAAAGAAACCCTCCTAAGGTTTCCCACAACTTTGTCTTATTCGAATATCAATATACGGCTGTTGTTTTGCTTTTCACTATCTCTCGATATTATTCAATCATAATTGAGTGTTCATTCCTATTGGTTGATTATTATTCTGATTGTTGTTAATTTTGAGTGCTGATATTATCATTGGGACGAAGTAACAATTGGTATCCGAGCCACGGAAGCGGATTTAAACTGATTTAATTCGGTGCTCATCGTGTTCTTCGCAAAAACCCACAATTTTTCTTCTACATCCCATTTGACATTATGTTTTTCTTTGGAGATATATTTGCTAATCATAAACCATAAATCTAGTACTGATTTCAAGCATTTCATGTTCAATCGGTTCAAGCTTTTATTGTATAATTAATTGAAATTGTTAATCGGAAATCATTGTTATTCTCGGTTTTTTGCTTAAAAAATCCTTATTTTTAAGTGTTTTTGGATACTTGTTTTTCACAAAAGTTGTTTCTAAATTCAAACCATACATTTAGAAATTTATTCCAGGCTTTAAATCACATTATAATTAATTCTGAAATTCTGGAAATTAATTAACAATTTCAAACTCGGTCCATCTCGGATCCCATCTTGGATCGAAACTTGG
This sequence comes from Centrapalus pauciflorus, assembly GCA_020465985.1. Classification (NCBI taxonomy): domain Eukaryota; kingdom Viridiplantae; phylum Streptophyta; class Magnoliopsida; order Asterales; family Asteraceae; genus Centrapalus; species Centrapalus pauciflorus. Next base: position 221,270 of record JAANYP010007814.1, on the reverse strand, counting down.
ACCATTTCTGATCAAACTTTAACCTGCTTCGGACGAAATCTCGGATCCCATTCTGAAATTCTGTTAAAATTTTTTTCTGATCTCTAAAAACACTTGTTCTTCATTTTTAAATTTTTCCAACTTCAACTCGGATCATCACCCAAATTTCAGTTCACACAAATCTCGGACCAAAACCGAAAATTTTGTCTAACCGAGTTTCCTTTATCAATTTTAATTCAGTCATCCGAACTCGGACGGATCTTCATCCGAAATTCGTTCCATCCAAGTTTTAGCTCATCACCCAAAATTCGTACCATCCGAGTTTCTCTTCATCTACCGAAATATCTGTTTCCACCTCCAGAGATCCTAATTTCATATTCAGCACTAAACAAGATATCATGTATCGCGAAGCTCTTGTCCTTGGATCAAAGAACAGACCACCAGTTCTCTATCCAGATGAGTATGAGCAATGGAAGAATCGGTTCCTCAAGTTCATTACCAGGTAGCCCATGGGTAATCTATTTATCCAATCCATAAGTGAGTGACCTGCTGTTTTTTACTGCGAATGTCCTGCAGTACCAGATTCTGATCCTCCAGTTCCAGCAACACGGAGAGTTTGTGAACCTGCAAATGACGCAGAAAGGGAAAGACAAACAGCAGATAAAAGGGCAGAGTATCTTATTTATCAAACCCTTCCCACTGATATTCTAGTCGGGGTTGACAACAAACTGTCTGCTAAAGACATGTGGGACGAGCTAGAGATGCAAATGCTTGGGGCAGACTTAGGTGATGGAGCAATAATTGAGGAAGCAAAGGCCAAATTTACAGAGTTAAGAGCTAAGAATGGAGAATCCCTACGGAGTACCTTTACAAGGTTCTACGTTGTCCTTATTGAGCTAAATAAACTACACATCCAAAAAGACAAAGATGACATTAACATCCAGTTCCTATATTCCTTAGCTCCAAAATGGCAAATGGCGAGTAGAGCAACCAAAAGAGTTCTGGACATCCTGAATGTCTCTATAAATGTGGTATTCAACGAACTAAAGAAATACCAGGGTGATGTCAATGCTCAGAAACAAATGGCAAACACTCTGGCATCTCTATCGTTGACTGTAAACCCAAGCACCAAACGCACATATTCCTTAGCCTTACTCTCAAACAAGACATACACCGTTGAACCACTACCAAACCCACCTCCTATGCCCTACTATAGCCAAGGTGCTTCATCCTCTCAATACAACTATGCACCTCCACTAATGATTGAGCCATTTGATGATGAAGTGGAAACCATTCAAGAACAAATGGCCTTCCAGTCGAATCGTCTTCATCAAAGACGATTCTATCAAAACAAGACGTACAACCAACTTCATTATGACACTGGCCCTCATAGGTATTCTGATGACTGAAGAGATGAGAGGAGAGATGACCGAAGAGATGATAGGGATGATAGATCCCGCGCTGACTGGAAGAGAAATGATCGTGATGATAGGCGCTATGATAATAGGATAGACAGACGAGACGATAGGAGAGAGAGACGTGATGATAGGAGGGATTATCGAGATGATCGCCGTTATGAAATGCATGATGATCGAAGGAATGATGATAGGCGGGAATACATTCACCGTGATGATAGCCAGGAACCACGCTGAGCCGAGAATAGGCATGTTGAAAGAAGAGAGGACAGGCCTAGAGCTGATTAGCCTAAGGCAGCTAATGAACAACTCTGCTATAAATGTGGGAAACTGGGTCACTTTTCTCGAGAATACAAGAACCAATTCAAGCGTGATATATGATATTATGAGAGAAAGCTTGAGTCCCTAAAGAAGAGAACTGATCGCAATGGCCCTGGTAGCACAAGAAGACTACTGGGTTGATGATGAAGATGATAGTGGCAGAAACTGTTTTATGCTTGACAGAGTTGGACTGGATGAGTATGCAACTACTTCCGATTCCGAATCAGACATGACTATAGAGGAGGAGAACATGAAAGATCCTACAGCCTGTCTGATTGCCAAGTCCGGGATTAAGAGTGCTCTTCGTCAAATTCAGAAACAAATGAGGTACATTCATTTTACGTTCATAAGTCTTTAGATGATATATCTGTACAAAATGAATGTAACTTTCACACACATATACTTGAGCTAGAAGCTATGTATAATGCTGGAAAAGAAAAGTGTGTCAAGGCTGAACAACTGGCCCAATCTTTAAAAGAAACATCTGACAAATATGAAAAGAGTTGGCTAAACTAGAATGAGTTGCTAAAAACATTTTTACTTGAAAAAGTAAAGACTGAGGATAGGAACAGTTACCTTAAGATTGTATTGATACAATCACTGAGGAAAAAAGTTCCTTGAAGTCTGAACTGTCTGTACTTTCAAAACACCTAGTGTCCGTAAGTATGGAATACATAGACAATCTGAGTAAATACAAAATGATTGAAGAAGAGAGAATAGGTTTGTACTCACGAATAAAAACGCTAGATGATGAATTTCTAAAACGGGGTCAAACTGAACAAACTATTCATCTAAATGAACCCAAAGAGACTAGGTTTTTGTTAGGAATTACTTTTGTTGATGAAAAATAATAAGTCTAGGGGTCAGTTTGTAATAGTTTCATAGTTTTGTTTGTATATATAAATATGTGAAAAGGGTACTGTATGGGTACGGATTGTACACAATTTGCGCGGATATTCCATTGTCTTGTACGGAAAATCATTTCTAGGATTCAGTGCCCAAAGACTCCAAATTGAAATTCTCCATTTTGATCAATATAATCATTCTGTTAGTTGCATCTGATCTTATTCTTAATTGTTTGTATATTGATTGTGATTGAATTTACTGAATAACAATGGGTGTCAGAGACTAATTTGGCTGATTTGGGTTGAATTTTGAATCTGAAAATCATTTTTTGAACAATACTGTTAGATAAAAGTTTTTTCGAGAATTAGAAAATCTTCAAAGGGTTTTTATTCTTTGGATGTTTTGGTCTAATTTTTGAATCTAAGGAAGAGTTTCTCAAGTCGAATAGATTGAATCTAACATCAGATTCTAACTCAAAACGCACAAAAAGTTGTTCTGATTTTACTAATTTTTTGGTTTTTATGTGTTCTTGACTGTTTTTTGCAAAATTTTAGGGTTTTGATATGTTTTTATGCAAAAATTTGGTTGAAAAAGTGTTTGTATTCAAAAACCGCATACTCGATTTCATACTGGGATCATCTAGAAGCTTTTGGTTGAAAATTGGAATTTGAACTTGGAATTTTTAAAAACCTGTGTAAACTCGGATAAAACTAAAATTTTAGTTTTAATCGAGTTTGATAAAGAACTATTTGAGTTCAAAAAGTGTTTTAATCGAGTTTGATAAAGTTTAAATCGAGTTGGATAAGTGTATTGTTCGAGTTTGATTAAAGTATTGATCGAGTTTGATCACCCTTTAATCGAGTTTGATTAATGTACTGTTCATGTTAGAAACCACTTCATTCATGTTTGTTGAAGACCAATTCGAGTTTGATAAAATAATTTTTTTAAACTGTTCAAGTTTGAATGAACTTTATTTGAGTTTAATCAAACTAATTCGAGTTTGATCACATATAATTCAAGTTTGATTAACATCTCTTCGAGTTTGTCTATAGTGGCATTCGAGTTTGTTCCAGATCATTCAAGTTCATTCCTTTGCAATTCGAGTTGATCATTGTTCTTTTTGAGTTTCATACTTCTTCATTCGAATTTCATCTCTCTTTGTTCGAGTTTGATCCATCTTCATGTATACTTCATTGTTTGAGTTTTACTCTTCTTTAATCGAGTTTGATTCTTTGTTGACCGAGTTTGACCGTTCATCATCTGAGTTTAGTCTTTCATACTTAGTTTGTTTTTCAGTATTCATTTCAAAATCATTCCTAATTCCATCTAAATGAACCCAAAGAGACTAGGTTTTTGTTGGGAATTACGCTTGTTGATGAAAAATAATAAGTCTAGGTGTCAGTTTGTAATAGTTTCATAGTTTTGTTTGTATATATAAATATGTGAAAAGGGTACTGTATGGGTACGGATTGTACACAATTCACACGGATATTCCTTTGTCTTGTACAGAAGATCATTTCTAGGGTTCAGTGCACCAAGACTCCAAATTGCAATTCTCCATATTGATCAATATAATCATTCGGTTAGTTATCCGATCTTGTTCTTTATTGTTCGTATATTGATTGTGATTGTATTTACTAAATAACAATTGGTATCTGAGCCTAATATGGCTGATTTGGGTTGAATTTTGAATCTGAAAATAGCTTTTTGAAGAACACTGTTACATAAAAGTTTTTTCGAGAATCAGAAAATCTTCAAAGGGTTTTTATTCTGTGGATGCTTTCGTCTAATTTTTGGATTGAAGGAAGAGTTTTCCAATACGAATAGATTGAATCTAATATAAGATTCTAACTCAAAACACACAAAAAGTTGTTCTGATTTTACTAATTTTTCGATTATTGTGGGTTGTTGACTGTTTTTGCAAAATTGTAGGGTTTTGATCTGTTTTTAGGCAAAAGGTTCTTTGAAAAGTGTTTGTATCCAAAAACCGCATACTCGATTTCATACAGGGATCAATTAGAAGTTTTTGGTTGAAAAATTGGAATTTGAACTTTGGATTTTGAAAAACCTGTTTAAACTCGGATAAAACTAAAATGTTAGTTTTAATCGAGTTTGATAAAGAACTATTCTAGTTCTAAAAGTGTTTTCATCGAGTTTGATAAAGTTTAAATCGAGTTGGATAAGTGTATTGTTCGAGTTTGATTAAAGTATTGATCGAGTTTGATCACCCTTTAATCGAGTTTGATTAATGTACTGTTCATGTTAGAAAACACTTCATTCAAGTTTGTTGAAGACCAATTCGAGTTTGATAAAACAATTTTTTTAAACTGTTCAAGTTTGATTGAACTTTATTTGAGTTTAATCAAACTAATTCGAGTTTGATCACATATAATTCAAGTTTGATTAACATCTCTTCGAATTTGTTCCAGATCATTCAAGTTCATTCCTTTACAATTCGAGTTGATCATAGTTCTATTCGGGTTTCATACTTCTTCATTCGAGTTTCATCACACTTTGTTCGAGTTTGACCCATCTTCACGTATAAATCGTTGTTTGAGTTTTACTCTTCTTTAATCGAGTTTGATCCTTTGTTGACTGAGTTTGACGATTCATCATCCGAGTTTGGTCTTTCATACTTAGTTTGTTTTTCAGTCTTCATTTTAAAATCATTCCTAATTCCATCTAAATGAACCCAAAGAGACTAGGTTTTTGTTGGGAATTACTTTTGTTGATGAAAAATAATAAGTCTAGGTATCAGTTTGTATTAGTTTCATAGTTTTGTTTGTATATATAAATATGTGAAAAGGGTACTGTATGGGTACAAATTGTATACAATTCGCACGGATATTCCTTTGTCTTGTACGGAAAATCATTTCTAGGATTCAGTGCACCAAGACTCCAAATTGCAATACTCCATTTTGATCAATATAATCATTCGGTTAGTTATCCGATCTTGTTCTTTATTGTTCGTATATTGATTGTGATTGTATTTACTAAATAACAATTGGTATCTGAGCCTAATATGGCTGATTTGGGTTGAATTTTGAATCTGAAAATAGCTTTTTGAAGAACACTGTTACATAAAAGTTTTTTCGAGAATCAGAAAATCTTCAAAGGGTTTTTATTCTGTGGATGCTTTCGTCTAATTTTTGGATTGAAGGAAGAGTTTTTCAATACGAATAGATTGAATCTAATATAAGATTCTAACTCAAAACACACAAAAAGTTGTTCTGATTTTACTAATTTTTCGATTATTGTGGGTTGTTGACTGTTTTTGCAAAATTGTAGGGTTTTGATCTGTTTTTAGGCAAAAGGTTCTTTGAAAAGTGTTTGTATCCAAAAACCGCATACTCGATTTCATACAGGGATCAATTAGAAGTTTTTGGTTGAAAAATTGGAATTTGAACTTTGGATTTTGAAAAACCTGTTTAAACTCGGATAAAACTAAAATGTTAGTTTTAATCGAGTTTGATAAAGAACTATTCTAGTTCTAAAAGTGTTTTCATCGAGTTTGATAAAGTTTAAATCGAGTTGGATAAGTGTATTGTTCGAGTTTGATTAAAGTATTGATCGAGTTTGATCACCCTTTAATCGAGTTTGATTAATGTACTGTTCATGTTAGAAAACACTTCATTCAAGTTTGTTGAAGACCAATTCGAGTTTGATAAAACAATTTTTTTAAACTGTTCAAGTTTGATTGAACTTTATTTGAGTTTAATCAAACTAATTCGAGTTTGATCACATATAATTCAAGTTTGATTAACATCTCTTCGAATTTGTTCCAGATCATTCAAGTTCATTCCTTTACAATTCGAGTTGATCATAGTTCTATTCGGGTTTCATACTTCTTCATTCGAGTTTCATCACACTTTGTTCGAGTTTGACCCATCTTCACGTATAATTCGTTGTTTGAGTTTTACTCTTCTTTAATCGAGTTTGATCCTTTGTTGACTGAGTTTGACGATTCATCATCCGAGTTTGGTCTTTCATACTTAGTTTGTTTTTCAGTCTTCATTTTAAAATCATTCCTAATTCCATCTAAATGAACCCAAAGAGACTAGGTTTTTGTTGGGAATTACTTTTGTTGATGAAAAATAATAAGTCTAGGTATCAGTTTGTATTAGTTTCATAGTTTTGTTTGTATATATAAATATGTGAAAAGGGTACTGTATGGGTACAAATTGTATACAATTCGCACGGATATTCCTTTGTCTTGTACGGAAAATCATTTCTAGGATTCAGTGCACCAAGACTCCAAATTGCAATACTCCATTTTGATCAATATAATCATTCGGTTAGTTATCCGATCTTGTTCTTAATTGTTCGTATATTGATTGTGACAGATATTACTGAATAACAATTGGTATCAGAGCCTAATATGGCTGATTTGGGTTGAATTTTGATTCTGAAAATTGTTTTTTGAAGAACACCGTTACATAAAAGTTTTTTCGAGAATCAAAAAATCTTCAAAGGGTTTTTATTCTGTGGATGTTTTGGTCTAATTTTTGGATCGAATGAAGAGTTTTTCAAGACGAATAGATTGAATCTTGTTGGGAAATATTCTAAGTAGTTCAAACTGTTAGTAGTTTTTCTATGTAAGTACAAAGTTCATTCTATTAGTTGAAGAAGTTCGAGCTGCTAGTACAAAAGTTCAAGCTGCCAGAGTAAATTTACTCAAGCTGCTCTTCTCAAGCTGCTAAGTGATTCAAGCTTCTCAACAGTTTCATAAACAGAAAGTGCTGATATTCAGGAAAAGATATTTACACAAAGATTTCAGCATATCTACTATCAGAGAAGTCAGAGTACTTCAAGGAAACAAATCAGAAATCATTATAAATACATAGAATAGGTTTTTCTATTGTATCAAGTTTCTGCATATTCAAGTTTGTAATTGCTTTTTGTTTAAGTTTTCATAAGACTCTAAGGTTGTAAAACCCTAAGAACAATTTGTGTTCTTCGTCTAATCAAACAGATTAGAGGTGATTGTAATCATTCAGTTCAGCAATACAAGCAATTTTGTTTACTCATTTATATTTATCTGTTATGGATTCTGAAAGCTTTTATTAAAATAATTAAGTGTTATTCCGCAAACTTCTTATTTAGACTTTGATTCAGTACAAGATTATTGATTTATACTCTGATCAATTCAAATCAGTTAATCTTTGGTAGTTACATACAGATCCTGACAAGTGGTATCAGAGCCACAGGTCGTTCTTTGTTTTTCAAAGTCGAAAGCTTTCTTTTAACAATTTTAATTTTCTGCAATGGAATTTGATAATAGCAGTAGTGGATCTGGGCTGCCTTATGGGAAGCTGTTGAATTTCCTCCTGCAGTTGTTTCTGAACTTGATGCTGAGGGCAAACCCATCAAAACTCCTCCAAAAACTGAACTTGAAAGAAAGGCTAGAATGAATGAAGTGAAAGCTCTTACACTTCTACAAATAGCCATTCCTAATGCTTATCAACATCAGTTTAAAAAGTTTTATACTGCTCATTCTCTTTGGATTGCTTTAGAGAAAAGATTTGCTGGGAATGCCAGTACCAAGAGAAATCAAAAGGATCTTTTGAAACAGCAGTATGAGAACTTTTCCGGTGGCAAGAATGAAAACCTTACTCAAATCTTTGACAGGTTCAACAAACTGATAAGTGAATTGGAAAGTGCAAAAGTCATCCTGGATCAAGATGAGGTCAACAAAAAGTTCCTTAGATCTCTTGGAGAAGAGTGGACAGTCTATGCTGCTCAATGGAGAATAAAAGACACTCTTGATGAAATAGAACTGGATGATCTGTACAACAGTCTGAGAGTGTTTGAAACTGGGATTGACACTAAAAAGAAATCTTTTTCTTATAATCACAACACTGCTCTACTATCATCTGAAAAATCTAATTGCAGTGATTCCTTTTCAGGTGGTGATGGTAACCCTACTGAAGCTCACTATGAAGCTTTTGTTGCCAATGATGGACTGTTTGCTCTAAATGCTGAAGATCTAGAACAGATTCATCCAGATGATCTAGAAGAGATGGATCTGAAATGGCAACATGCAATGCTGACCATTAGGGCCAAAAGGTTTCTGAAAAGAACTGGCAGAACCAACTTTCAAGCCAGAGCAGAAGGCAAACCAGCTTTTAATAAGTCAAAAGTTGAGTGTTTTAAATGTCATAAACTTGGCCACTTGGCTAGAGAATGCAGATCTTAAAGTCAACAGCCATCAAGACCTCAGCAGATTACTCAGGCTTCATCATCACAAGCACTTGTTTCTCAAGAAGACAATGTGTTTGACTGGAGTGATTAGACAGAGGAAGAGTTTCAAAATCAAGCTCTAATGGCAGAAACATCAAATGTAATCTCCACTGAACTACCATCTGAGGTAAACTCTAAACTCTGCTCTCAAGCATGCAAAAATATGGTTAAAAAGTACAGAGATCATAATGAGAGCATGTGTAAAACTCTAGCTAAGATGGAAGAAAGGAGATATGAATACATGCAGGCCATAGAAGATCTTGAATAACAGATCAATGACTATAAGGATAATGAGATTCAAATGGGACATGATAGAACAAATCATGAGTGGGAGAAAAATGAGCTGAATAAGAAAATAGAATCCCTAAATAAAAAGTTAGAAGAGACTGAACAAAAGGTGTTAGAGGCTAATAAGAAACTAGAATATGTCAATATAGATCTAGGAAACTTCAAATTGGCAAATCAAAAGCTGGAACACCTAATCGAAGTCCAATTTTAAGATAGGGTAAAATCTCAGCTAAATCCCAAAGAAGGTATAGGATACAGAGCTACTCCACCCCCATACAACAACAAATACATTCATCCAATGAGTGATGTTGCTGATAGGCTTGTCAATGAACCATTAGATGAGTGTATGACCACTGTAGACCTTATCCTTGACAACAGATCTGATTCAAAATAGAGACTGTGAGTGCACAGAAGTTGAGAAAGAACACAAAACAATGAGTGCACCTATAAAAATCCAAATCCCCAATAAGAAAGGAAAAGAGAAGATGAGTGTATGCAATGCTGCTCCACAGGTTTTTGTACCTTCTAACTGTAATACTGCATCTTCATCAAACAATAATAAAAAGGGTAAAAATGTTCCAATCTGCACCTGCCAAAAGCATGGTGTTCAAAAGTTTCCTAAACTGCAGCAGGTAAGGGGAAATCAAAGGAACAAGAACCAGATATTGTCCAATAAAACTGGTTCTCCAATTCAAACAGTCAAAAAATGCTTCCATTGTGGTAGGAAAAATCACTTGGCCAGGGATTGTTTTTATAAACCATCTGTTGCAAAACAGACTGTGATTCATAAAAAGACAAACTCTCAAAATTCAAAAAATTCAAAGGCCAAACCTTCTACTGCATCAGTTCCTAAGAAAACAGTTGATCACAGGTTCTCAAAAGTAAATAAGAAACAGTCCACACACCAAAAACAAGTTTTAGCTAAACCAAAATTAAATTTTAAACAAATATGGTGTGTTAAAAGTAAAAACTCAGGTGAAACTGTTGATCCAAATGTTGAAACTGCCAAGTCTAAACTTCAGACTGCTAGTGCAAATTCTCAAGCTGTTAGCACTACAGACTCAGTTCAGACTGTTAAGCTTAAAATTGGGACTGGTAATGGATCATCTGAGACTGTTGTTGAAAAGGATGGACAAAATACCTGGATACCTCATGTGATAACTAAGTACTCTCCACAAAATTCATCAGTGGATCTCACTAAGTATAAGAAATCAAAGACAGTGTTTAGTTATGTTAATGCACAAGGACAACCCAAAACCAACTTGGTTTGGGTTTACTCCACTACTACTTACGCTTTTAATTGTGCAGAGCAACCACAGGTCACCACACAAAACAAGATGGCATTTGGACAGTGGATGTTCTAGGCAAATGACAGACAATTCTGAGTGCTTTTCAAATTTCAAAAGCTTTGAAGGAGGATTTGTTGCATTTGGAGGCAACTCCAAAGGAGGTAAGGTTACATGTAAAGGTACTGTTAATGCAGGCAACATGATTTTTAATGATGTTTTGTATGTTGAACAGCTTAAGTATAACTTATTGAGTGTGTCTCAAATCTGTGACAAACAACATATTGTTTTGTTTACAGATTCTGAGTGCATTGTCCTTTTAAAAGATTTTACAATTCCTGAAAATCTTGTTTTACTAAGAACACCTAGAAAGGATAATGTATACTGTTTGGACACAGAACTTTTATCCAAATCAAGTACTTTAAGCTGTTTGATATCCAAAGCATCATCCAATGAGTCTGCTCTTTGGCACAGAAGGATGTGTCACATGAACTTCAAATCTATGAATGTTTTAGTCAAAAAGAACTTGGTAAGAGGCTTACCACAAAAGGAGTTCATATGTGATGATCATTGTGTAGCATGTCTTAAAGGCAAGCAACACAAAACTTCTCACTAGGCCAAAGAAGTAAATTCAATCTGATCTGCTCTTCATCTGATTCATATGGATCTATTTGGTCAAACATCTGTTTTGAGTTTGAATAAAAGGGCTTACTGTTTAGTCATTGTTGATGATTTCACCAGATTTACTTGGGTTTACTTTCTTAGGTCTAAAGATGAAACTGCTGAGCTAGTTAAGTCATTTATTCTTAAGATAGAAAACTAATCTAACTCAAAGGTCAAGGTGATAAGATTAGACAATGGAACTGAGTTTAAAAACCATATCCTAAACAGTTTTTGTGAGTCCAAAGGTGTTGATAGGCAATATAGTGCACAAAGAACACCACAGCAAAATGGTGTAGCTGAAAGAAAGAACATAACATTAATTGAGGCTGCTAGAACCATGCTAGCTGATTCAAAACTGCCAATGACTTTTTGGGCAGAAGCAGTTAATACAGCCTGTTATGTTCTAAATAGGGTTTAGGTTGTTCAATCACAAGGGAAAACTCCTTATGAGTTATTCCATAATAGACTACCCTTAATAGCCTTTTTCAAGTCTTTTGGCTGTCCATCTACCATTCTTCACACTAAGACTCACTTAGGTAAGTTTGAAAGTAAGGCTGAAGAAGGTTTCTTAGGATACTCAAATCAAAGCAAAGCCTATAGAGTATATAACAGTGTGTCTAAAACCATTGAAGAAAGAGGCAATATTGAATTTAATGAAAATACTGCAAATGTCAAAGGCACTGGTCCTGATTGGTTGTTTGATTTAGATTCACTAAGAAATTCTCTGAGCTTTGTTGAGTATACTACAGAATTTGATGAAAACAGGATTGAAGCTGCCAACACAAATTCTCATGCTGGTAGCACAAATGATCAAGCTGTTGGCACAAAGTTTCAAACTGCTGCAGATTCGAATAAATGGGATGAGTATACAGTTCTACCACTTCTGTCTTGTGACCCTCCAGGGGTTCTAAATGATCCACTTGATTCAAATCCAGACAATGAAGTGCAACTCCCAAGTCCTTAGAGAACAGTTCCAACACAAAGGGAAACAGTCCCAGAATCAAGTCAAGTTGTTCCAGAAGCTGAACCATCAACTGGTCCTGATGGAGATGATACAAATCTTGGATCCTTTTTTCAGACAGATAGAGAGCCTACACTCAGGGTTCACAAGTATCATCCTCTCAATCAAATAACGGGTGATCCACGTACACCTGTGTAAACAAGGACAATGGTTCACAAGGAGACTGCTGCTGTTGAACCAGCAGTTCCTGAATTTAGTCTAGCTGCATTTGAACATGCCTGTTTTATGTCTCAGCTAGAACCTAAAAAGGCATCAGAGGCTTTGAAAGATTCATCCTGGATTGAGGCAATGCAGGAAGAGCTACTACAATTCTAGATTCAGAATGTATGGACACTTGTTGATCTTCCTAAAGGAAAGAGAGCCATTGGTACAAGATGGGTGTTCAGAAACAAGAAGGATGACAGAGGGATAATCATCAAGAAAAAAGCAAGACTAGTAGCACAAGGGTACACTCAAGAGGAAGGAATAGACTATGATGATGTCTTTGCTCCAGTGGCAAGAATGGAAGCCATCAGACTGTTCCTAACTTATGCAAGCTTCAAAGGGTTCAAAGTATATCAAATGGATGTGAAGTCTGCTTTTCTGTATGGCACAATTGAAGAAGAGGTCTATGTATGTCAACCTCCTGGTTTTGAGGACTACAAGTATCCAGACAGAGTCTACAAACTAGACAAGGCTCTCTATGGACTCCACCAAGCTCCTAGAGCATGGTATGACACTTTGTCATCCTACCTTCTACAGAATGGGTTCAAGAGAGGTAGTCTGGACAAAACACTATTCACAAAGTCCATCAAATCTGAGATTCTACTTGTACAGATATATGTTGATGATATCATCTTCGGGTCAACCAATGACAGTCCGTGCAAAGAGTTTGAGGCTTTAATGCACAAAAAGTTTCAAATGAGTTCAATGGGAGAACTCACCTTCTTTCTAGGACTGCAGGTCAAGCAGAAGCCCTCAGGTCTCTTCATAAGTCTATCAAAGTATGTTAAAGACATACTGGAAAAGTTTGGGTACCAAGATACCAAAGTTGCAAGTACTCTCATGGATCCTCACAAGCAACTCCATACAGACAAAGATGGAATAGATGTGGACATTCATCTATACAGATCTCTTATAGGATCTCTTATGTATCTAACATCTTCTAGACCTGATATTATGTTTGCTGTCTGTGTTTGTGCTAGGTTTCAATGTTCTCCAAAGGACTCTCATCTGGTTGCTGTTAAGAGAATCTTTAGATATCTCAAAGGCCAACCAAATTTGGGGCTCTGGTATCCTATAGACTCTCCTCTTGAGTTAACAGCCTATTTTGACAGTGATTATGGAGGATGCAACATTGACAGAAAATCCACAACTGGTGGATGTCAATTTTTGGGTGCAATATTGGTCTCTTGGCAGTGCAAAAAGCAAACAACTGTCTCCACTTCATCTACTGAAGCAGAATATGTAGCAGCTGCAAGTTGCTGCTCCCAAGTGATGTGGATTCTGAATCAACTGAGAGACTATGGTATGAATTTCCTATCCACTCCCATCTACATTGACAACTCAAGTGCAATTAGCATTGTACAAAATCCAGTGAAATTTCCCAAAACCAAGCATATAGACATTAGATTTCATTTTATAAGGGACTGTAATGAGAAGAAATTAATCCAAGTTACCAAAATTCATACTGATGATCAGTTAGCTGATCTATTTACAAAACCATTTGATGTAGGAAGATTCACCTTCCTAGTATCAAATATTGGTATGGTTAATATGGATTAATTTGTTTTTCTTTATACATATGCTTGATTAAGGGGGAGTCACTGTCTCATTAGCAGTCGCCTAATTTTCAACTAACAGCTTGAGTATTTTCTCAAGCTGCTAGTTCATTTTCTCGGACTGTTAGTTGTTTCACTTGATCTGTCAAAGTGTGCAGGGTAATCTGGTCATTTCCATAAGTGTGTGCGCGGGTTTAGATATTTTCAAAACCTTTAAAGGTTCCAGTTTCGTTCCATTGTAACTACCAGTTGCAAAATATCTTCCACAACCCTTCTTCGATTCTCTGAACAATTCCCACGCACATCACTGAAACCCTAAATTCTTCGTTCATCAATGGAGTTCGTCAAAGAACACAACTGTTTACCCTACTCTCTAAAACACGCTGATCTTGAACCATTCCATGACATGATGGACTTCCTTCGAAGTTCCCATATCCATCATGCCCTTATTATCAATCCCACTATCTACTTATCTCATATAGAACAGTTCTGGAAATACGCCTCAGTCAAAACTGTTAATGGAGTCACATCTTTGACATCCAAAATTGATGGCCACACTGTTTCTATCACTGAGGAGATCATACGCCAACATCTGCATCTTCAAGATGCCTCAGGTATATCAGACCTCTCTCTGACTGCTTTACATAATGGTCTTCATGCTATTGGATATAGGGGCCCTGCTGATTCTTATACTTTCTTTAAAACAAATTTTGCCCCTAAATGGAAGTACCTTGTACATATTATTCAGCAATGCATAAGCCCAAAAAGAACTGGGTGGTCAGAATTTTCATCAAACATAGCCACTGCCTTAGTGTGTTTATCAACCGGCCAACAGTTCAATTTTTCTAATATGATTTTTCAGGGCATGCTAAGGCGTCATGCCCTTAAACATGGGAAATTTCTTATGTATCCTAGATTTTTGGCTGAAATTATTGCAAGAACTTGTAGTAATTTCAATGTACATAAAAGGATTCATGTTTCCCATAGGCACTCTTTACCTTCAATAAAACGTCTTTTGAAACAAAGTGCCAATGTTTTGACTGTTGATGTCCCATTGCCTTCTGCAATGTTGGGCATCATTACAAGAAACAGAGGAGAGGGTCCTGAGCAGGCTCAGCCTAAGATTACTGCTTCACCCCCAGGACCCCAACCCACTCCTCACGATACTCAAATGCCTTCTGTTCCTGTTGTTAAGCCCACATCCCCACTCAAACTGTACAAAAGGAAAAGAGGACCAGGAGCTCCTTCCTCCTCAGCCCTCTTACAAGAGCCAAATAACCCTGTGCAGGAGGACACTTCTGCACAGAATACCCAAAGGGCACCCATTGAGGACACTCCCAACCTCAATCAGGAGGTGGACATCTCAACAGAGATTGTCCATATGGGTTCTGTGGCTGACACTACTGTTGCTTCTGCACAAGAGGCACAGGATAGTGCCAACATCAATAAGACCACACCCATGGCAACAGAAGGTGTGCAAGCACCATCTGGAAGTCCCTAGTACCAAGAACAGAGGGGCCCAGAGGTTTCTACTTCTGGTATTCATGCCAGTGATAGATCACAAGCACTACATTCGTTTGCTGATCTTGAGGCTAGTCTGCAACTTATGCTATTAACGGATCCTAAGCTGCAACCTGTTGTAGCAATGTTGGAATACCATCAGTCCATCATTGCTGCACAGGGGGCACAAATAATTTCACTCAGACAGACCGAAGCAGCTCAAAACCAAAGAACGGATTATCTCCATAAAGGGTTCACCCTCAGAGGAAATAAGATCATTAAATTAGAGCAATTGATTCGAACCCAATTTGCAAAGGTTGTAGGTCCTCCTGACCAAACCAATGCTTCCAAAAAGGGGGAGAATCATGAGATCCCTCAATCAGTCCAAGCAGCTCCAACAGTCCAAGCAGCTCCAACAGTCCAAGATTCTAGGCTAGCAGTCCCAACAGCTTCTCAAGCTGTTAGCCTAGAAACTCAATCTGCTTCTACAAGAGCAAATGGGTGGTTATCAGAGAAGGAATTCAGGTTCCCATCAGTACAGTCCAAGCTACATCTTCTGCTACCAAGGATAAGGGCAAGGGTATTCTCATTGAGTCTCCAAAGCAAAAATTTTCTTCTAGAGAAGCCCAGATTGCCTATGATGCTGAAATTGCCAGAAAGATAGTAGAAGAACAAGATCAGGCTCTAGACCAGCAAACCCAGGCCCCAATGCAAGACGATGAAACCTTAGGTGATTACCTAAGAGGGTTTGTGGTCAAGCAAAGTGAAAAGAAGAGGAAAATGCCAACAGGGCATTCAAAGGCTGAGCATAAAAGATTCTTGATTAATTTGCCTTTTCAGCTGGCATTCCAAAGAAGATGGCTCAGTCCATGAGCACAAAGAGGCTTCAAGACATCCATGATAAAGAGATGAATAAACGAAAGGTAGCCAAAGTCTCCCAAGAAGTCCAAAGTCAACAAGAACCAGTGAAAGCTGACATAGTCAAGGATCAAGCAGTTGAAAGTGATGTTGATCCTTCTGGTCAAGCTGCTGCTTCTATTGCCCAATCAGATACAATTTCACAGGCAAAGCTTGATCAGGTTAAAAGGGTGTTGTTTGAGCATCAGCTGCAGAAAGTAATGGAGATTCAAAAGACCCTTGACCAGCATGATTTCTCAAAACCTATTATTACTTACTGGTATGCTAAGCCAATGGATAACATTGACTTAAGATATCATTTTCTAGTAAGAAGAGAAACTGGTCCTGAGGAAGAATATAAAAGTATGATGCATATAGTCCAAGGGATGACCAGAGATGAGCTCACAAGAATGCATCATGTTGGGTCTGCAACTCAAGTCAGATCTTCTCTTCCACGAGTAAAGCAAGCCATTAAAGATCTAAAGAGCATTTTTGATCCTGAGTCAATAAGGAAGGATATAGAAGATGCCAAGGAGATGAAGATTGCACAAGTTGATCTGTTTGTTAAATCAAAGACTTACAGAATCAGGTTTGCAAATGGATCCGGTATGTTCTTCAATTTTGAATTTTATGATCTTCCAAAGGCTATGTTAATTCAGATGAGGTCAGTGAGAATATATTGTGATAGAGAAGATCTGAAGAAAGAATTTTTGAAGGCAGTCAATCAGAAACTTGCACAGTTGTAAGTTTTTGAAAGCCTTGGTTTGTAAATAACAGTTTACTTGTTTTATTTCCTTATTTGTATAGAACTTAAAGTCTTATTTAAATAATTTAAGTTAGGGGGAGATTGTTGGGAAATATCTAAGTAGTTCAAACTGTTAGTTAGATTTCTCAGACTGTTAGTAGTTTTTCTATGTAAGTACAAAGTTCATGCTGTTAGTTGAAGAAGTTCGAGCTGCTAGTACAAAAGTTCAAGCTGCCATAGTAAATTTACTCAAGCTGCTCTGCTCAAGCTGCTAAGTGATTCAAGCTGCTCAACAGTTTCATAAACAGAAAGTGCTGATATTCAGGATAAGATATTTACACGAAGATTCCAGCATATCTACTATCAGAGAAGTCAGAGTCCTTCAAGGAAACAAATCAGAAAGCATTATAAATACATAGAATAGGTTTTTCTATTGTATCAAGTTTCTGCATATTCAAGTTTGTAATTCCTTTTTGTTTAAGTTTTCATAAGCCTCTAAGGTTGTAAAACCCTAAGAACAATTTGTGTTTTTCGTCTAATCAAACAGATTAGAGGTGATTGTAATCATTCAGTTCAGCAATACAAGCAATTTTGTTTACTCATTTATATTTATCTGTTATGGATTCTGAAAGCTTTTATTAAAATAATTAAGTGTTATTCCGCAAACTTCTTAATTAGACTTTGATTCAGTACAAGATATTGATTTATACTTTGATCAATTCAAATCAGTTAATCTTTGGTAGTTACATTCAGATCCTGACAAATCTAATATCAGATTCTAACTCAAATCACACAAAACGTTGTTCTGATTTTACTAATTTTTCAAATTTTGTGGGTAGTTGACTGTTTTTGCAAAATTTTAGGGTTTTGATTTCTTTTTAGGCAAAAAGTTCTCTGAAAAAGTGTTTGTATTCAAAAACCGCATACTCGATTTCATACTGGGATCATTTAGAAGTTTTTGGTTGAAAATTGGAATTTGAACTTGGGATTTTGAAAAACCTGTTTAAACTCGAATAAAACTAAAATTTTTGTTTTAGTCGAGTTTGATAATGAACTCATGGAGTTGTAAAAGTGTTTTCATTGAGTTTGATAAAGTTTAAATCGAGTTGGATAAGTGTATTGTTCGAGTTTCAATAAAGTATTGATCGAGCTTGATCAACCTTTAATCGAGTTTAATTAATGTACTGTTCATGTTAGAAAACACTTAATTCAAGTTTGTTGAAGACCAATTCAAGTTTGATAAAACGATTTTTTTGAACGGTTCAAGTTTGATTGAACTTTATTCGAGTTTAATCAAACTAATTCGAGTTTGATCACATATAATTCAAGTTTGATTAACATCTCTTTGAGTTCTACAGTGGCATTTGAGTTTGTTCTAGAATATTCAAGTTCATTCCTTTACAATTCGAGTTGATCATAGATCTATTCGAGTTTCATACTTCTTCATTCGAGTTTATTACTCTATTTCGAGTTCGATCCATCTTCATTCGAGTTGTATACTTCATTATTTGAGTTTTACTCTTCTTTAATCGAGTTTGATTCTTTGTTGACCGAGTTTGACCATTCATCATTCGAGTTTTGGTCTTTCATACTTAGTCTGTTTTTCAGTCTTCATTTAAAAATCATTCCTAATTCCATAAAAAATCTTGGAAGATTAAAGTTCAATCATTTCACAATGTCTAAAGATGCATTGGTCATGGGTTCAGAAACCAAACCTCTGATTCTCTACACAGGAGAATATGTGTAGTGGAGGGAACGGTTCTTAGAGTTTATAAGTTTTCACGACTTATCTGAGGAAATGTTGGCTTCACTGAATAAAGGCCCAGCCAGATTCTATGTTACTATCCCTGCAGTTCCAACCGGAAATCCTCCGATACCTGAGAGAACAGAGGAAGTCACAAAAGCAAATATGACTGAGGCTCAGACGAAAAGAAAGATGGGTGATAAAACAGCCAGAAAACTCCTACAGATTTCAATTCCGAATGACATCTACATTAATCTGACAAATACAACCACAGCAAAATCCATCTGGGATGAGGTGTGTAAGCTGATGAAAGGGTCAGACAAGGCAGCCACAAACAGGGCACACAACAGTTTGATGACATTCGAGAATTTCTGAGGTAGAGAAAGAGAGTTGTTAGAGAGCACGTATCTGAGATTTGTTAACCTTGTGAGCGAGATGAAGAGAAACGGGGTAACAAAATCTAATCTGGACATCAGTGTTAGGTTTCTGAATGTGCTGAATCTAGAATGGGATAAATACACAATGATAATCCAACAGACAAAAGAGATTGATGATATGGATTTTCATATGGTGTTTGAGAACCGTTACAACTATCAGAAAGTTGTGTTAAGAAAGGTTTCAAGAAAGATACAAGCAGTTAAGGCAACGATTGATCATCTAGGTTTCCTTGCAGATAAAAAGTACAAATATACACTGAAAAAGGAGAAGCTCGTTGTCATAAGCAGCAGTTCATCTGATTCAAAATAACAGATTCATTAGCAGATTTTGAAACTGAGAAAATGAAAAAGTAAATGGCTTTACTGACCAAGGCTTTCCAGAAATAGTTATATCGCAAACCCACAAACAATAAAATGTGATACAAGACAGGCTCTAGAAAGTACGAGAAAAGAGATAAGTATGAAAAATCTAGGGAAAGCAATGGAAGAAGACTGAAAAATATGAGAAGTGCGATAAGCATGCGAAGAAAGAAGCTGAACAGAAGTGTTATAACTGTGGCAAGCGGTTAGGCACAAAAAGGCCTCAATCAAACCTGCTCTGCATCTGAGGGGGAGATTATTAATCAAACCTGTTGATGCCTTTGAAGGTTGAATTTAAGGCATGTTATATGCCTTATTGAAACCTGAAAATGATTTGCAATATCAGCCTAAAGCTGTTCTGTGTGTTGCATGTGTTGCAACAAAGGCAGTTTTGCCCAAGCTGTTCAGTCTGCTGAACAGGCTGGACATAAACTGTCTACGCTGCTCTACACTGATGAGCAGCTTGGGCAGTTTACAAGTGTTCTGTTCTTTGTGAACAGAACCTGTTCTTTGTGAACACACTAAACACATTATGGAATGTGTTTCCAAGTCCTCATGTATTGTTTTTCACTACAAGATCAGTTTACAAAGTCGAAGAAAAAGTGGAAATCAGAACCGCTCAGCCTGCCCAAGCTGTTCTGTTACATGAAGACAAAAGGTTTTTTGAAAAAGGGTGACAGACCTTTTTCTTATATCAAAATAGGCCTTTACAAGGAAGAAAAACACAAAGTTGACATTCCATATTTGGTTAAAGGCAATGCAACAGTAGACAACATGTAAAGACAAAAGTTCTGCACATGTAAAGACAAGTCTGCTTTTCAGAAAGGTGCAGAAAAGGTTATGTTGTCTTTTCAACAAGACTTGTGCTTTTTCATCTCGTCCAATGAAGAAGCTTCACTTAGATCCTCTGAGTGGGTATAAAAAGAAACTTCCAAGGATTGATCGAAATAGCCAAAAAGCTAAGTGCTGAAAACAAGAGTGAACGTGTATTCAAAGTGTATCTTTCATGCATGCAAGTCTGCTTGAATAAAACAGTACTCAGTGTCTAAGCTGTTCTTGTTCAAGCTGTTCCTCAGAGTCTTGTAAACACAGTGAGTGATTCTTAGTGAGTGTATTCATTGTAATTAGTTTAAGTCAGTTTTAGACTAGTTAAATATACTGTTTTATCTGTCATCTCAGCTTGAACCTTTCCGCATTCAAGCTTGTTTGTAATTAACATTTGTTAATAATACATACAAACATTGAGAAAATTGTGAGTAGTTTTTAAAGTGCTGTATTCACCCCCCCTCTACAGCTTAAAGCTATACACTTGGGATATCTTTTGGGACCTACAACTGGTATCAGAGCAGTTTAGAGTGTGTGTCATTCTAGATCTCTCATTCTCGCAAAATTTCCATGGACAACAGTGTTGCAAATTCCTCATACTATGACAATGGCTCAATGGGCAAACCTCCAAAGTTCAATCATCAGAACTTTTCTGGTTGGAAGTGCAGAATGATGCTCTACTTAGAGAATCTGGATGTACAACTACCAGAGATTGTAATGGAGGGTCTCTATGTGCCAACCTCTGTTACAACAATAACTCCTGCTGTTGAAGGAGCTGCTCCAGAGATCAGAACATTTGAGAAAGCAAAAGCTCAATGGTCTGATGAAGACAAAAGACTGGTGGCTCTTGATGCAAAGGCCAGAAACAATCTGGTCATCTCTCTATTTGATGATGTGTTCAAACACGTTGAGAAGATGAAGACTGCCAAGGAGATGTGGGATACTTTGTGTACCGTCTATGATGGACCCACAATCACACTTGATAACAGGATTAACAATCTTGTTAGACAGTATGAACTCTTCTTTGCAAAACCAAAGGAGACTCTCACTGCAACCTATACCAGGTTTACTGCTCTTGTAAATGATCTCAAAGCTGTTGGGATCACCAAGGACAGCCTGACTTTGGTAAACAAATTCTTAGATGTTCTGCCTGAAGAATGGAATTATTTTTCTAAAATTTTAGGGAATTCAGGTACCATCAAAACTATAGATCTTGTTAACTTATATGGATCCTTACTAAATGATGAGCAATTAAGGCAACAGAAGAGAAATGCCTTGGAAATATCTGAGAAAGGTGCAGCCTTTGTGGCTAGTGTGAGACAACCTGTAAATCAAGTGAGTGATGTGTTCATTCAACCTGATCAATAGGCAGATGATAAGGAGGAAATATCAGATGAGGAAGACAATGCAGATAGTGCTGAACTGGATGATGAGCAGATGATAGCCCTGCTTGTCAAAAGGTTCAACAGGAAGAGGTTTGGAAGAAACATGCTACAGGGAAGCTCAAATGCTGTTAAAAAGAAAGCATTTGACAAGACCAAAGCTGAGTGCTTCAAATGTGGCAAAACTGGCCATATAGCTGCTGACTGTGTGTGAAAAGCTGTTGGTCAGACATCCAAACCACACAAGACAAACAAGGATGATGGCTACACGGTTAAGTACCTTATGGCCATGGCTAAGCTGAGGAAGTTAGAAAACTCAGTGGTTTCTAACAGGCAAAAGGGACTAATGGCTGAAACTTGTGACTGGGAAGAGTCTGATTCATCATCTGATGAAGAAGACAACAACTGTCTGATGGCCAACACTGATGTCCCATCAACAAGCAACTTCAAACAGGATCTGGCTGAAGATGAAGCTTTCAGCAGCTTGGAGAATTGGAATCCTACAATGATGTATAAGGTACAAAATTTTATGGATTACAGTTCTCAAGAAAAAGTTAAAATGTTTGAATATATGCTTGTTGATCTAAAAGTTGCTGTTGAGAAGCATGCTGTTTTATTATCTGAAATCTCTAAGCTTAAAACTGATATTGAAACAAAGTCTAGTAAACTGGACAGCTTCCATAAGTTGGAAGCTGAGCTTGATGAATTAAAACACATTAATTCCATTTTACTAGAAGAAAAGAGAGAAACAGATATAAAACATGCTAGGCTTTAAAAGATAGTTGACTCTTGGTGCCAATCTGCACAAAAAGTCAGCCACTACATAAGTCAGCAGATTCCTGCACAAATCCAAGCCTATCTTGGAGGGGATCTTGACACAGCAGCTTCCATTGTTGAGGTTAATAATTTAAAAGAAGACTTGTCCACTCTTGGTGAGCTTCCAAACACTTCTATTCAAAAAGTGAATGGTAAATTAATCTCACCAAACAGGTTTGTCAGGCCTCAAAATACTGACAGCTTGTGTGAACCCAGCTCAAAAGCTGTTGATGAAATCAGTCGTTCATCTAATAAGCTTGCTAAGTGTTCTGCTGATTCACACAAGCAAAAGAAAGGAAAGCATGTCAGCTGTGGACACCAAACCTGTTGACAAAACAAACTTTGGGTCTAAAGCTGGTGTAAAAAAGCATACTAATCCTTTTAATGCTGAACACTTTGAAAATAAGTGTTCAAAGGGAAAGCAGTCTGCCTTTAACTAGAGTAAGTCTCAGGTTGAAGGCAAGACTGATGTGATTTCAAATAAGTTTTCTAATCATAGTGGCAAACTGGTATTAATGAGAATAAGTATTTAAAAACCAGGAATAATGATTATGTTGATAGGCAACATCAATCACATCTCAGGAAGAGCAAAGGCAAAGCCATTGCTCAGCCTGAGAGATCTGGGAATAAGTTTCCTAAACTTGTGGAAGGTCAAAAGCCAATCAAGCTTCCTATCTTTGATATCTGCCCTCCTAAAAAGAGGAAAGAAGAGACAGGCAAAGCTGTGGCTATTGAACTTTCCACTCAAGCTGTTGATTCATCAAAAAGTAATAAGTTTGCTAAATCTACTGATGGAATCAATAGAAATAACCCAGAATGTGTTTCTGAAAAGTCTTTTTCCAAAAATACTAAAAGAAGAAAATGTTATAAATGTGGAATGAAGACACATTTGGCCAAAGAATGTCCTGAAACTGTGGACATGAGGCCTGCTGACTCTAATGTTTCCCTCACTGCCAACATAAACAGTGTTGGAAACATCTCAGCCAATGAGAGTGGTATTCAAGCTGATACCATTCAAATAGGGAATATTAGTGTTGACATCACAAGTCCATCAACAAATGTTGATGAAGTAGGAGAACTCATCTCTGTGATGAGTTCCCCTAAAAGTATCTAATATTCTTCTTGTCACTCTGCAGGAAAAACAACCATCCCAGGTTTGGTACTTGGACAGTGGCTGCTCGGGGCATATGACTGGTTGTAAGAACCTGCTGAGTGATCTCAGACCTGAAAAAGGGCCAAAAGTCACATTTGGTGACAATGTACAGGGATCCACTGAGGGATATGGAACTCTTAAAGCTGGTGCTGCAGTGTTCAAAAGAGTAGCCTATGTGGTTGGGCTAAAACATAACCTTGTTAGCATAAGCCAACTGTGTGATGTTGGCTATAAGGTTAACTTTGATGAGTACCTGGGTTACATATTGGATCCCCAAGGCAAAGTTGTGTTGTGTGCTCAACGAAAGAAAGGTGTATATGTTGTGGACATGCAATCTGCTGATCCCACAACTGAAACCTGCTTTCTCACAAGAACAAATGCAGACTTAAACTGGTTATGGCACAAAAGGCTGTCACATCTGAACTTCAAGAACATCAACAAACTCTGTAAGAAAGAGTTGGTGACAGGTTTGCCTTCTATGACCTTTGTTAAAGATAAACTCTGCACAGCTTGTGAGAAAGGCAAGCAAAGAAAATCATCATTTAAATCCAAACATAACTTCTCTATCGACACTCCTCTCTTCTTAATCCATATGGACTTGTTTGGACCCGTTAATGTCCCAAGTCTAGGAGGAAGAAGATATACTCTAGTAATGGTTGATGAGTTCTCCAGGTACACATGGGTTATCTTGTTGAAGAGAAAATGAGAGGCTGTTAGAGAAATTATTGGATTTGTGAAAAAGATGGAAATGCTGAACTCTGCCCAAGTAAAGCAGCTTAGAAGTGATCATGGTACTGAATTCAGAAACAGTACCCTTGAAGACTTCTGTGAAGAGAAAGGAATTACTCAAAACTTTTCAGCTGTAAGGACTCCACAACAAAATGGAGTTGCTGAAAGGAGAAACAGAACTCTCATTGAAGCTGCTAGAACCATGCTGTGTGCATCTGGTTTACCTTCATCATTCTGGGCTGAAGCTGTTAACACTGCCTGCTTCACTCAAAACAGATCCTTAGTGGTGAAAAGGTTCAACAAGACTCCTTATGAGCTGCTCAAAGGGAGGAAACCAAATGTCAGTTACATGTATTTGGTTGTCCCTGCTTCATTTTGAATCAAAGGGATCAACTGGCAAAGTTTGAACCAAAAGCTGATGAAGGAGTGTTTGTTGGCTACTCTGCTATCTCTAAAGCCTACAGAGTATACAACAACAAAAGAAAGGTGATAGATGAATCTATCAATGTCACCTTTGAAGTGTCCAAGAATGCTATCACCAAAGCTGTAATCAGTTTCAGGAGAATTAAACTTTGATGATCTGATGCATTCAAACAATGAAGAGGACTCAAAAGCTTCCACAACACCCAGTGTGGAACCTGTTAATCATGATGGGCATGATGGTGATTATGTCAATACACCCTGTGTGAATAAGTGTACTGACCTCATTACAACTGCATGTCCTGAACCTATCAATGCTGATTTTCCTGGTTCCTCTGCTGATATGTTCAACAGTGGTCAGTCATGTTCAACAAGTGAGCAGGCTCAAGACAACAGTGTGTCTGAAAATCTTGAGAGCTGTTCAACAGGACCTGCTGAAGCTGCTGATAACTCAAGAGAATCATCATTGAAGAATGATCCTAAGTGGATCAGATGTCACCCCATTGATCAAATAATTGGTGACATCAACAAAGGGGTACAAACAAGGTGGGACAGCTTAGGGAACTTCTGTATGTTCTCTAGTTTTGTTTCGCTAATTGAGCCAAAGAAAGTGGATGAAGCACTAAAAGATGCCAATTGGATCACTGCCATGCAAGAAGAACTCAATCAGTTTGAGAGAATCAATGTATGGAAACTGGTTCCTGCACCTAAAGGCAAAACTATAATTGGCACTAAATGGGTTTTCAGAAATAAGATGGATGAGCAAGGTCATGTCATAAGAAATAAGGCAAGACTGGTTGCTCAAGGTTATAAACAGGAGGAAGGCATTGACTATGATGAGACATTTGCTC
Organism: Centrapalus pauciflorus; assembly: GCA_020465985.1. Lineage (NCBI taxonomy): Eukaryota > Viridiplantae > Streptophyta > Magnoliopsida > Asterales > Asteraceae > Centrapalus > Centrapalus pauciflorus. The sequence continues at coordinate 195,592 of JAANYP010007814.1, read as the reverse complement.
CTATGGCCAGACTAGAAGCAATTCATTTGTATCTAGTCTACGCTGCTCATAAGAGCATTAAGGTATTTCAAATGGATGTGAAGAGTGCATTTTTAAATGGAAAGCTGCAAGAAGAAGTTTATGTCAAGCAGCCTCCAGGTTTTGAAAATGAACATCATCCAGCTTTTGTCTATAAGTTGGACAAAGCTCTCTATGGTCTCAAACAAGCCCCTAGAGCCTGGTATGACACTCTTACTGAGTTCCTTATGAGCAATGGGTATTCCAGAGGTAAAGTGGATACTACTCTGTTCATAAAGAAGGTGAAATCTGATATTATGCTTGTTCAAATTTATGTGGATGATATAATATTTGGTTCTACCAATGAGCAGTTATGCAAGAATTTTTCATTACTCATGAAATCTAAATATGAAATGAGTATGATGGGAGAACTTACTTTCTTCTTAGGATTACAGGTTAAACAAACCTCAACTGGAATTTTCATAAATCAAAGAAAGTATACCTTAGATCTCTTCAAAAAGTTTAAATTTGATCAAAGTTCTCCTATTAAAACCCCAATGGCAACCAATGTAAAATTGGATGCTGATACCAGTGGCAAAGCTATTTCAGTAACAGCTTACAGAGGTATGATTGGGAGCTTGCTATATCTAACTGCTAGTAGACCTGATATTATGTTTGCCACCTGTCTGTGTGCTAGGTTCCAAGCTGATCCAAAGGAATCTCATCTAGCTGCAGTAAAGAGAATCTTCAGATACCTGAAGGGTACACCCGGTTTGGGTCTTTGGTATCCCAAAGACTCCAGCCTTTAACTAATAGGTTATTCAGATTCTGATTTTGCAGGCTGCAGGCTAGATAGGAAAAGCACAACAGGAGGATGTCAACTCCTTGGTGGTAAGTTGATAAGTTGGTGCAGCAAGAAGCAGAACTCAGTGTCTACTTCTACTGTTGAAGCTGAGTACATTGCTGCTGGAAGCTGCTGTGGGCAGATTCTGTGGATGCAGCATCAGCTTGAAGATTATGGGCTTGTGTATAGGAAAATTCCTATTCTGTGTGATAACACAAGTGCCATAGCCATTTCCAACAATCCAGTTTTTCATTCAAGAACAAAGCATATCGAAGTCAGACATCATTTCATCAGGGATCACATCCAGAAAGGTAATGTGGAGGTAAGTTTGATTTCCACAAATGAACAGCTTGCAGACATTTTCACCAAACCTCTGGATGAAACAAGGTTTAATTACCTTGTCAGCAAGCTGGGCATGTTAAACAAAAGTGACTAAGTGTCCTCAAAGGTCTAAAACTGTGTATGTCTCACATTGATCAAGTTTCTCAGAACAGCTTAGACAGAACAGGCTCTGCGTGTTATGTTCTAAGCCATTTTTCTGAAATCCTTGATCAGCTTGAACATACAACAGGCTTAACACAAACAGTTTACTCGTCCAGCCTGATCTGCTGGTCCATTCTTCACTCTCATTCCCTCACACTGACTTAAAAGATATTATCTTGTAACCTGCTCAGCTATTGGACACAACCTGTTCGTACATAGTTGAACAGGCTGAGGGAACAGCTTGAAGAATGAACAGCTTGTGATGACTCTGCTCATCACAGGTTTGACCAACAGCATAGATCTACAGTTTTAATTACCTTTCTTCAAACTTAAGTTACTTAATTAATGTTTTTATTTAACTTAATTACTGCGGATAATGTGGGTTACGTGTGTTAGTGATTAAAAAGGGCTCAAGTGGTCTGACAAACGGTCTGACATGGACAATCGTTCCGTTTTCCGTTAATGACCTTTTCAAATCAACCGCCCAAATCTTTCTCTCTCATACACACTCACATTCAAATCCTATAAATACCTCATACTGTTACATCTTCGTCTTCCTCACTACTATCATCTGCCTTCTAAGAACCCTAAATATTCGACTAAGTGTCTTGTGCTTCTGCTACTTTCTCTACTCCCAAAATGGCTCACAGAAATAACCCCTTCCTACCAGTGTTTGTTGGTGATGATGTGCAGAAGCATCCATCAGTCACCACAAGCTAACCCTCAAACCCACAAACTACATTGCCAACCTTACAATCCCCAAAAACTATGTGGGGAAAGCTTATGATCAAATGGTGGAGTTTTTGACAGTTCATCCGTTGAACTATGCTATGACTGCAACTCCTGGTGTCCTGTACCAGGAGATGGTGTACGAGTTCTGGTACACTTGTGCCTACAACCCCAACACCAAAGTCATCAAGGGGACTATTCTCAATGGGACTCAGACCATTGAGATTTCTACTGATCTTCTCAGGGAGGTTCTTCATCTGCCCATTGCTGAAACATATGACATGCCCCAGCCTGAAAATGAGCAAATGGGAAATTTGCTACGCTTCTGTGGTGTAGCAGAACCCAAAATTGGAGCAACATTGTACAGGAAGGATTTGTCTCCTACCTACAGCTTTCTCTTCGCTTCTGTGATGATGAGCTTCAGTAGTAAAGTTGGTTCATTTGACCAACTGAGTCGTGATGAAGTCCCAATAGTCCTACAGTTGGTGGATGGGACTACAATTGATATGGCCAAGTGGATATTTCTGAACTTGAGGAACCTGGTGCAGCAAGAGCCAAGACCAGCTGCTGTTCGATACCCCAGGTTTCTAAGCCTCATATTCAGACACATATGTGGTGAGCATCTGTACAACTTTCAGCCTTTACTTCATACTGCTGCATTCCCTGTAATAGGGAATAGAGTTTTCTACACTGCTGTACTCCCAAATGAACCTCCTCTGTCCACACCAATGAGGAGGTTGTTAGGATTGGTGGAAGGACCCTCTGCTGTGAGGGTGGATCCAGAAGCTGCTGCTCCCATGAGAAAATCCAAAGCCAGGTCCAAACTTGTTAAGAGGACCTTGGCATCCGCTGAAGCTGGGCCTGTGCAAAAGAAGGCCAAAACAGCTCGGTCTGAGTCTGCTCTCTTAGCCTCTGTGGCTGAGGGGGAGCAGGCTCCTCACCCTGAAGCCTCTGTGGCCGGTGCCTTTGTGGCACCTGAGACTATGGAACAGGCCAACCCACCTGTTTCTGACCCAGTCTCAAAACCTGTCCAGTCTGAACCCCTCATCACCTCTCCACAATCACCCACTTCATCCATCCACTACCAACGAAAATCCCTCTCCCAAAAGAAACCAGCCAAAACTACCACCTCCTCTGTTCCCTCCCAACAGGGTTCAGTTGTAAGAGAAGCAACCCCTGCAGCCTCTCCTATATTGGGAGAAGGTTCAGCACAATTGGAGCATGCTTCACTCCAAACTGAGTCCACCCAGCGTCAGCCTAGACCCTCTGGTTCCTCCCAACAGGAACCAGTTGTACAAAAGGAGATAACCACCTCAACTATTCCAGCCTCCCAACAGGCTGAGAATATTAAAAGACAGGAGCCCTATCCACTCCATACTGAGTCCACACTGTCCCCCACTCAAATCTCCTTACACCCTGAGTCTGCACGAGGTGCCCACGCTGCTGGTATAGACCAATCAGCAGCTCAGCCTCAAACTTTTGCTCGCCATGATACAGCTGTTCTACACCAAACAGCTGCTGAGGGACCAACAACCCAAGCTGATGAACCTCAGGGATCATACCATCCCTCTAGTGAGGCTGCTTCCTCTATGCAAACTCCATCAGCAGGTTTCACCACTGCTGATGTTGAAATGCATATCTCATCTCCCCATGATGAGGTGCTTTTACACCAAGGCACTGCAGAGAGAACACCCACTGGCCTTCATGAGGATGTTGCAACAGAAGCAGCATCTGAAAGGCCCCCAACATCAACCCCTTCTCCTGATGAAGCAGCTACAGCCGCTGTTGAGGGACCCTTTGACCCCTCCAAGCTGGGCCACATTACTTTTGCCCAGGCTATGGAGCTTCTTTCAAATGTTCCTCTTCCCTCTCCATCACATCCTCATACACCAGCCTCCTCATCATCTTCTCCATCCACCCAATCTAAACAGTCCACCCATACACCTCCATCTCCCAAAGACCTGCCTTTGAAGGATCAGCTTTCTCTGCTGACCAACAAAGTTGGTTCTTTGGAAACTACTATGACCTCTTTACCCTCTATTATTTCTGACTCTGTGTCTGAACAGCTTAAGAGCTTCTTTGATTTGTTCAAAGATTCTTCCCTGCTACTCCACAAACAGATAATTCTCCACAGCTGTTAGCACTCACTGCACAGCTGCAAAATGTGTCCACCTCCCTCTCCTCTATTCTTTCACTGCAACAGGACTCTGTGTCCTCAATGACAGCTATTTCTCAACAGCTGTCATCTCTTCTAACTTCTTGCAACACTACTCTTCCTACTACTCTGGCCAGCTTGAACAACCTCATTAGCTCCCTATCAAATTCTGTGTCATCAAACCTTGCTGATGTGCAAGATTCTCTCGAATTACATCTTGCACAGCTTCAAAGTTTGCTGTTCACCGAGTCTGATAGGGAAAATATTGTTAAGCTGACATCCCTTGCTGATACCCAATCCTCTTCTCTTCAGTCCTGTCTTACCCAATTTGCAGAGGTGACGGACAACTTGGCATTCTTAGTGAATAGCCTTGTTGGCCCTAGGCCTGCTGCCAAAACTGCTGGCAAGCCTGATGACTTTGTCTCTTCAGGCAGACTGGGTGTTGAAGGTGCTGGTCCATCTCCTTCAAAGGGGGAGAAGTCGTCTGCCTCTAAGACTAAGTCTAAGGGGGAGAAAACTTCTTCTCCTAAGGAGAAACCAGTGCCTGCAGCACCAACTGGTCAACAAGCAGGAGCTTCAACAGGTAACTGGAAGGTGCCTCCCATGCTGCTCAGCCTACTCAGGTTAAATCTCCAATCCCTACTCAATCTAAGGGGGATGAAACTATTCCTGAGGGCAGGCCAAGCAGCAGAAGGAGGCATCTGATGTTAGAAGAAGAAGAAGAGGAGGAGGAAAGTCCTGAAGCTGCTATCACTACAGCAGTTAAAGGTAAAGCAATAGCAGCAACTGATCCTCAACAGCAGAAAGCAGCAGAAATCCAATTTCACAAAGCCAGGGCCAAAGAAATGGGTCTTCCTATGCATAAGTATTTTGAGTTTATAGAAGAACAGCTTCAAGCCCTGAAAGTTAAGATGTCCTCTCTTGTTGTGCAAAAGAAAATTTTGGAAGCTGCTAAGGGATCAGTAGAGGAAAAGGAAGCTGAAAAAGAAAAAGGTGCTCAGGTCTCAGTGGCCAAAACTTCAGTGCCTTCTGCAAGAGCTCAATTTCACTTTGACAACCTTTGCAAGAAGAAAATTTCAAGATGTTGCTGATAGAAGGCTTGCTAAGGAGGCAATTGTCAAAGTTGTGCCAATTTCAAGAAAAGGCAGTCAGTGGAAGTTGAAAATAACAAGAATGGGTGCAGCTGGCCCAGAACTAGAAACATATGACTTCACTGATGTTGCACAAATGGGGTACAGAGAATGGATTGAGCTGGCAGTTGCTCTGAGTGAGTCTAAGTCTGAAACTGCCAAGGCTGTCAGAGCATATGTAAAGAAGCTGATGGAGAGAGTGAAGAATCTTGGCCTGATCTCCAAAGAAGTAAGTGAAGGTGTCTATGTGACACAACCAAAAATAAAGGCCAGGCGGACAAGGAAGGACACTGAGATGGAACAACTCCTCATCCTGATAGAAGAAGGTGACTATGCTATTGAGATGAAAGGAGTTGATCACAGCCTGCCTAGTGGAATTGAGTTTGAAGATGGCAAGATCATTGAAGAGCCTGAGCTGGGGCATTTTTTGTAGATCCCTTAATTCAGAAGAAATGCTTTCAGAGCGCATCAGATCTATACAATGTGGATCTGAGACAGCTTTAAGCCTTCAGACTTGCAGTTTCATTCAGGCAGTCAAGCAGGTGGAGAGCAGCTATTTGGGATCAACTCAGAAGCTGTTATGAAAGAGGTGAACTTGAGGATCCCAAGTTTATGATAATAAGAAGTGAGATTCAAGAACTTGAGGATACTAGAGAGGAACTAGAGAAGATATTTTTAGATCCCCCTCCATTGTGATGAAGTCCATCTGCCATCTGGGTAGGTGATGAATGGAAGCTGTCCATCAGTTGGACAGGCTTACCATTTTCTGCTCCTAACAAAAACGGTCCAATGTACATTAGTTGTACTTTATTTACATATGGTGTAATTTCCTTTTACATTAGTTGTAATATACATCAGTACATCAGTTGTACTTTTGTAAGAACATGTGTTGTTCTAATGTAATAAAAAATCAGTGTATATATAAACTGATCTTTTGCTTTATGTTGATGTTGTAATTTTATTTCAACAAATGTACTGTAAAAATATATAGTGACTTTTGATAAGACCAGCTTAGACTGGTTATTGCAAATAGGGGGAGATTGTTAGGCACAAAAAGGCCTCAATCAAACCTGCTCTGCATCTGAGGGGGAGATTATTAATCAAACCTGTTGATGCCTTTGAAGGTTGAATTTAAGGCCTGTTATATGCCTTATTGAAAACTGAGAATGATTTGCAATATCAGCCTAAAGCTGTTCTGTGTGTTGCATGTGTTGCAACAAAGGCAGTTTTGCCCAAGCTATTCAGTCTGCTGAACAGGCTGGACATAAACTGTCTACGCTGCTCTACACTGATGAGCAGCTTGGGCAGTTTACAAGTGTTCTGTTCTTTGTGAACAGAACCTGTTGTTTGTGAACAGGCAAAACACTTTATGGAATGTGTTTCCAAGTCCTCATGTATTGTTTTTGACTACAAGATCAGTTTACAAAGTCGAAGACAAAGTGGAAATCAGAACTGCTCAGCTTGCCTAAGCTGTTCTGTTACATGAAGACAAAAGGTTATTTGAAAAAGGGTGACAGACCTTTTTCTTATATCAAAATAGGCCTTAAATGGAAGAAAAACACAAAGTTGACATTCCTTATTTGGTTAAAGGCAATGCAACAATAGACAACATGTAAAGACAAAAGTTCTGCACATGTGAAGACAAGTCTGCTTTTCAGAAAGGTGCAGAAAAGGTTATGTTGTCTTTTCAACAAGACTTCTGCTTTTTCATCTCGTCCAATGAAGAAGCTTCACTTAGATCCTCTGAGTGGGTATAAAAAGAAACTTTCAAGGATTGATCGAAATAGCCAAAAAGCTGAGTGCTGAAAACAAGAGTGAACGTGCATTCAAAGTGTATCTTTCATGCATGCAAGTCTGCTTGAATAAAACAGTACTCAGTGTCTAAGCTGTTCTTGTTCAAGCTGTTCCTCAGAGTCTTGTAAACACAGTGAGTGATTCTTAGTGAGTGTATTCATTGTAATTAGTTTAAGTCAGTCTTAGACTAGTTAGATATATTGTTGTATCTGTCATCTCAGCTTGAACCTTTCCGCATTCAAGCTTGTTTGTAATTAACATATGTTAATAATACATACAAACATTGAGAAAATTGTGAGTAGTTTTTAAAGTGCTGTATTCACCCCCCCTCTACAGCTTAAAGCTATACACTTGGGATATCTTTTGGGACCTACACAAGCCATGCCACTTTGCAAGGGAATGCAGATTGCCAGTAGTTAAGAACTCAGACTACTATACTCGGAAGGCACTGCTGGCAAAGGAAAAGGAGGCTGGTAAGGCATTACTGGCTTCAACTGTTAGAGGATGAAGACATTCTGGATGAAGTCAGAAGTTTACAATGAATCTTAAATGAGTGAATCTGCCATGTTGGCTGAAGATCAATTCTGGGTAGGTTTAACTGATGATGAAGCAGAAGAGACAAAGGATTCTGACTCTGAGAATGAACTGAGAGAGGAAATGGTATTGATGGCCAAAGGAGAAGCTGGATGCAGCAAAGATCAAGAAGATGACGGGTCCGATTCAGATGCCTCAGACAATTCAGAGACACCTGAGGTACAATCTAGTCTTGAATCTGATGCTGATAACCCCTGTGAGCTAGAGCAAAAACTTGCTCAAATGGTTTTTATGCTAAAACATTTTGAAAAATCCTTAAAAGCCGACAAAAAGAATGTCCATTCCTTGGAAAACAAATTAAGACTAGAACATGCTTTAGTGTTACGGTTTTCCAAAGATAAAGCATTTTCATTGCAATCCATATCAAACATAGAAGAAAAGTACAATGGCATTCAACTGGAAAATGAAAAGCTAAGTAACACAATTTCTGACTTAACGGAATAACTAAAATTAGCAGAGTTAGAGTTAGCAAATTATTCTGTAAAATATAATTCTATCTTTACTGAAACGACAAAATTATATGAGAAAATTAAATCCTTAGAAGATGAATTTCTTTAAAGGAGAAGCTGGATGCAGCAAAGATCAAGAAGATGACAGGTCCGATTCAGATGCCTCAGACAATTCAGAGACACCCGAGGTACAATCTAGTCTTGAATCTGATGTTGATAACCCCTGTGAGCTAGAGCAAAAACTTGCTCAAATGGTTTTTATGCTAAAACATTTTGAAAAATCCTTAAAAGCCGACAAAAAGAATGTCCATTCCTTGGAAAACAAATTAAGACTAGAACATGCTTTAGTGTTACGGTTTTCCAAAGATAAAGCATTTTCATTGCAATCCATATCAAACAATAGAAGAAAAATACAATGGCATTCAACTGGAAAATGAAAAGCTAAATAACACAATTTCTGACTTAACGGAATAACTAAAATTAGCAGAGTTAGAGTTAGCAAATTATTAAGTAAAATATAATTCTATCTTTACTGAAACGACAAAATTATATGAGAAAATTAAATCCTTAGAAGATGAATTTCTTTAAAGAGGACAAACTGATCAGACTACTCATTTGAATCAACCAAAGGACACTGATTTTTATAATTCTAAATTAGGAATTCGTTGTGATAATCCTAAGTATCTAGCAAAAGCCATTTCATGTTCCCCAACATTGTATGATACTAGATACATGAATTTAGTATTAAAGATGGTCTTTTTAAGAGCATCAGATGAGGTAGAGTCAGATGAAGATCTTAAAAGGTTGAGAAAAGATAAAATGCAAAATACTTTGGTTTATAACAAGCTTAATTTAGACATATTCTGATAAAATGCAAAATACAGTTACCAAAACTCATGAATTTCAGAAGAGTATATTTAGACATATTCTGATAAAGATTTATTTGAAAATACGTCTTCCACTCAAAAGCCATACATTCCGAACACAATTCATGAAAACATTAATTCTGATCTTGAATTGAAGCTTAAAACTTTTGAGAGTAAAAATTAAAAGCTTCAGGCTGAGATTAAAGATTTAGAAATAAAAATGACAAACCAAACTAAAAGCAAAACTCAACCAGATCAGAAATCTTCAATTCAACCCGATTCTATCAATTCTGAAAAAAAGTTTGATCCGTATATGAACTCTGATTTTAATTCATTGGAGGAAATGTTTGTCAAAATTGATGAGTTTATCAAACTGCTCCATGACAAACAAAGTGATAAATCTAAAGAACCAGTAAGTATTTTGAAAAGAATACCTACAGATTCTAAGGTTAAATCAGTACCATCACCTGTTTTACATAAGAAGGAGAAAACAAAAGTTACTTTTGTTACTCCAAATTTTAAAAAAGGTGAATCCTCTTCATCAAAGGTTTCAATTGCAAAGAAAGGAAATTCTTCCGAAGGTAAGAAAGTTTTGCAGATTAAAACTGATTCTAAAACGACTAATTCATGTTCTTCTATTATGTCAGATAATTCTGTGAAAAGAACATCGAAGCAAATTTGGAGAAAGAAGCAAGTGACAAAGAAAAAGAAGAGTTTTAGACAGGAATGGAGAGTGAAAGATATCAGTGTTACAGATAGGATTAGATCTGTAGATAATTCTGTCTACAATAAATATTCTGTTAAACAATACTCTAAATACTCACGTGCTGAACTATTTTCTTTAAATTCTGCAAAATGCCGTGTGTTGAATGTTAAACTCGTGCATAATTCTGATATGTTTGTATGGATGCCAAAGAACAAGGTTCCCAGTTTTAAACGGCATAGGGATCCTAAGAAACACATTTCAAAATCAGTTTCCTATAGAACTGTACCAAAATGGATACCCAAAAAGACTTTTCAAAAAAAAAGGTTCCAAAGACAAATAATTTATCTGTTTCTATACCTGAAGAAATACCGCATGATTTACCAAAATTCAAAGTACCCAACTATAAGTGGGTACCTCACATTTTTCATCGTTTTATAGGTAAATCATGTGTGGTACCCTGACTCCGGATGTTCCAAGCACATGACCAGATAGCGAGACACCCTAACGAATTATTTTGACTATTTCTGTGGGACGGTAAGATTTGGAAACGATCTGTTCTGTCCGATTGAAGGCTATGGAAGTCTGGAATAAGACAAGATTACGATTCAAAAGGTTTTCTATGTTAATGGTCTTGGCCACAATCTGTTCAGCATCGCCCAACTGTGCGATAAAGGGTTGGAAGTCAATTTCAAGGTAAATAGGTGTAGTATAAGATCTAGGGAAGGGAAGGAAATCCTAGTTGGAAATTGTGTTCGTACACCCTGTGTGACGATTGCAGTCTAGACATGTAATAGATAGTCATATGTAATAGATAAGGCTTTATTAATATAAGTCATCTGTGTTTGTTCATCATTGGGTATGATGACTACATTTGCATGTTAAGTTCTTGATTGTGATGATAAGTTCTTGAATATGAAGATATGTTCTTAAGGAATAAAGCCACGAACTTAAGTCACGCCATACGAACTTAGTTAGCCTCAGTTCGTAGGTTCTTGGGCTTGAACTTATACGTTCGTGGGCTTGGGCCTGAACGAACTTTTGTGTTATAATATGAACTTAATCAGTTTATTTCAATAACTTTCAGAGAAAACAAATTTCAGAGCTTGTGAAAGTACACGTACGAGCTAGAAGCGATTTCAGAGAGTTGTAGGAGCAATACATCGTGTAGGGTCGATTGTTCTATCGGCTAGCATCATGTTCGGCTCCGTGTTCTGCGCGTGATAGATTCGTTAAGCGTCTAATGAAAATTCCGCACTCGTTGGACGGCTTCACGCCTTGATCTGATCCATAGATGTGGCGACCCTACAAATAGGAAAACCAATTTGTCCTCCATAGACCTAGCCAACATCAATTTAAAGAATGATGTTTGTCTGCTGTCAAAGGAAACATCAAAAGAATCCTGCTTATGGCATCGCCGTCTATCTCATTTGAACTTCAAAGAACTAACCAATCTTGCAAAAGGTGGTTTAGTTAAAGGTCTACCAACTCTCCGATTTCAAAACGAGCAGTTATGTGCTACATGTGAAAAAGGGAAGATAGTGAGGGCGTCACACAAATCAAAGGTTGAACATTCTTCAACTAGGCCATTAGAGCTAATTCATATGGATTTATGCGGGCCTATGCGGGTACAAAGTATCAACATAAAGAAATATGTGTTAGTGCTCGTAGATGATTATTCAAGACACATATGGTTTTTCTTCTTGAGATCCAAGTCTGAAGCTACAGACATAATCATTGACTTCATACGCAAGATTCAAGTTAAGTTGCAACTTTCAGTTCTGACCATTAGATCTGATAATGGTATAGAGTTCGAGAACAAGTCCCTCGAGACATTTCTGACTTTTGTTGGGATAACGCATCAATATTCGGCATCTCGTACCCCACAACAAAACGGAGTAGTTGAAAGACGAAACCATACGCCTGTGGAATCTCCTAGGATGATGCTTGCATATTCTAATATGATGTTATTTCTATGGGCTGAAGCTGTGGCAACTGCGTGTTTCACCCTAAAAAGATCCATTATAAATAAAAGATTCGGAAAAACACCATATGAAATGATAAATAACCGAGTACCTAATATTAAATATTTCCATGTCTTTGGATGCAGGTGTTTCATCTTGAACGATAAAGACAATTTGGAAAAAAATTAATCAGAAAGCTGACGAAGGCATATTCATTGGATACTCGAAAGAATCGGTGGCATTCCGGGTCTACAACAAATACACGAAGACTGTCAACGAGACCGTAAATGTGAAATTTGTCGAAGGAATCGTTATGGCTCCTGAACATGCCAGTTCAGGACCCGAGTCTAAACAGACGACTTCTGTAAACTCACTAGAGCTTAAAGATGACCTGAACGGTCTAAATAAATTGGTTGAAAATTTTTATGAAGACTACTTTGATAAGACCAAATCCGATGTTCAAATTTTGGTCCCTGACAGAATTAATGAAGATCCGGTCGTATTTTCAGATCATTCTCATCAACCAATTTTAGAAGATACTAGAGTGGTTTCAACGACTGATGTACACATTTCTGCTGAAAGTGTACAACAATTTCAAGCTCCAGAATCTAATGATACTCCCTTGAATTCTGAAAATACAGAAACCCCGACGTCAGTTGAGATTCCATCAACTTCAGAAACTATCCCCCGAATTCCCTACCTGGACTTTGAATCCCAATCAAGACCAGCTTCAAAATTATCCCCATACTTTCAAATGGACAAGGGACCGCCCACCTGAATATATCATTGGTGATCCCTCTGCTTCTATTAAAACCCAGAGAGCTACATTAAATGAATGTCTTTTCTCAAATTTTTTGAGCAAGATCGAACCAAAAACAGTGAAAGAAGGTCTACTAGATGCAGACTGGATTGTAGCGATGCAAGAGTAGCTCAATCAGTTTGAAAGGTTGAAAGTCTAGAGATTGGTGGAAAGACCAAAACACAAATCCATCATTGGCACGAAATGGATCTTCAAGAAGAAGAAAGATGAACATGGTGTCATCATTCGTAGCAAAGCACGCCTCGTCGCCAAAGGATACAACCAAAAGGAGGGAATTGATTAAGATGAAACCTTTACCCCTGCTTCCCGGATAGAGGCTATTAGAATGTTTTTAGCTTTTGTAGCTCATAAAAATTTCACTGTATATAAAATGGATGTTAAAACTGCGTTTTTGAATGAGGAGTTAACTCATGAAGTATATACATATCAGTCAGAACGATTTATCGATCCTTCGAAGCCTGATCATGTATATAGGTTAGGCAAGTCACTGTATGGCCTTAAACAAGCACCCCGAGCTTGGTATGATACCCTATCAAATTATCTTTTGAATGTGGCTTCAACAAAGGTGTAGTGGAAACAACCCTATTCATAAAATGACAGGGACTGGATATCATAGTAATTTAGATTTACGTAGATGATATAATATTTGGGTCTACTAACCCGGAATTTTGTAAAAAAGTTTGCATTTTTAATGTCCCAAAAATTTGAAATGAGCATGATGGGTGAAATAAATTTTTCCTTGGGTTTACTAGTAAAACAACTGACTGATGGAATTTTCATCAATCAGTCATAGTCTATACAAGACACGTTAAATAAATTTAACATGGTCAACAATACTCCCATGAAAACACCCATGGCTCCTGATTTTAAATCTAAACTCGATGAGGACATTTCAGGGAAACCTGTAGATGTAACTCATTATCGAGGGATAATTGGGTCATTAATATAGTTAACTGCCAGTAGATCGGATATTATGTTTGCTACATGTGTCTGTGCTAGATATCAGGCACATCCAAAAGAAACAGATTTGGTTGCTGCCAAACGAATATTAAGATATCTAAAGGGAACTCTAAACTTAGGTTTGTGGTACACTAGAGAATCATCTTTTACATTAACTTCCTTCTCTGATGCTGATCATGTAGGTGAGAAAATGGATCGGAAAAGCACATTAGGAGCAGTACAATTTCTTGGTGACAAATCTATCTGTTGGCCATCCAAGAAACAACACTGTGTGTCACTATCAACAGCAGAAGCTGAATATGTTGATGTCTCATCATGCTGTTCACAAGTGTTGTGGATTTAGAGCCTACTGAGAGACTATGGGTTTACACCTAACAAGATCCCTATCTATTGTGATTCTCAGAGCGCAATTGCAATAGCGTCTAATCAGGTGCAACACTCCAAAACTAAACACATTGACATTCAGTATCATTTCATAAAAGATCATGTAGAAAATGGTAATGTAGAATTATATTTTGTACCCACTGAATATCAACTAGCTGATTTGTTTACCAAAGCGTTAGATGAAAACGATTTAACTTTTTGCTATACAAATTGGGTATGTTGAATTGGTAGATTTAAACATTTAGATGTTACACAACATAATTATAGTTTTACAATTTTTACTTGATTTAATTTTTGTTAATCTCATGTGATTTAAATGTTTTTAATTCTTCTGATGTTTCACAGAATCGGATTGTCATGTGTAGAGGGAGCAAACAAAAAATTTTTATCTGATATTTGGATATCTGATAATTGTTTATCTGATTAGTTGCAGATGGGCAAGCTTATATAGTGATATAGATCTAATGGGGAGCATAACTGCAAAATTCAAGGGGGAGCAACAATTTATTTTTTTTAGTTCATTTTTATTTTTGTTTAGTTAAAACTTTTTTTTTTAATTCATTCTATATTTTTTTAGTTGTTCAAAATTTTTGTTATGTTGTTAAATTTTTTTAATTGGTGTTTTGTTTTTATTTTTGAGTGCGGATTTATTTTTATTTTTTGTTAATTGGGCTTAAGTGAAATATGAGATTGAGATATTTTTTAATGTGGGCCGGGTTTTCTATTTTCAACTTTGAGTATAAATCTGAATTTTTAAATTCAAATTAACTTTTTACAATTCCCGAGCACTGTTCACTCTCTTCCCAAAAATATCTCTCATATTTTCTTCTTCAAGAAGCAATCCAAATCTGATAAAATTCAAGAATTTTTGCTGACATTTGTAAGTATTTTCAGTATTATTTATTAATGATTAGTAGATTTAATGTTCATTCGAGTTTTTTTTGTTCATCCATGTTGTATCGTGTGTATGCGTGTTCGTTTTGGTCGATGGATGAAAATCCAAACATTATTGTTTGGGTTTTAAAAACTGAAATTGAAAGTATAGATGTGTTTATAATGTTCATGTAAGCTTGAAAATCAAATTCGAGGTTTTATAACACACCATACAACATTTAATTTGAGTTTGAAATTCAAATATTTTCGAGTTCTTAAACAAACTGTAAATTGGATTTTTTGGGGAATAAAATGTTGTTTTTGGAAAAACATCAGTAAAAGAAAGTTGTTCAAAATCACTTGGAACATTTTTTATGTTCAAACTCGATCAAAGGGTTAATCGACAACATTCTGCTTTTGATTGAGTTGGATAATAAGGTACTCAAGAAAACACTTAGTGTTTATCGAGTTTGAAAAAGAACCTTTCGAGGAAAGCTCAGGTTTCAGTCGAGTTTGAAAAGTTTGGACATAGATGTCGGAGAAGCTGTGAGTTCTAAACAAAAACCAGTTGATGCTCATAGTGAGCTGGGATTGATTCTTTATGAAGATGATCCAGTTCCGTTAAGTATTCAATCTGGTTTTTGCAACTTTCAAGAATATGATGATTCAGACGACGAAGAAGAAGAAGTTTTATGAGTTGAGGGAGCAGATCAAGAAATTGAAATATTTGATGATGATGAAGTTTTTGATTTATCTGTTGAGACGTTGAGGGCAGAGAATATTATGAATGAGGAGTAGTTAGTAGAGGAGATATTGAGACATGATGTGCCAACTCCAACAGTTGAAAAGCCTGCGGTGACGATTATAGTCAAAGAGGAATATGATCCATTTCCTGTTGAGGATGTGATACCCCAACCTGTCCAAGAGCTGAATGAAGTTGAAATTATGGACAAGTTCTTCAAGAGCTATATTCTAGCTGATGAATCTGAACGTCAACATCACTTGAGATTTTTTGTTCAAGAACTGGTTTAGAAAGAGATAAACGATGTGTTGTTCAATACCTAATTCCAACTTATGAAATTTGGTAGCAGATGTAGGAAACCCAGCAGACTGACACGATGTTGGTAGGAATTATCTTTTCTTTTATTTCTTTCCACCCCTCAGCTCTCGTCATTTTTCAACTGTAATCCCTGCGGCTCACTTTTAGCACATGATGCACCCCCATCTCCATTCGATAACCCCTCTCATTTACATTTTATCTTTTCTCAACCCTATTAGCACCCTGTGGTAAGTAACACTCCTCAACTAATTGACATGAGAACCCTTACTCACATAAACTAAAGTGGTTTGCTCCTGGGGTAGGTCTTCCGGCTCTGGTTTAGACCATAGGAACGATATATATGGCTAATCACAGATATTGAGCATCATTGGAGTCAGAATTATATCTTAAAATAAATAGCAGTTAATCTCAACAGTTTAAGCGCATAAGGTATTCCGAATGCTTATACCCTTTTTGTTAAGATGTCATCTTCAAAGCGCATCTGAAACTCCCCCTGCGAATAAGAACAGTATCAGTGAAACATAAAACGTTAAGACTAACTCTCAGGAACGAACCTCAAACTGACATAAAAATAGGGAAAATTCTAGAGAAGTCACGAAAACATGGGTTTTAAACTGGGTGTTTAGAAAACATCTAAACATGAAAGAACGGGTTTTGATCTGGCTTGATGCAGAAGTCATTGCTTTAAAGCACGGGTTCTACTAAGTAGAAGCCATTTCTTTGAAGATTGGGTCCTGAACTGAGTGATCAGAAGCCATAACATTGTAGTCCGGGTTTTGATCTGAAGTAATCAAAAGTCATTGCTATGAAGTGCGGGTTCCAGACTGAAGTTCGAAAACCATCTGCATAAAATAAAACCACTTTTGGTACCCATCGAAAGAAGGGTCCTTTCTTGTTAGATTTTCGATTTCCATCGTCATGTAACAACACAACAGTAGGAATCCATTTAACATTCGACACAGGTTTAGATGCAGAACCTTTTGGAACCCATTTGTATATGGGTCCAACTAGTTTTGAAACAGTCTTAGGTAATGGAATTACCTTTGGCTTGGGTGATTTTTGAAATGCCTTAGCCTTAGCCTTTGGTGTTTCCAATTTGTCAGACGGTGATAAGGCATGCATTTTTGTTTTCTTAGATTGGCGGCGTTTTCGTTTTTCAGGATAAGGTACAAACTTAGTCAATTCAAGAACAACATGCCGAAAACTTTTTGGAAATAATTGAAACAGATTGCAAAAATAGTATTTCGAAGGATTACTAGCAAAATCCTTTCCAGGCACACTAACACTATTATCTATTTTCACAAAAGATTCAGACAAGACTGCCTTTTTGACAAAGAAACTTTGAAAATCAAAAGGTGTTATTTTAGAAAACCTCCTTGCGTGATCTGTTGGAACAAAACAATGAGAGTCTGTACGTTTGGAATACTTTTACTTAGAGAAATTTCCTTGGTGATTGGGTTTCTTGGAAGACTTAGATTGACTCTCAGTCTTCTTTGAAACCTCAGCTTTTGAAGATTTTGAACACTCACCTTCAAAAATAATTAAAGGGACTTTAACCTTAGCTTTACCTTTAACAATTGATGCAAGTGGGACTTTCGTAGGATGAGAAACTTTTGAATCTTTTAAGTGGGAATTTAACATTTCTGTAACTGTGTCAAACTTTGCTTTGTAGATGGTTAATTCTACATTTTCTTCAAAACTTTGTCTTGCCAATTTCTCCTGGCTTTTGAGATGAGCTTCTTGATAACCAAGAGCTTTTTCTCGAGCTATCCTTAAGTCCTTTTCTAAAACATTTATTTTGTGTTGAAGAACTTTTGTAGGAACGTAAGGATGAGGGAATGGTTTGACAGGTTCGGCGTTCATTTAGTTGATGAATAGCTAGACAAGAAGTTATCCTCTAGAGTAGGTACTCTATAAGGATAACTCTCATTTAGTTCATCATATTTAAAAGAAATTTCATTTTCTTTATTTTCACCTCTTTTCTCATCCTCTTGGGTTAAGACTTCTTCCGATGATTGGAAAAAGAAAGACTTAGACCCACCACCCATGTACCTTTGATCATAAAATATACGTAAAACTGATTGGACCTTTTTTTCAAATACTTAGTATTTTTAAAACCAATTCCTTGTTTGGAATTATAAAACCTAGTCTCTTTTGGTTGATTTAGATGAATACTATGTTCGGTTTGACCCCGTTTTAGCAATTCATCATCTAGGGTTTTTATTCGTGACTACAAACCTATTCTCTCTTCTTCAATCATTTTGTATTTACCCAGATTGTCAAAGTTTTTCATACTTACGGACTCTAAGCGTTTTGAAGGAACAGACAATTCAGACTTCAAGCAACTCTTTTCCTCAGTGATTGTATCAATACAACTCTTAAGGTAAATGTTACTATCCTCACCCTCTACTTTTTCAAGTAAAAATTTCTTTACAAGAGCGTGCTCATTTAACCACTTATTTTTATATACAGTGGATTGTTCTTTTTCAACAATCAATTCTTTCTTTAATTCATGTATTTGAGCATGCAGTTCATCAAATTAATCACTAGATTTAAATTCAGATAAGGATTGTGTATCAGATAAATCAGACGAAGAGGAAGAACTTTTTACCTGTTTGGAGTGGTTAATGAGACAGACTGGAGATATATCAACTTTCTCCTCCTCGACAGTCTTCTCATGTATGGAAAATCCTTGACTCATGATTGTGGAGTGCAAAAGGTGGATCTTCTAGATTGGAAACTGGAAAAACTCAGAAACTTCACAAGTTCGGATGCTGATGAATCCGAAATCCTGATATGAATTTTGATGGGCGATGGATCGAAATTTCCAAATAATTCCGAGGATGAAAGATCAGATGATTGTCTGAGGATAGATATCCAAATTTGAAGCTCAGCAGATGTATTCGACGTCGGTAACTTGGTGAAACTTGGATCACAAGTTACTTTTGGAAGTTGATTTTCAGCTTCTCTGTGGTAAAATGCCTATAACTTTTTTCTGCAGTGGAATTAGGCCTCGAAATTTGCCCGAACCGGCTTCGCCCGTTAAATTAGTGGTAGATCTTGATTCAAGCTTCGTTTTGTCATATGGTAGGCCCTCTAACAATAATCCAGTCAAAAGTTATGGCCTCTAGAAGCACTGAAAGTCACAAGTTCGGATGGATTGAAGTTTGGTGCCAAGAATGGTACGAAATTCAGATGGGCCCGAATTTCAGATTGGCCAAAAGTATGGTCCGAAATTTGGATAGGCTGGAATTTCTGATAGTCCGGATTTCGGATTGGTCTAAAGTACGGTCCGATTTTCGGATGAATGGTCCGAATTTCAGATGGACCCGAATTCTGGCTTAGTCAAAAATTTCAGAGAAGACGCAGCAGAATTGCTGCTGTTGAACACGATGAACAGTACCCAAAAACTTCAAAAATCCAACGCCAAATGATGTAAAACCCCAAATTAATGATCCCTTAATGCTCGAAAATAATAATAAACACTTTTTAAACAAATTTCATCCCATAATTTCTACAAATCTATGATTAATTTCGAAGAATCACCAAGAAAATTTGAAAAAGCATGAAAGAAAAAATTATCTCTTAGATCCAAAAATCAACCCTCAAATCTCGTTAAAAAATAGCAAATAATTATTAGAATTAACTAATAATCATCAAACAATCACAGATCTATCAAAATAAAGCGGAAAGAACAATGTATTTTGAGATCAAGAAAAAACTGCATGAATATGGACGTTTTTTGTGAACAACAC
Organism: Centrapalus pauciflorus; assembly: GCA_020465985.1. NCBI lineage: Eukaryota > Viridiplantae > Streptophyta > Magnoliopsida > Asterales > Asteraceae > Centrapalus > Centrapalus pauciflorus. The sequence continues at coordinate 176,032 of JAANYP010007814.1, read as the reverse complement.
GATTTTTCCAAGTTGAAATCCAATCTTCTCGCTCTGATACCAATTGACAACTTTGATTCCCAGAATATTTTGCACTCAAACACAATCAACAAATGATTTGTATTAAGTATATGAAGATTACAAGAGAGAATTTCAGACACTCAATCTCTATGAACTTTAACACTTTCAAAAACACACACTTAGGTGGAGGCTACTTGGAGGCTTTTTTCGTGGCTTCTTCAAAACCCTAGTAGAACAAGATTATTTATATAAGATTACTTTGGGGGTTTGTCCAGACACTCCCCTCAAAGTCTAGGAAATTGAGATTCCCCACAAAGTAAACTTATCCTATTTGCAAATTAAACCAAGACTTTTATTATAGTTAATTATACGCCATTTTAGGGCTAACAATCTCCCCTTTAGTGTATAATTAGATATTTCCAATTAAGTGAAATTACACAAGCATGAATTACATGAAATAAAATTTCTAACAGTGCCATATATACCTGGAACACCTAACCAAAAAGGACCCATCCTAAGATGGGTTCCCAAAGTTGTGTGATTTAATGCAGATGGTTCTTTGTTACTTTAGATCAAGACCCACACATCAAATTCAATGGCTTCTAGTTAACTCAGACTAGGACCCGTTCTTCTGCTTGTCGGTTAATGTACAATTTTGTGCGTAAACTGACATGTTTGGCGTCTGTGCACTCAGCTCAGGACCTGGTCTAAGACTTCATGTTTTCTAAACAACTTGGTTCAGAACACGGTTTGCATGTTAATTTCCAATGAATTTGTTTCATGTGCCCAAGAATATTCATTGTATCAAACTTTCTTTATAGGCAAAATCCATCTGGTTCATGGATTCGGGTTTCTCAAAGCATATGACTGGGAGGAAGGAGTTTTTGTCTAACATTGTAGAACAATAGTGTGGGACAGTTAAGTTCTGAAACGACAATCATGCTCAAATCAAAAGATACTGGGATTTAGTCTAAAATAATCTAGTCATCAAGGATGTTGACTACGTTAAGGGGTTATCACATACCCTATTTAGCATTGGACAACTCTGTGACAAATGGCTAGAGGTCACATTTTGGGCTAAGAACTATAGTGTTAAGAGCTGTGATGGAAAAGAGATTTTAACTGGTTCGCGCAACTCAAACCTATACACCATAGACGTTGCTAAGCTTATGGTCAAGGATAACATCTGCCTATTATCAAAAGCTTCGTCAAAAGACTATTGGTTATGGCATCGAAGGTTATCCCATCTGAATTTCGAGAACATGAATATGCTGGCTTCGAAACAACTTGTTATGGGACTCCTAGAACTTCGCTATGAAAAGGACCATTTGTGTGGAGCATGTGAGAAAAGGAAAGATGAAAAGATCATCTCACAAGCCAAAACCCGAACCATCGTCAAAAAGAGTGTTGCAGTTACTACATATGGATTTATGTGGTCCCATGAGAACGCAAATCATAACAGGAAGCAATATGTGTTGGTTATCGTTGACGACTATTCACGATACACCTGGGTAAAATTCTTGCGATCCAAGGATAAGACAGCTCAAGAAATAATAGACTTCATCAAGAGGATCAAACCCAACAGCAGATGTCTGTACAATCAATCTGATCTGACAACGGCACGGAATTGAAGAACTCGGTAGGTGAGATCTTCCTTCAATCCAAGGGTATTCACCATCAGTTTTCAGCTGCAAGAACACCTCAACAAAATGGAATTGTCGAGAGAGGTAACTGTATCCTCGTGGAAGCCGCACGCACAATGCTGAACTATTCAAAGCTACCTCCATTCTTGTTAGCCGAAGTCGTGGCAACAACCTGCTACACGCAAAATCACTCTATAATTCATAAGCGTTTCAATAAAACTCCATATCAACTCTTTCTGAATAAAGTTCCTTATATCAAGTAATTTTGAGTGTTTGGTTGCAGGTGTTATGTGCTGAACGACAAGGACAACCTCAGGAAATTCAATGAGAAAGAGGATGCAGCGATCTTTAGTGGATACTCATCCAATTCAAAGGCATATCGCGCATTCAACACTCGCACCAGGACAGTCAATAAGAGTGTGCATATCACATTCGATGAAATGGTTGAACTGGCTCCGGAAGTTGACCAATCAGGACCACGCATTACTCCAATGCCTGGAGACTCATCCCAATCTTCTTCTTTTTCTTCTACTGATTTAGTTAATTTATTTGATCCTTTTTATGTAGAAATTTTTGGTCCTAGTTCTTATCCTTCTTGTGTTTCTTCTTCTACAGTTAACACATCCTCAAATGATTCAACTGCTCAACCATCATCATCAGATCCACCAATACTTTCATCAATTCATACACCATCCACTTCATCATCCTCACCTTCAACCTCTTCCATAGACACACCACCAGTTGAATCCACTCCATTGATTCCCTCACTCATAGTTCCAAACATTATCCCTCTAGAAGATCAAGCAGAACTTGAACCGGAACCAGTGGTACCTTCACTGGAAACCATCGATCTTAACTCTTCATCCATCCCCACACTCACCACTGGGACTCCGTCATATTCACCCCTTCCATACGTGTAACAACCGGCACAAAATCAGGTTAGCATTTATAGCTAATAAATGAGCATTAGTAATTAATCAAAGTGATTACCATATTTTATAATGATATTCATTACAATTAGAAACAAGTGCACACTAATCATGCATTAACAAACTTACATAACCTTAATTATGCAAGACTAAAACAATTATTAAACTAGTGTATTATTAATGAAATTACATATAAAGAAAAATACAAGAATACATTCTAAATAGTTTTATATAAAAATAAAAATACATCATAAATACCCCTTAGATGGCCGGCCTCATAGTACAAATACTAGAGGCTGACTTCATTTTTTAATACCAAACTCCATACACTATCACCATCAAATCCTCATTCATCATTACCTTTCATTTCAACCAAATCCTCACTCAACCCCTACTTTGCAAGACAAATTCTCTATATTAATAGAGACTCGACTCTTTCATTACTTCCCACCTCCAAATACAATTCTCTCTTCTTTCTCCCTCTCAAATCCGGCCATCAAGCCTCACACAACACCAAAGTTGCAACTTTTGTTTTTCAAGTGTTTTATGAGTTCTTTTGTGCAACTAAGTTCAAGATCAAGTCTCTTACTCACTTTCATTGTTTTACTTCATCAAAGTAAGTAAATACTACCTTAATACTTCTTATATTAATATTAATATAAATCTTGCATAATATATATAATCACCAACAACAACAAGTTTCATAAAAACTCAAGTTTATAAATAACTAGTTTTGTTTTAAAGTTTGTTTCTTCAAATGTATTTATAAATATATAAACACATAATGTAAGCATGAATAATATGAAAACAAGTTATATAAATGTGTTTCATACCCTTTTATACATGTGGCTTTTGAATAAAAAACAAGAATCACAAGTTGTTTCAAGTATATGAAATTCGGATTTTTTGGCAGAAATATTACATCAACTTTGAAATATCACAACTAATTCAAAACTTAACGAATGAGTTGATTCTTGTTTTAGAAGTTAGACCTATGTTTTAACTAAATATCTGAAGGTTTTCGTAATTTAATTCGGAGTTTTGAACCCCCAAATACTAGTTTGGAACCGAAAGGTCTAACAGCTCAAATATGGCCAATATAGGGTTTTTAAACCTTTTCCGTAACCTAAACGCATCGAAAAATGACCGTTTTTACCTTGAAAAATTTCTTGTATATAGTATTTTTATGACTATTAATATGAAAGCCCAAATCGTTTTGGAGCTTGGTCAAAAGCAGCCACAAAGTAGGCCGAAAAACCCTGACAAAACCTCGAAATATCCTTATATATACTTGAACTTTTAAGTGAGTTTTATTTATGGACTCGTTAAGTTGGGAGATTTAAAACTTTCAAACCATCATACATGCATATTATCATTTATGGGAATTATTAAGTCCCTAGTATCATTTAGGACTCGGTTAAACACGTCAAGCTCATTTCAAGTCAACAAATGCGATCTTCATTTACTCTCACTTTTACGGTGAGTTTTAATAGCCCCATTTTTAATTGTTCGTATTATTTTGGGTTGAGAATACATGATCAATATTTTATTTTATATGGACACAAGTACTTGAATCATTTTTCGTATTACAATAGATTGTTACTTCACCATCGCCCTCAATCATGAACCGTTAATTATTACGTAAACGTGAATATTGTCGATAGATCTATTTGGGTTGAAGCCCCCATCCGGGTTGTTCGCACCAATTGTAAACGGATGCATAATCATATGACAATTCTTGGTATTATGGTGTTGGATACCACAAGGGAACTCATAAGTTAAGTTTCGGGGTCATGAGGCTTATGGTAATACTTAAACTATATGATTCTCTTTTGTTTTACAACTCGCCGAAATCTTGTGTTTTCCATACTATGTCTTACTTATCGAGTAAACCTATGAGCTCACCAACTTTATGTTGACGTATTTATCATGTTTTTCTCAGGACCTTAACGACTAAGGTAGTGCGTTCATGGCATACTCACGAGATCTTCAAGATATCGGAGTCACCGAACTTTTCTATCTACGGAGATCAATTTTCATATCTTATACTATTGTCATGTATTTTAAATTTCCGCACTAGTAAACTCTGTTATGACTATCACTGTAAGATGATATTTTTTTAATCTATGTACTTCGAAAACATCCCATTTAGAGGTCGTTCATTATGATTGTGACTTTGTTTTCGTGACGTCAGGCCTCGTTGCCAAGCGGGGTATCGGGGTGTGACAAATTGGTATCAGAGCCATAGTTATAGTGAACTAGGTTGCATGAGTAACCTAGACTATAACTGCTACAACTAAACTTTATTGAACTGAGAAAACAAAAACATTTTTTAAGTAACTAAGACAAACTATAAATGGACCCTGATTACAGAAACATGTCGGGCAACACCATCATTATCCTATCCGATTCGGAAGATGAATACACCCTAATGGATCAAGGGGACACAAAGATCTTCGTTGAATCAGAAGACTTTTCTGAAGAAGAGGCAATGGAGGAATCTGAAGAAGAACCAATGGAGGAGGAAGAACCATCCGATGAATATCCACCATCTTTGGTGGCCCCTTCATACATACCATACCACCCCCAAGTCCCGTCATATAAAGTATACCGTCCACACCCCAATGGCCCACTCATGAAATTCACCGCAAGGAAAAGGGTGATAAAACGCGACGAGAGTCTATCCCAGTACCTGTCCACCAGCCAAGCCCGCCGCAATGGTGACGGGTAGATTCCAGGCATTAGGGATGGATGCCGGACACCCTCCAGGAATGGAGGCAAGAGGAGGGAATACCCTTCCATTTCGAGATCGGGGGACCATCCTCCGAGCAGACCCCACCCCTCACCCAAGAACCCGCAGCCCAAACTATATCGCTACTAGTTGCAAGGCCTGCAAGGCACGACCTTCAACTGAGGCAACTCAGTGAATAGATCGGAGGGATCATGACACGACTTGAGAAGGAGCAAATGCTAAAAACAAATATCTACTGGGCCAATCAGCATGCATGCTTGATTCAGCAAGACGGGTTAAACGAGTTCTGACAATGTCTGGCGGTGTGCGAGGCACGTAACGCCGCACTAACACAGCGGCTCAACGCACTGGAACAAGGTGAAACCCCCGAGACGTCCCACACCGAGTGCCTCTCTTATTATTGTATTTGTAGTATTTGTACTTGCAACTTAGTGTATTTTCTAGTTAAGTTAAGGCTTGAAATGTTTCAGGGAAACCCCGACCCCATGTTGTAAAAAGGTTATATATATGAAGCAATGTTTAATGAAAATTTAAGTTTATCTATAAATCTGTGTTTATTTATAAATCTGCCATAGGGACCTTCCATTACTATCTCTGGTAGTTGTACATCCAAATTCTCCAAATAGAGTATCATTCTGCACTTCCAGCCAGAGAAGTTCTGATGATTGAACTTTGGGGGTTTGGCCATTGACCCATTGTCATAGTAAGAGGAGGAATTTGCAGCACTGTTGTCCATGGGAAAGTAGGGAGAGTAAGAGATCTAGAGATGACACACACTCTATCTGCTCTGATGCCAGTTGTAGGTCCCAAAAGGTTTCCCAAGTGTATAGTTCTAAGCTGTAGAGATGGTGTGAATACAGCTATTTAAAAACTTAACAATCTTTTCTCAATGTTTGTGTATATTATTAACAAGTGTTAATTACAAACAAACTTGAATGCGGAAAGGTTCAAGTTGAGATGACAGATACAACAGTTTTCCAGCTAATCTAAGACACACTCACACTAGATACAATGACTACACTCACTTAGATTCACTCACTGTTTTTACAAGACTCAGATGGACAGCTTAAGCACAAACAGCTTAGACACACTTTACTGTTTTATATAAGCAGACTTGCATGCATGGAATAACACACTTCAATGCACGTTCTGATTTCACACTCTCTATTTCTCACAATCTTTAGAAGCTTCCTTTTATACTCAAAAGGTGAATCTCAGTGAAGCTTCTTCATTGGACAGATGAGATAGTGGAAAGTCTTTCCAAAAAGACAAGACACCTTTCTGCACGTTCTGATAAAGCATATTTGTCTTCACATGGCAGAATCTTTGTCTTTTCCTTTTTCTCACTGTTGCATAAGGCTTTAACCAAAAGAGGAATGTCAACTTTGCATCTTTCTTCTTTTGCTAATGCCATTTTGATATAAAAAAAGGTCTGTCCCCCTTTTTAAATATTCGTTTGTCTTCATGTAACAGAACAACGTGGGCAGGCTGTGTAGTTCTATTTTCCACTTTGTCTTCGACTTGTAAACTGATCTTGTAGCTAAAAACAATACATGAGGACTTGGAAACATATTCCAATAAAGTGTTTAACCTGTTCACAAAGAAGAGAACACTTGTAAACTGTCCAAGCTGCTTAACAGAATAGAGCAGCGTAGACAGTTTATGTCCAGCCTATTCAGCAGACAGAACAGCTTGGACAAACTACCTTTGTTGCAACGAATGCAACATGGTAAACAGCTTTGGGCTGATATTTCAAATCACTTTTCAGGTTTCAATAAGGCTTAAACAGACCATAAATTATACCTTCAAGTGCATCAACAGGTTTGATTAAAAATCTCCCCCTCAGATGTAGAGCAGGTTTGACTGAGGCCTTTTTGTGCCTAACAATCTCCCCCTATTTGCAATAATCAGTTTAAGCTGATTTAATCAATGATCACAATGTATTTTTACAGTACATTTGCTGAAATAAAACTACAACATCAGGGTAAAGTAAAAGATCACTTTATATTCATACTGATTTTGATTACAGAAAGCAACACATGTTTTTACAAGAGTACAACTAATGTACTAATGTATATTACAACTAATGTAAATAAGAAAAGTTACAACATATGTAACGAAGTACAACAGATGTACAAAAGAGTTCAACAATTTGGACTGTTAATGTTGGGAACAGATAATGGCAAGCCTGTCCAACAGATGGACAACTTCCATTCTTCACCTACTCAGATAGTAGGTGGACTTCACTGCAGTGGTGGTGGTAGTCCTTCTTCAAACATTTTTTCAAGTTCATTCCTTGTTTCCTCCAGATCTTGAATTTCCACTCTGGGAAACATAAATTTGGGATGTTGAAGTTCACCTCTTTCATAAAAGCCTCTGAGCTGGTCCCACACGGCTGCTCTCCACTTGCTGGATTGCCTGAATCAAGTTGCAAGTCTGAAGGCTGCAAGTTGTCTCAGATCCACCTTGTATAGATCTGATGCTCTCTGAAAGCACTTCTTCTGTGTCAGGGGATCTACAAAAAATGCCCCGAACTCAGGTTCTTCAATTAGTTTGCCTTCTTCAAACTCTACTCCACTGGGTAGGCTGTAGTCAACTCCTTTGATTTCAACACCATAATCACCTTGTTCAATCAAGATGAGGAGTTCCTCCAGCTCAGAATCCTTTCTTGTCCTCCTGGCCTTTATCTAGGAGTAAGTCACAGAGACACCCTCACTTACTTCTTTTGAGATCAGGCCAAGATCTTTCACTCTCTCCATTAGCTTCTTAACATATGCCCTGATAGTCTTAGCCGTTTCAGACTTAGACTGGCTCAGGGCAACTGCCAGCTCAACCCATTCCCTGTACCCCATCTGTGCAGCATCAGTGTAGTCAAAAGTTTCCAGTTCTGGGCCTGTTGCACCCATCCTGGTTATTTGCAATTTCCACTATTTGCCTTTTCTTGATGTGGGGACAACTTTGACAATTGCTTCCTTGGCTAGTCTTCTATCAGCAACATCATGAAACTTTTTCCTTGCCAAGTTGTCAAAATGGAACTGGGCCCTTGCAGAGGATGCTTGCTTTGGTTTGGTCACAGAGACCAGAGCACCCTTTTCCTGTTCACCTTCCTTTCCAGCAGCTGATTCTCTACCAGCTTCAAGCAGTTTTCTCTGCACATCAAAAGAAGGCATTTTGGTTTTGCTTGCCTTTTTGAATGCAAGAGATATGCCATCTTTGCCAAATGCTTCTTCTTTTCTCATTATTTCCAGGGCTTTGAGCTGTTCATCTCTGAGCTCATAGTATTTTTCAATTGGAACACCCATTTCTTTAGCCCTGACTTTTTCAAATTTTAGCTCTGCTGCTTTCTGGCGGTCAGGATCAACCACTGCCTTTTCTTTTCCTTTAGCTGTTGTAGTAGTAACAGCTTCAAGAATGTCTTCCTCTTCTTCTTCTTCTTCCTCCAGAATGAGATGCCTCCTTCTGCTGCTTGGCCTGTCCTCAGGAATGAATTCCTCCCCCTTAGATTGTGCAGGGTTTGAAGATTCAGCCTGAGTAGGCTGAGCAGCTTCAGGTGGATGAGAGGCACCCTCAGCTGGACCAGTACCTATACCAGATGCACCTGCTGTTTGACCAGTAGATGCTGATTTCTCCGTAGGAGAAGAAGTTTTCTCGCCCTTAGACTTAGTCTTAGAGGCAGACAACTTCTCCCCCTTTGAAGGAGATGGACCAGCACCTTCAATAATTGGTCTGCCTGAAGAAACGAAGTCAGCAGGCTTTGCAGCATTTTTGGCAGCAGGTTTTGGACCAACCAGGCTATGCACTAAGAAAGCCAGGTTGTCCTTCACCTCTGCAAGTTGGGAAAGACAGGTTTGGATAGAATAGGATTGGAAATCAGCAATAGAGGTCAGCTTAAGAATATTGTCTCTATCAGAAGCTGTGAATAGCAAACTTTGAAGCTATGCAAGATGTAACTCAAGAGAGTCCTGCACATCAGCAAGGTTAGCTGACACAGAATTTGAGAGAGAAACTATTAGAGTGTTTAGGCTGGCCAGTGTATCAGGAAGGGTAGAACTGCAAGCAGTGAGGAGAGTGGATAGCTGTTGAGATATGGCTGTCATAGAGGACACAGAGTCCTGTTGGTGTGAAAGAATTGAGGAGAGGGAAGTTGAGACGTTTTGCAGGTGTGCAGTGAGTGCAAGTAGCTGTGAGGAGGTGTCAGTTTGAGGAGTGGACGGAAAGGAATTCTTGAACACATCAAAGAATCCTTTAAGCTGTTCAGACACAGAGTCTGAAATGAGAGAGGTTAGAGAAGACATTGAAGTAACTAAAGAGCCAACTTTGTTGGTCAGCAAGGAAAGCTGATCCTTCAAAGGTAGATCTTTAGGGGATGGAGGAGTATGGGTAGACTCTTTGGATTGAGTAAATGGTGATGATGAGGATGAGGCTGTTGTATGCGGATGTGATGGGGAAGGAGAAGGTATTTTTGAGAGAAGCTCCATAGCCTGGGCAAAAGTAATGTGGCCCAGCTTGGAGGGGTCGATAGGTCCTTCAGCAGTGGCTGTAACTGCATCATCAGGAGAGGGGGTAAACGTTGGTAGCCCTTCAGATGCTGCTTGTGTTGCAGCACCTTCATTAAGGCCAGTGGTGGTTCCCTCTGCAGCACCTTGGTTTATAGGTACCTCATCATTGGGAGATGGGTTGTGCATTTCAACATCAGCAGTGGCGAAACCTGCTGATGGAGTTTGCATAGTAGGAGCAGCCTCACCAAAGGGATGTTCTGTTCCCTGTGGGTCATCAGCTTGGGTAGTTGGTCCTTCAGCAGCTGTTTGGTGTAGAACAACTGCATCATGAGGAACAGAAATTTGAGGCTGAGCTACTGGTTTGTCTAATCCAGTAATGTGGGCACCTCGTGCAGACTCATGGTGTAAAGAAGTATGAAGTGGGGACTGTGTGGACTCAGTATGGAGTGGAGAGAACTCCTGTCTTACAATATTCTCAACCTATTGGGAGGTTGGAATAGTTGATGTGGCTGTCTGCTTATGTACAACTGGCTCTTGTTGGGAGGAACCAGAGGGTCTAGGCTGACTTGGGGTAGACACAGGTTGGAGTGAAGCAGGCTCCAGTTGTGCTGAACCTTCTCCCAAAATAGGAGAGGCAGCAGGGTGTGCTTCTTTTTCAACTGAACCCTGTTGAGAGGGAACAGAGGAGCTGGTTTTGGCTGTTTTGGTTGTTGGTTTCTTTTTGGCAAGGGACTTTCTTTGGTATGATCTGAGAGATGAGGTGGGTGATTGTGGAGAGGTTAGAGGTTCAGATTGGACAGGTTCAGAGACTGGTTCAGAAACAGGTGGGTTGGTCTGTTCCATAGTCTCAGGTGCCACAGAGGCACCAGCCACAGAGGCTTCAGGTTCAACAAATGAACCAGGGTGAGAAGCCTGCTCCCCCTTAGCCACAAAGGCTGAGGGAGCATACTTAGACTTAGCTGTTTTGGCCTTCTTGTGGACAGGCCCTGCTTCAGTCGTTTCCAGGGTCCTTTTAATAAACTTGACCCTGGATTTAGATTTTCCAGCAGGAGCAGCTTCTGGATCCACCCTCACAACAGAGGGTCCTTCCACCAATCCTAGCAGCCTCCTCATTGGAGTAGAGAGGGGAGGCTCATTTGGGAGAATCGGAGTGTAGAAAACTCTATTTCCTATAACAGGAAAAACAGCAGTACGAAGTAAAGGCTGAGAGTTGTACAGATGCTCACCAAAAACATACTTGAAAATTAGGCTCAGAAATCTGGGATAACGAACAGCAGCTGGACGTGTCTCCTGCTGCACCAGATTCCTCAAATTCATGGAAATCCATCTGGCCATGTTGATTGTAGTCCCATCCACAAGCTGTAGGACCATAGGAATCTCATCACGGCCTAGTTGGTCCAAGGAACCAACCTTACTGCTGAAGCACATGACCACTGAGGCAAACAGAAAACTGTAGGTAGGAGACAAATCCTTCTTGAACAGCGTTGCTCCAACCTTTGGTTCTGCTACACCACAGAAGTGCAGCAGATTCTTCATCTGTTCCTCTTCGGCGTGAGGCTGATCGCAATGGTCTGAGTCCCATTGAGTATGGTGCCCTTGATGACTTTGGTATCTGGGTTGTCGGCACATGTCTACCAGAACTCATATACCATCTCCTGGTACAGGACACCGGGAGAGGCAGTCATGGCATAGTTCAACGGATGAACTTTCAGAAACTCCACCATTTCATCGTAGCCTTTTCCCACATAGTTTTTGGGGATGGTTAGGTTTGCAAGGTAGTTGGTAGGTTTCAAGGTTAGCATTATGGTGACTGATGGATGTTTTTGAACATCAGCACCAACAAACACTGGTAGAAAGGAGTTGTTACGGTGAGCCATTTGGGAAGTAGTGAGAGTAATAGAAGCACAGGACACTTAGTCGAAGGTTTAGGGTTCTTAGGAATTTATGGAAGTAGTGAGGAAGACGAAGATGAAACAGTAGGGGGTATTTATAGGATTTGAATGTGAGTGGGTATGAGAGAGAAACATTTGGGCGGTTGATTTGAAATGGTCGTTAACGGAAAACGGAACAGTTGTCCATGTCAGATCGTTTGTCAGACCACTTGAGCCCTTTTTATTCACTAACACACGTAAACACACATTATCCGCAGTAATTAAGTTAAATAAAAACAAAAATTAAGTAACTTAATTATGAAGAAAGGTAATTAAAATTGATGGTCTAAGCTGATGGTCAAACCTGTGATGAGCAGGGTCATCACAAACTGTTCACTCTTCAGGCTGTTCCTTCAACCAGTTCAGCTATGTAACAACAAGTTGTGTTCAATAGCTGATCAGGTTACAAGACAGTGCTTGTATGAAAGATTGAAAGAGTGAGCAGGGTGGAGATTTAATCATCAGATCAGGCTTGACATATAAGCTGTTATTGTCAAACCTGTTATACGCTCAAGCTGTTCCAGTTTTGCAAAAAAACGGCTAAGTATAGAACATGCATAGCCTGTTCTGTCTAAGCAGTTCTGCAAAACTTGAGCAGTGTAAGACATATAATGACTTAGAACATTTTGGACACTTAGTCACTTTTGTTTAACATGCCCAGCTTGCTTACCAGATAATTAAATCTGTTTTCATCAAGAGTTTGGTGAAAGTGTCTGCAAGCTGTTCATCTTTGGAAATAAAACTTACCTCCACATTACCTTTCTGAATGTGATCCCTGATGAAGTGATGTCTGACCTCTATATGCTTTGTTCTGGAGTGAAATACTGGATTGTTGGAGATAGCTATGGCACTTGTATTGTCACACAGAATAGGAGTTTTCCTATATACAAGTCCATAGTCTTTAACCCGATGCTGCATCCACAGAATCTGCCCACAGCAGCTTCCGGCAGTAATGTACTCAGCTTCAGCAGTAGAAGTAGAAACTGAATTCTGCTTCTTGCTACACCAACTTATCAACTTACCACCAAGGAGTTGACATCCACCTGTTGTGATTTTCCTGTCTAGTCTGCAGCCTGCAAAATCAGAATCTGTTTAACCTGTTAGTTCAAGGCTTGAGTCTTTGGTATACTAAAGACCCAAACCTAGTGTACCCTTCAGGTATCTAAAGATTCTTTTCACAGCAGCTAAATGTGATTCTTTTGGATCAGCTTGGAACCTAGCACATAGACAAGTAGCAAACATAATATTAGGTCTACTAGCAGTTAAGTACATCAAGCTCCCAATCATGCCCCTCCTGTAAGCTGTTACTGAAATAACTTTGCCACTGGCATCTGCATCCAATTTTACATTGGTTGCCATTAGGGTTTTAATAGGAGAACTTTGATCAAATTTAAACTTTTTCAATAGATCTAAAGTATACTTTCTTTGATTTATGAAAATTCCATTTGAGGTTTGTTTAACCTGTAATCCCAAAAAGAAAGTAAGTTCTCCCATCATACTCATTTCATATTTTGATTTCAGTAGTAATGAAAAATTCTTGTATAATTTCTCATTAGTAGAACCAAATATTATGTCATCCACATATATTTGAACAAGCATAATATCAGACTTCACCTTCTTTATGAACAGTGTGGTATCCACTTTACCTCAGGAATACCTATTGCTCATAAGGAAATCAGTAAGAGTGTCATACCAGGCTCTAGGGGCTTGTTTTAGACCATAGAGGGCTTTGTCCAACTTATAGACAAAACCTGGATGATGTTCATTTTCAATACCTGGAGGTTGCTTGACATAAACTTCCTCTTATAGCTTTCCATTCAAAAATGCACTCTTCACATCCATTTGAAATACCTTCATGCTCTTATGAGCAGCGTAGGCTAGAAACAAATGAAATGCTTCTAGCCTGGCCACAGGAGCAAATGTTTCATCGTAGTCAATGCCTTCCTCCTGTCGGTAGCCCTGAGCAACTAGTCTTGCCTTATTTCTAATGACATGACTTGCTCATCCATCTTGTTCCTGTAAACATATTTGGTGCCAATTATAGTTTTACCTTTAGGAGCAGGGACCAGCTTCCACTGTTTCTCTCAAACTGATTGGGTTCCTCTTGCATGGCAGTGATCCAATTGGCATCTTTAAGTGCTTCTTCCACTTTCTTTGGCTCCATTGGGGACACAAAGCTAGAGAACATACAAAAGTTCCCTAAGCTGTCCCATCTTTTTTGTACCGCTTTGTTGATGTCACCAATTATTTGATCATTGGGGTGACACTTGATCCACTTAGGATCATTCCTCAATGAGGATTCTCCTGAGTTGTTTGCATCTTCAACAGGTCCTGTTGAACAGCACTCAAGACTTTCAGACACATTGATATCTTGAGCCTGTTCACTTGTTGAGCATGACTCTCCATTGTTGAACATGTCAGCAGAGGATCTAGGAAAATCAGCATTGATTGGTTCAGGACATGAAGTTGTAATAAAGTCAGTACACTTATTCACACAGGGTGTATCAACACAATCATCATCATGCCCATCATGGTTAGCAGGTTCCACTCTGGGTGTAGTGGAAGCTTTTGAGTCCTCTGCACTGTTTGAATGCATGAGATCATCAAAGTTGAATTCTCCTGAAACTGATTCAGGAACAGCTTTGGTGGAGGCATTCCTGGACTCTTCAAAGGTGACATTAATAGATTCATCTATCACCTTTCTCTTGTTGTTGTACACTCTATAGGCTTTAGAGATAGCAGAGTATCCAACAAGGACACCTTCATCAGCTTTGGGTTCACACTTTTCCAGTTGGTCCCTTTGATTCAGAATGAATCAAGGACATCCAAACACATGGAAGTAACTAATATTTGGCCTCCTCCCTTTGAGCAGCTCATAGGGAGTCTTATTAAACCTTTTCACCACTAAGGATCTGTTTTGGGTGAAGCAGGCAGTGTTAACAGCTTCAGCCCAGAATGATGAAGGTAAACTAGATGCACACAACATGGTTCTAGCAGCTTCAATGAGGGTTCTGTTTCTCCTTTCAGCAACTCCATTTTGTTGTGGAGTTCTTACTGCTGAAAAGTTCTGTGTGATCCCTCTTTCCTCACAGAAGTCCTCAAGAGTACTGTTTCTGAATTCAGTACCATGATCACTTCTAAGCTGCTTCACTTGAGCAGAGTTCAGCGTTTCCATCTTTTGATAAATCCAATGATTTCTCTAGCAGCCTCTCCTTTGTTCTTCAGAAAGATCACCCATGTAAACCTGGAGAACTCATCAACCATTACTAGAGTGTATCTTCTTCCTCCTAGACTTGGGACACTGACTGGTCCAAACAAGTCCATGTGGATTAAGAAGAGAGGAGTATCAATAGAAAAATTATGTTTGGATTTAAAAGATGATTTTCTCTGCTTTCCTTTCTCACAGTTATGCAGAGTTTATCCTTAACTGGTAGTTACAATGGAACGAAACTGGAACCTTTAAAGGTTTTGAAAATATCTAAACCCGCGCACACACTTATGGAAATGACCAGATTACCCTGCACACTTTGACAAATCAAGTGAAACAACTAACAGTCCGAGAAAATGAACTAGCAGCTTGAGAAAATACTCAAGCTGTTAGTTGAAAATTAGGCGACTGCTAATGAAACTGTGACTCCCCCTTAATCAAGCATATGTATAAAGAAAAACAAATTAATCCATATTAACCATACCAATATTTGATACTAGGAAGGTGAATCTTCCTACATCAAATGGTTTTGTAAATAGATCAGCTAATTGATCATCAGTATGAATTTTGGTAACTTGGATTAATTTCTTCTCATTACAGTCCCTTATAAAATGAAATCTAATGTCTATATGCTTGGTTTTGGGAAATTTCACTAGATTTTGTACAATGCTAATTGCACTTGAGTTGTCAATGTAGATGGGAGTGGATAGGAAATTCATACCATAGTCTCTCAGTTGATTCTGAATCCACATCACTTGGGAGCAGCAACTTGCAGCTGCTACATATTCTGCTTCAGTAGATGAAGTGGAGACAGTTGTTTGCTTTTTGCACTGCCAAGAGACCAATCTTGCTCCCAAATATTGACATCCACCAGTTGTGGATTTTCTGTCAATGTTGCATCCTCCATAATCACTGTCAGAATAGGCTGTTAACTCAAGAGGAGAGTCTTTAGGACACCAGAGGCCTAAATTTGGTTGGTCTTTGAGATATCTAAAGATTCTCTTAACAGCAACCAGATGAGAGTCCTTTGGAGAACATTGAAACCTAGCACAAACACAGACAGCAAACATAATATCAGGTCTAGAAGATTTAGATACATAAGAGATCCTATAAGAGATCTGTATAGATGAATGTCCACATCTATTCCATCTTTGTCTGTATGGAGCTGCTTGTGAGGATCCATAGGAGTACTTGCAACTTTGGTATCTTAGTACCCAGACTTTTCCAGTATGTCTTTAACATACTTTGATTGACTTATGAAGAGACCTGAGGGCTTCTGCTTGACCTGCAGTCCTAGAAAGAAGGTGAGTTCTCCCATTGAACTCATTTGAAATTTTTTGTGCATTAAAGCCTCAAACTCTTTGCACAGACTGTCATTGGTTGACCCAAAGATGATATCATCAACATATATCTGTACAAGCAGATTCTCAGATTTTATGGACTTTGTGAATAGTGTTTTGTCCAGAATACCTCTCTTGAACCCATTCTGTAGAAGGTAGGATGACAAAGTGTCATACCATGCTCTATGAGCTTGGTGGAGTCCATAGAGAGCCTTGTCTAGTTTGTAGACTCTGTCTGGATACTTGTAGTCCTCAAAACCAGGAGGTTGACATAGATAGACCTCTTCTTCAATTGTGCCATACAGAAAAGCAGACTTCACATCCATTTGATATATTTTGAACCCTTTGAAGCTTGCATAAGCTAGGAACAGTCTGATGGCTTCAATTCTTGCCACTAGAGCAAAGACATCATCATAGTGTATTCCTTCCTCTTGAGTGTACCCTTGTGCTACTAGTCTTGCTTTGTTCTTGATGACTATCCCTCTCTCATCCTTCTTGTTTCTGAACACCCATCTTGTACTAATGGCTCTTTTTCCTTTAGGAAGATCAACAAGTGTCCATACATTCTGAATTTAGAATTGTAGTAGCTCTTCCTGCATTGCCTCAATCTAGGATGAATCTTTCAAAGCCTCTGATGCCTTTTTACGTTCTAGCTGAGACATGAAACAGGCATGTTCAAATGCAGCTAGACTAAATTCAGGAACTGCTGGTTCAACAACAGCAGTCTCCTTGTGAACCATTGTCCTTGTTTGCACAGGTGTACGTGGATCACCCATTATTTGATTGAGAGGATGATACTTGTGAACCCTGAGTGTAGGCTCTCTATCTGTCTGAAAAGAGGATCCAAGATTTGTATCATCTCCATCAGGACCAGTTGATGGTTCAGCTTCTGGAATAGCTTGACTTGATTCTGGGACTGTTTCCCTTTGTGTTGGAACTGTTCTCTCAGGACTTGGGAGTTGCACTTCATTGTCTGGATTTGAATCAAGTGGATCATTTAGAACCCCTGGAGGGTCACAAGACAGAAGTGGTAGAACTGTATACTCATCCCATTTATTCGAATCTGCAGCAGTTTGAAACTTTGTGCCAACAGCTTGATCATTTGTGCTACCAGCATGAGAATTTGTGTTCGCAGCTTCAATCCTGTTTTCATCAAATTCTGCAGTATACTCAACAAAGCTCAGAGAATTTCTTAGTGAATCTAAATCAAACAACCAATCAGGACCAGTGCCTGTGACATTTGCAGTATTTTCATTAAATTCAACATTGGCACTTTCTTCAATGGTTTTAGACACACTGTTATATACTCTATAGGCTTTGCTTTGATTTGAGTATCCTACAAAGAAACCTTCTTCAGCCTTACTTTCAAACTTACCTAAGTGAGTCTTAGTGTGAAGAATGGTACATGGACAGCCAAAAGACTTGAAAAAGGCTATTAAGGGTAGTCTGTTATGGAATAACTCATAAGGAGTTTTCCCTTGTGATTGAACAACCTGAACCCTATTTAGAACATAACAGGCTGTATTAACTGCTTCTGCCCAAAAAGTCATTGGCAGTTTTGAATCAGCTAGCATGATTCTAGCAGCCTCAATTAATATTCTGTTCTTTCTTTCAGCTACACCATTTTGCTGTGGTGTTCTTGGTGCACTATATTGCCTATCAATACCTTTGGACTCACAAAAACTGTTTAGGATATGGTTTTTAAACTCAGTTCCATTGTCTGATCTTATCACCTTGACCTTTGAGTTAGATTGGTTTTCTATGTTAAGAATAAATGACTTAACTAGCTCACCAGTTTTATCTTTAGACCTAAGAAAGTAAACCCAAGTAAATCTAGTGAAACCATCAACAATGACTAAACAGTAAGCCCTTTTATTCAAACTCAAAACAGATGTTGGACCAAATAGATCCATATGAATCAGATGAAGAGCAGATGAGATTGAATTTACTTCTTTGGCCTTGTGAGAAGTTTTGTGTTGCTTGCCTTTAAGACATGCTACACAATGATCATCACATATGAACTCCTTTTGTGGTAAGCCTCTTACCAAGTTCTTTTTGACTAAAACATTCATAGATTTGAAGTTCATGTGACACATCCTTCTATGCCAAAGAGCAGACTCATTGGATGATGCTTTGGATATCAAACAGCTTAAAGTACTTGATTTGGATAAAAGTTCTGTGTCCAAACAGTATACATTATCCTTTCTAGGTGTTCTTAGTAAAACAAGATTTTCAGGAATTGTAAAATCTTTTGAAAGGACAATGCACTCAGAATCTATAAACAAAACAGTATTTTGTTTGTCACAGATTTGAGACACACTCAATAAGTTATACTTAAGCTGCTTAACATACAAAACATCATTAAAAATCAGTTGCCTGCATTAACAGTACCTTTACCTGTAACCTTACCTCCTTTGGAGTTGCCTCCAAATGCAACAAATCCTCCTTCAAAGCCTTTGAAATTTGACAAGCACTCAGAATTGCCTGTCATGTGCCTAGAGCATCCACTGTCCAAAAGCCATCTTGTTTTGTGTGGTGACCTGTGGTTGCTCTGTACAAATAAAAGCTTAGTTAGTAGTGGAGTAAACCCAAACCAAGTTGGTTTTGGGTTGTCCTTGTGCATTAACATAACTAAACACTGTCTTTGATTTCTTATACTTAGTGAGATCCACTGATGAATTTTGTGGAGAGTACTTAGTTATCACATGAGGTATCCAGGTATTTTGTCCATCCTTTTCAACAACAGTCTCAGATGATCCATTACGAGTCCCAATTTTGAGCTTAACAGTCTGAACTGAGTCTGTAGTGCTAACAGCTTGAGAATTTGCACTAGCAGTCTCAAGTTTAGACTTGGCAGTTTCCACATTTGGATAAACAGGTTCACCTGATTTTTTACTTTTAACACACCATATTTGTTTAAAATTTAATTTTGGTTTAGCTAAAACTTGTTTTTGGTGTGTGGACTGTTTCTTATTTACTTTTGAGAACCTGTGATCAACTGTTTTCTTAGGAACTGATGCAGTAGAAGGTTTGGCCTTTGAATGTAAGGTCTTGCACTACACAGATCTATCTAGACGTGACGCCGTCAACGAGTGCGGAATCCTCGTTAACGGCTTGACGGATATAACACTCACACGGAACACGGAGACTATCACAACGCTGTACGGTCGACGACGAACGCACCTACGAGATGATTCTCTCCAAAATAACTCTAACAATACTGATAAACTCGAAATCGCCCTTTTGCTTAATCTCACACGAATTCTGCAAAAGTCTGTTAATGATTCGAGTTAATCCCTAAATATAGAGGTCCATTCGAGTTTGTCATTGGACAAACTCGAATCCAGGCCCAAGGCCTATTCGAGTTTGTCTCCTTGACAATCTCGAATCTGCCTTATAGGATTCATTCGAATTTACTACAAATTCGAAATTCATCAAATGACAAATTCGAATTTATTCTAAATTCGAATTTCACATATAAAACTTATATTTGAACTTATGTTTTAACTTATGTTTGAATTTATCTTTGAACTTTATGTTTGAACTTCTTGTAATACATTACATCAAGTTCAAACATACAATCAATAACTATCAAACATATATAAACACATATATCAAACACTCGTTAATACTCAATACTTTGTAGTATTACTTGAACCAAAATGCTAGTACACTTAGACTGCTATCGTCACACAGGGTGTAACAACAGACTCCCCCTTGACGATAGCTTCTAACTAACTATTTATATTTTGATTAAGTACTAGAACTATATATACTACTACCTGCATATAAACCTGCATCTATACATACTTTCACTACCTTCTGGTACTTCCTAGCATCAGATCTCCAACCTTCATGAAAGAAGATAGGTTTATCATTCAGCTTCTGTAGGTCGTCCTTCGATAGATTTATCAAATGTAGTGGATCATATACCTTCAAAATGACCTTCTCGTCTTGATCCTCCATGATTGCTTCAGCAGTTTCATTATCAACCTACCACCACTTCATGTTGTTCAAAACATCCTGTGGCATCGTCTTCATTGGCACTCTCTTCAAACATCTTACAGGCTTGTATACCATTCTAGCCCATGGTCTACCTGTATGAGGATCAATTCTTGATGCGTCCTCGACTCTCTTCCCAGTTCTTGGCTTGAGCTTTTCAAGTTTCCCTGACCGACCCTCTTTCCTAATAATTCTCGCAATTACTTCAGCATAAGGGTCGTCACCAATATTTATCATCTCTTTCCATGCCAATTCTTTCACTTCCACCTTCGGCAAAGTATTGAAAACTTTAAGCATTCGCCTTAGGTATTGTAGACCATCTCTCCTTTTTAATATGAACAGCTGCAGTTCTCGGTGAAAGAACCAGCTTATAATGCCTCCAGAGAGATTTTCTGCACCAGGAACCCTCATCTTCTTCTTCATTTTCGGCTTTTCCTTCTTTTGTTCCTTCTTGAACCATAGATTCAGTAAATCGGCCCTGGAATGCTCTTTTGCTACTCTTTCAAATTCAGAATCTTCGACCGAGGCTATCTTGATCTCGTCTATATCAATCACATTGTGATTATTGCGCACATACAACTCCGTGATAGGTTGTGAATTTATGATCACCTCGTTGACATTATCGTCCTCGTCTTCTATCACTTCATTGTCAGATCGCCAATCAACAATATCCTCAGGCACAAACTCACCCTCTTCCAGGTCTTCCATTTCATCTTCAAAATCAAAACCAAAATCTAGAGGGTCTTCATCGATATCCATTAATGCTTCAATCATTTCATGTATCTCAGACTCTGTGACTTTTGAGGAACTAGCCTCACCTCCTGCAGCACCCGACTGACTCGGCTCCCCCTGAACCTCAGCATTCTGAGCAGCAGAATAATCTACTGGCTCATTATCTTTTTGTGCACTGGGATCATTGCTGTCATCATCTCCACCCCTTAGCAGCTCCACCTGATCCAGACAACTCGTCTCCCCCTGAGCCTTTAGATTTTGCAATAATTGCTTAATGAGGGAACGCATTGATCGAATCTTGGCATCTTGATCGGCAACAAACGTTTTAAGCTCCAGATTTTCTTCCTCCATTTTTCCAACTGATCTCTTCAACTCAGCATTCTCGTTGTTTATTTTTGCATTATGAGCTTGAATTTCACTGAGAGCCTTAGTCAAATCAAAAATTTGGACTTGTTGGAAGTCGACCTTGCTTTTTAGCTCAGAAAACCTTTGATTGTCTGCGAAGGTTGATGATGTGGATGGTATGGATTTTATGGGAGTTGGAATGATTGGCGAAGGTATGTATGGTTGAAAAGGTGGTGGTGGAATGGTTGTTTGAACGGGTGGAGGTTGAGGTATTTCTGGCTCAGAAGCAGAGGCCGAGGAAGCTCCCTGCATGAACCTATGCCGTTTGCCTCTTTGCCGGGTCACCAACGGAACGACTTCTTCTTCCTCAAAATCTGAGTCTTCTGACTCTCTTGAAGCTCTTCTCCTTGTAGCATCTTCATTTATGACCACAATCCTTGATCCATATGTCCGTATGTGGATGGACGGATCTTCTGTTTCTTTCACAACCTCTATCTCTTCCATTTCCTCGGAGTCAGTATCTGAAGATGACTTGTCATCACCTTCTTGCTCAGGTTGATACTCATCTATTTGCGTAAACACGTCAACTTCTCCTTCTGGAGGTTCCAGAAGTTCTCCAACCAGTTCCGCAGTTATTTCCTCATTGGCATTTGGACCAGCTGCCCAAATCTCTTCCAACGTCTGAAGTGTTGGATTAGATATTGATGGTGCACTTGAAGGACCCGCCTCTTCTGGCTCTTGAGCTTGACTGGTAGAAGGCCTATCTGCCTGAATTTGTCTCGTGGATGGCCTTTGCCTCCTTCGTTGTGGTTGAGGCCTTGGTTGCTGTGGATGCTGTTGCTGTTGTTGCGGAACCTGCACATCCCCTGCCCAGTTGGCATCTTCCAGGGCTACAAAATTAGGATCGATTACAGCACCAAACAATGGTCCCTCTACTGGAATAGCTAATCTTCCTCGATGAGAGGAACAATCAGCAAATATTCTTTTGTCGATGACCGCAACACTCTGAATTTCATTGAGCTGTGGCAAATTCGACAGGAAATTCCTGATCAGCATCATTACAAATCGCGGATAAACCAGAAATCTTTCGCGTTCCGGAGCTGTTATTTGATGAACAAACTCGGAGAAGAACATCTCTGAAAAACTGAATCTTTGATTGTAAACTAAAGCTATCATTCCAGACTGAATCTTCGATACAATGTAGTCGAAGCCAGCTTTCTTCGCAGCAAAACATACCATGAAGACATGCGCCAAAAATATCCATTGACTGATAAGCCCACTTTTCATATAAGACGACTTCGTGACATCCAGACTATATCCCATTCTCACAATAGCGGCCTGCCTGATTGACAACGGAAAGTCAATTGGCCCATCCTCCTGCTCTTGATTGCCTAGCTGTAGCACTTGGCGTAGTGTGTCAGCGGAAAATACCAAAGGATTACTAGTAATCCTTGTCCTCAGAACTGTTGGAGTAACAGTGCAATCCACTTGCAGGTGATCCCAAAATTGACGAACGTAAGGGATAACGATTTGGATATTATGAGACATCGCATATGAGATCCTAGATCCTACCAAAAAATCCACCATCGGGCGGAAGGCTTGAGCCTCAGGAATCGCATGGTCAGGATAGATGACCATGTTATGCTTAGGTACAAATATTCTATCAGCCATGTCTGCACAATACAACAAATAAAATATTAGAATTATTAAGAATAAATAAACTTGTTTAAATTCAAATATATTTTATTTTGAACTTGAATAAGAACAAAATCCAACACTTAAGAATTTAAACAAGTTTAATTAAAATTTTAATTAAATAATTCGAACATAATGTCAAATTCGAACAACCAATTCGAAGGTCCATTCATTCGAGTTTAGTGGCTCATTCGAGTTTAGTGACAAACTCGAGACCCCGATCAAACTCGAACCGATGAACAAAGTCGAAGATATCGGTCACTTTTATCACAAAAAAACCCAAGATTTTAACCATGTTAGACGTAGAAAATCACATCTATTAGTCCTACTAGGTTCTAATCAAAGGTATTTGTCATCAATTTGACATTTCATCGGTCCAAAGTTTGTAATTTTGAAAAACAAAGCGACTTATTTTGCTAACCAGAATCAAAACAGAGGCAACAGGTCTGTACATACGTACAACAGAGTTACTTGTTTTGACTCTCGACTTAGTATGATTTTTCTATTCTTTACATTTTAAGATGTATCTGATGTTGCTATACATCCCCAGAAAGTTTGCATACCTCATTTATTTTCAAAGTTTATATGTCTCTAACATAAAAATTAAGACCGATTGGTCATACATCTAAGTTAGTGACACGATTGACTTTTCCTTGAGTATTTTATTAGCCTTGAGACTCCCTATATGTATTATGCCTACCAACATATCCATCTAGATAATGTACAACACTTAGAAATTTTAGGTGCATTATGTGTGAAAGCCTAAACACTTAGAGTTTGTAACGACTGTGCTAATTTTCGTCACATTGAACCTATGTATCTAAGACTTAACTCTTTTTCTGATATTCTCTTTTTTTTTAGAATTTTTTAATGGTTTTCTCTCTTTTTTCTTTTGTTTTTCATAAGCAATAGCAAGAAAATAAGATAACCTACTAACTTACTAAAAATAGAAACTATCCTAATTTACTAGACTTACTATAAAAAGAAAGAAAGACTCCTACTATAAAAGGAAATAAAATTCTACTAAGGTCGATTTACTCTGGGTTGCGCATTCCATTTAGTTGAATCAAATACTCAAACCGTGACTTATCAAAAGCTTTGGTAAATAAATCAGCATTATTATCATCCCTTGCCACTTTTAGCAGCTTGATTAAGTTCTTTTCAGCACAATCACGTATAAAATGATGCCTTATGTCTATGTGCTTGGTTTTACTGTGTTTAACTGGATTATTAGTTATAGCAATCGTAGACTGGTTATCTATCCTCATAGGAGTTTGAGTGTAAGCCAAACCGTAATCCCGCAATTGTTGTTGTATCCACAGAACCTGTGAACAGCAACTACCAGCAGCAACATACTCGGCCTCGCACGTTGACACGGCTACCGACATCTGTTTCTTGCATTGCCAGGGAACGAGTCTCCCTCCTAGGAATTGACAACCTCCAGTTGTTGACTTGCGCGTCAAGCTTCATCCTCCGTAGTCTGAATCCGTGAACGCCTCCAATTCCAGATCTCCCTCCGCGTGATACCAAAGTCCCAGCTTCGGTTTCGACTTGAGGTATCGTAGAATTCGCTTCACAGCTATCATGTGCATCTCTTTCGGATTAGCTTGAAACCTAGCACACATACAAACAGCAAACATAATGTCAGGTCTTGAAGCAGTTAAATACATAAGTGACCCAATCATGGCCCGATATAACGTCGGATCCACATCGGTATCACTTTCAGTACCCGGTCCAAGATTGTGATTCACTTGAATCGGCGTGCTGAAATGAGCTGTCAGTTTTGTCCCTTCCATCCCAAAGCGCTCTAATATGTCGTAGACATACTTCGTCTGATGGATAAACATCCCCTCCTGCTTCTGGTCAACTTGCAAACCCAAAAAGAAATTCAGCTCACCCATTGCACTCATCTCGAATTTTGACTTCATCACCTTCTCAAAATCCTTGCACATTTGCTCGTCTGATGATCCAAAGATGATATCATCGACGTACACTTGTACCAAGATGAAATGTTCTCCTTTTCGCTTCACGAACAGCGTACTATCTATCCTCCCTATGGTTGGATAGAGTCTTGTACCACGCCCTCGGTGCTTGATGCAATCCATACAGAGCCTTATCTATTCAAAATACTCTGTCTGGATATTTCGGATCTGTAAACCCGGGCGGCTGTTCTACATACACCAGTTCCTTCACTTTCCCATAGAGGAAAGCACTTTTAACGTCTAGCTGATATACCTTAAAGCCCTTGAAGGAAGCAAAAGCCAGAAACAAACGAATTGCTTCCAACCTTGCTACTGGCGCAAACACCTCATTGTAATCGATTCCCTCCTCTTGCTTGAAACCCTTTACAAATAACCTAGCCTTGTTGCGAGTGACTATACCCGGATCGTCTCTATTGCACTTAAAAACCCATTTGGTTCCTATTGCTATTTCCCCTAGAGGTAATGGAACTAACTCCCACACTTCTAGTTTCCCAAATTGAGAGAGTTCTTCCTGCATCGCTTCAACCCAGGAGTTATCTTTTAGTGCCATTTGCACGTTTTTCGGCTCTACTTGCAAAATGAAACAAGAATAGAGGCAGGTATGAAAGACCTCAGAGTCGTTTATCATCGACAACAACACAGTGTTGTTATTTAAACTACTCATAGTCCTCACACCCTCATTCGGATTTCCTATGATGCTTTCTATAGGATGATTCTTGTTGATCCTAGATGTCTCTATTTTGTCAACTCTCAGATTATCTCCTAAGTTTGATCCTATTTCACCTAATGGGGGAACAACCTCAGATTCCACATTTTCTTCCTCGTGTACAGTTTCCTCAGAGTTGGAATTTGTTGTCTGAGTTTGATTCTCAGTTGAAGGTGCTTCTGAATCAGTGACTTCTGGAGATCCATCTTCAGTTGAAGTAGGCTCGGATGTGGATTGAAATGTGGTCCTCGGAAAGCTATGACCTTCGTCATTCAGATTCAACGTCGCCTGTCCTTTTCGATGGTACCTGCATTTTCATCCAAAGGAATGTTAAATGACTCAAACAATTTATCATAGTCAAATATCCATTCCGGACCTGTTTGGGGTTCATGTGTATAACTTGTGACTTCAATGTTATACACAATCTCTACTGTACCATTAATTTTGTTAAAAACCCGTTTGTTTGGTGAGTTCGGCACATAACCTAGGAAGTATCCTTTGTCAGCCTTTTCACCAAACTTAGGTTGATGGTTTGTTCGCTATAAAGTACATGGTACCCCAAAAGGTTCGAAGCCAGTTAAATTAGGTGGCCGTTTATTCAAAATTTCATAACAGGTTTTGTTCAAAGATTTGACAGTAAGGACCCGGTTTAAAATATGGCATGCGGTATTCACTGCCTCCCCCCAAAACATGGTAGGAAGCTTTGAATCCGAAAGCATGGTCCTTGCTGCCTCAATCAATGTCCTTTTCTTTCGTTCGGCCACCCCATTTTGTTGTGGCTCATAGGGTGCACTAAATTGATGCACTATGCCCTTTGATAGGCAATATACACCAAATACAGTGTTTTTAAATTCAGTTCCGTTATCACTACGAAGCCGTTAACCCTTGTTTCATAGGAATTCTACACTTGGTCTAAGAACCCGATGAGCTTGGAAGCTGTCTCGTCCTTTGTACCTAGAAAGAAAACCCAAGAAAATCGTAAGTAATCGTCAGTGATAACTAAACAATACCAACTACCACCTATACTCCTTTTGTTGATTGGTCCGAAGAGGTCCATATGCAGCAGATCGAATGTGGTAGTGATGGAGTTCTGAGTCTTGGATTTGTGTGCCTTCTTATGATGTTTGCCCTTCTTGCATGGTAGACACTTATCCTCGAACTGAAAACTCTTCATAGGCACACCTTGCACTAACCCATGTTTTGTAATATAATTCATCTTTCTCAGGTGCAAGTGTGCCATGCGTCTGTGCCACAAAACCGATTCAGTCTCCGAAGCTTTAGGTAACAGACAGATTGGACCCATCGAAGTTTCCGGCTTGTTCATATCGAGCATGTACAAGTCATTCTTCCTTGGAGCCCGCATCAATATCCACTCTTCAGGAATCTTGAACCCCGGTTTTAGCACCAACGCTTCAGTGTCAGTGAACAGCACTGAATTCTTCTTATCACAGATTTGAGATACACTAATGAGATTGTGAACCAGTTTGTCAACATGATAAACTTGATCCAACTTGATCGTCCCATTAGCGACCACTACAGTACCCGTGATGTTTCCTCCCTTATTTCCCGCGAATGATACAAATCCCCTATTCCCACCCTTGAAGTCTGTAAGGAGACTTCTTTCCCCTGTCATGTGCCTGGAGCATCCACTGTCGACGAACCATTTGTTGTTTAGACCTGTGGTTATCTCCTGCACATGAAAGAAAATAGGTTAGTTATCACGGGGAACCCAAGCCATAACTGACTTGGTTATACCATTCTCGTCCACATACCTAAACTCTTTCGAATACCCATCTCGCCTTTCAGGTGAGTTGGGTCGTTGAACTGGAGTTTGTTGTAGTGCCGAGTGATTTAAGTTCACTCTTTTCCTTTGAGTAGGCATTTGTTGTGGAGCTCTTGAATAAGTACGATTATAATTAATTTCAGACTGGTATCCCTGAGCTCTACCCGGTGTGTGATGTCTAACAGGAGTGTGTGACCTAACCGGAGTGTAAGCTCTGCTAGGTGTTGTGCTCCTATATTGTTGTTGTGGTCTAGACCTAGATTGATTAATGACTCGATTCCGTGAATTAGTCCTAATCACTTCTTTTGGTCCACCTTTCACCGGTATTTGTTTCACAGCCGTTTTTGGTGTAGCTTGCACAGTTTTCTCGGTACTCTGAGAACTACTAGTGCTCGCAACACTTGTAGAAGGCTTAGCTTGTTCTGGCTTTCCTGTCTTAGGTGTAATGTCAACTTTCCTATTCGGACAGTTTGAAGCAACATGCCCCCTTTCATGACATCGAAAGCAAGACATCTTGTCAATAGACTTCTTTTGTGTGCCCTTTGACTTAGGTGTCTCACTAGTGTCTGGTGCTTTTTGTTCATCTATAATGACTGGTTCATCATCCTGATCATTAAAATCAATTTTATGTTTTCCTACAGGTGTTTCACTAGAAGAAGACACAAATATCTTTTCCTGAATATCAGCACTTTCTGTTTATCAAACTGTTGAGCAGCTTGAATCACTTAGCAGCTTGAGGTTTATGTTTTCGTGTAAATATATTTTCCTGAATATCAGCACTTTTTGTTTATCAAACTGTTGAGCAGCTTGAATCACTTAGCAGCTTGAGCAGAGCAGCTTGAGTAAATTTACTCTGGCAGCTTGACTTTTGTACTAGCAGCTCGAACTTCTTCAACTAACAGCATGAACTTTGTACTTACATAGAAAAACTACTAACAGTCTGAGAAATCTAACTAACAGTTTGAACTACTTAGAATATATCCCAACAGGTTCCATATCCCTCAGTGGATCCCTGTACATTGTCACCAAAGGTGACTTTTGGCCCTTTTTCAGGCCTGAGATCACTCAGCAGGTCCTGGCAACCTGTCATGTGTCCTGAGCAGCCACTGTCCAAGTACCAAACCTGGGATGGTTGTTTGTCCTGCAGAGTGTCATAGGAAAACATTATTTACTTTTAGGGGAACTCATCGTTGTGATGAGTTCTCCTACTTCATCAACATCTGTTAATGGGCTAGTAATATCCACACTAATATTTTCTATTTGAATGGTATCGGTTTTGATACCACCCTCATCGACTAAGTTACTTCCGACACTGCTTGTTTTAGCAATGATGGAACTAGCAGAGTCAACAGGCCTCATGTCCTCAGTTTCAGGAGAGTCTTTGGCCATGTGTGTCTTCTTCCCACATTTGTAGCATTTTCTCTTTTTATCCTTTTTAGAAGAAGAGCATTCAGAAACACATTTTGAATTATTTCTGTTGATTTTATTAGTAGGTTTAACAAACTTACTACTATTTTTCGATGAATCAACAGCTTGGGTGGAAGCCACAATAGCAACAACTTTGCCTGTTTCTTCTTTCCTCTTTTTTGGGAGGACGGATGTCAAAAAGAGGAAGCCTGATTGGTTTTGACCGTCCAGAGGTTTGGGAAACTTATTCCCAGATTTCTCAGGCTGAGCAATGGCTTTGCCTTTGCCTTTACTGAGATGTGATTGATGCTGCCTATCAACATAATCATTGTTTCTGGTTTTGAAAGACTTATTTTCATTTATAACCAGTTTTCCACTATGATTTGAAAACTTATTTGAAACCACAGCAGAATTGCTTTCAACATGAAACTTACCCTTGTTGAAAGCAGGCTGCTTACCTTTTGAAAACTTATTTTCAAAATGTTTAGCATCAAAAGGATTAACATGTCTCTTACCATCAGCTTTGGACCCCAGAGCCTGTTTTGTCAACAGGTTTAGTGTCCACTGCTGCAGCTTGAGTATGTTTACCTTTCTTTTGCTTGTGTGAATCAGCAGAGCACTTAGCAGGCTGATTTGATGGAAAACACATTCCATTATCAGCTTTTGGGGCTTTTTCACACAAGCTGTCAGTATTTTGAGGCCTGACAAACCTGTTTGTTGAGACTAGCTTTCCATTAACTTTCTGGATGAAAGTACTGGGAAGCTCACCAAGAGTGGATAAGTCATCTTTCAGATTATTAATCTCAACAATGGAAGCTGCTTTGTCAAGATCGCCTCCAAGATAGGCTTGGATTTGTGCAGTGATCTGCTGACTGATGCAATGGCTGACTTTTTGTGCTGATTGGCACCAAGAGTCAACTATCTTTTGAAGCTTTGCATGTTTTACATCTGTATCTCTCTTTTCTTCCAGTAAAATAGAGTTGAGGTGTTTTAATTCATCAAGCTCAGTTTCCAACTTATGGAAACTGTCCAGTTTACTGGATTTTATTTCAAGATCAGTTTTAAGCTTAGAGATTTCAGATAGTAAAACATTATGTTTCTCAACAGCAGCTTTTAAATCTACCAGCATATATTTAAACATTTTTACTTTTTCACTAGAACTCTAAGCCATAAAATTTTGTACCTTGTACATCATTCTGGGTTCCAGTTCTCTAAGCTGCTGAAGGCTTCAGCTTCAGCCAAGTCCTGTTTGAAGTTGCTAGTTGATGGGACGTCAGTGTTGGCCATCAGACAGTTGTTGTCTTCTTCATCTGAGGATGAATCAGACTCCTCCCAGTCACATGTCTCTGTCATCAGTCCCTTTTGTTTGTTGGAAGCCACTGAGTTTTTCAACTTTTTCAGCTTAGCCATGGCCATAAGGTACTTAACCTTATAGCCGTCGTCCCTGTTAGTTTTGTATGATTTGGAAGACTGTCCAACAGCTTTTGACACACATTCAGCAGCTATATGGCTAGTTTTGCCACATTGAAGCACTCAGCCTTAGATTTATCAAATGCCTTATTTTTGACAGCATTTGAGTTCCCCTGCAGCATGACAAGCATTGCAATCATTTGCTCATCATCAAGTTCAGCAAGATCTGCACTGTCTTCCTCATCAGACATTTCCTCTCTTTCATCATCAGCCTGTTGATCATGTTGTGTGAACACATCACACACCTGCCCAACAGGTTGTCTCACGCTGGCCACTAAGGCAGCACCTCTCTTGGACATTTCCAAGGCACTTCTCTTCTGCTGCCTTGACTGCTCATCATTTAGTAAGGATCCATATAAGTTTACAAGATCCATACCTTTGATGGTACCTGAATTTCTCAAGATGGTAGAAAAATAGTTCGACTCTTCAGGCAAGATGTCCAAGAACTTGTTCACCAGAGTCAGACTGTCCTTTGTGATCCCAACAGCTTTGAGATCATTAACAAGAGCAGTAAACCTGGTGTAGGTTTCTGTGAGTGTCTCCTTTGGTTTTGCAACGAAGAGTTCATACTGTCTAACAAGATTGTAAGCCTGTTGTCCAGTGTGATTGTGGGTCCATCATAGATAGTACACAAAGTATCCCACATCTCCTTTGCAGTCTTCATCTTCTCAACCTGTTTGAACACATCATCAGGCAGAGAGATAACCAAGTAATTCCTGGCTTTTGCATCTAGAGCAACCAGTCTTTTGTCTTCATCAGACCATTGAGCTTTGGCCTTCTCAAAGGTTCTGATTTCAGGGGCAGCTCCTTCAACAATAGGAGTTATGGTAGTAACAGAGGTTGGCACATAGGGACCTTCCATTACTATCTCTGGTAGTTGTACATCCAGATTCTCCAAATAGAGCATCATTCTGCACTTCCAGCCAGAGAAGTTCTGATGATTGAACTTTGGGGTTTAGCCATTGACCCATTGTCATAGTAAGATGAGGAATTTGCAGCACTGTTGTCCATGGGAAAGTAGGGAGAATAAGAGATCTAGAGATGACACACACTCTATCTGCACTGATACCAGTTGTAGGTCCCAAAAGGTTTCCCAAGTGTATAGTTCTAAGCTGTAAAGGGGGGTGAATACATCTATTTAAAAACTTAACAATCTTTTCTCAATGTTTGTGTATATTATCAACAAGTGTTAATTAAAAAACAAGCTTGAATGCGGAAAGGTTCAAGCTGAGATGACAGATACAACAGTTGTCCAGCTAATTTAAGACACACTCAGACTAGATACAATGACTACACTCACTTAGATGCACTCACTGTTTTTACAAGACTCGGATGGACAGCTTAAGCACAAACATCTTAGATACACTTTACTATTTATATAAGCAGACTTGAATGCATGGAATAACACACTTCAATGCATGTTCTGATTTCACACTCTTGATTTCTCACAATCCTTAGAAGCTTCCTTTTATACCAAAAGGAGAATCTTAGTGAAGCTTCTTCATTGGACAGATGAGATAGTGGAAAGTCTTTCCAAAAAGACAAGACACCTTTCTGCACGTTCTGATAAAGCATATTTGTCTTCACATGGCAGAATCTTTGTCTTTTCCTTTTTGTCACTGTTCACAAAGAACAGAACACTTGTAAACTGTCCAAGCTGCTCAACAGAATAGAGCAGTGTAGACAGTTTATGTCCAGCCTGTTCAGCAGATAGAACTGCTTGGACAAACTGCCTTTGTTGCAACGAATGCAACATGGTAAACAGCTTTGGGCTGATATTGCAAATCACTTTTCAGGTTTCAATAAGGCATAAATAGACCTTAAATTACACCTTCAAGTACATCAACAGGTTTGATTAAAAATCTCCCCCACAGATGTAGAGCAGGTTTGACTGAGGCCTTTTTGTGCCTAACTATAAAAATATTTCAAGTCCTTGTGTACCCTTAGCCGGCCTAATGGGGTATTTTTGATGTATTTTTCTTTTTTTTATAAAAGTATATAGAAATGTATTCTTGTATTTCCTTTTTCTTGTAATTTCATAAATACTTTTCGATGCATTGTTTTATTGAATTGTTTTAGTCTTGCATAATTAACGTTAAGTAAGTGTATTAGTATATGATTAGTTTCACTAATCATAATTTAATTATGTACTTAGTTGCATTAATCCATCATATCGTAAATCGATAGGATTAATTGTTTTCCCGATTCATCGCACCGATGAATTTGATTCTAATTGAGTTGAATTTCTTCATGAACATTGTTAATCACGTTGATTAATTACTAATGACCATAAATTAGGTTATAATTGGCTATTAAATATTGATTAGGTCATAGTTGCTAACCTGGTTTAATGACGGATGTTACACAGCAACCAGAGATTCCCTAATAGAAGTAGGAACCGATAACCATGGACTTCATAACGAAACTGCCAAATACATCAAGTGGGTACGATACCACATGGGTAATAGTCGACTGCCTAACAAAGTCCGCGCACTTTCTACCGATTAAAGAGATCGACAAGATGAATAAGCTGGCTCAAATCAATCTTAAGGAAGTCTTCTCTAGGCATGGATTGCCTGTCTCAATCATTTCACATAGAGATGATTAGTATCACTAATCATAGTTTAATTATGTACTTAGCTGGATTAATCCATCATATCGTAAATCGATCAGATTAATTGATTTGTCGATTCATCGCACCGATGAAATTGATTCCAATTGAGTTGTATTTCCTTATGAACATTGTTAATCACCTTGATTATTTGCTAATGACCACTAATTAGGTTATAAATTGCTAATAAACACTGATTAGGTCATAGTTGCTAACCTGGTTTAGTGCCGGATGTTACAGTCTCCCCCTATTAAGGGAATTTCATCCTGAAATTTGATCTTGTTTCCTCAGAGGTCCTCTTACTTAGGATTAGGTGAGGGTATCTTTGGTTAAACTGGCCTTTGCATGCCTAAGTGAATTCTGGTCCATCTCTAGAATTCCATATGATCTTGAGGATGGTATACGACTGTGCTTCAATCATTTGTCCTTACGGTCCATGATTTCTACCAGCTCTCTGATGAAGCGGAGTTTATCAGTTAGTTGAATCTCTTTCAAGGGGGTAATAAGTGTTTCATCTAACAACACTTCTTCATATTTGATACGTGGGAGCTATTGTGCACGCTGCTAAGCTCTGGTGGTAGCTCTAACTGATAAGCTATTAGTCTAATTCTTTTTAAGACCTTGCATTGTCCAATGTAAAGAGGATTCAGTTATCCTTGGTTTCCCAAATTGTATCATGCCCTTCCATGGCGAGACTTTCATGGGTACTCGTTCATCTAATCAGAACTCAAAGGATTTTCTCCCTACATCTGCATAACTTTCTGACAATCGCGAGCATCTTTTAGTCAGTTCCGTATCTGTACTATCCTTTCGGTAGTTTTGTGAATGATCTTAGGGCCAGTAATTTGGCTATCTCGTACTTCTTCCCAACAAATTGGCGATCGACACTTTCGTCCGTAGGGGGCCTCAAACGGAGCAACTTTAATACTCTAGTGATAGCTATTGTAGTACGATAATTCCACTAGAGCAATTGAGTATCCATCACACAGGCTCTTAATGTACGTTCTATGGTTTGGATCGTTCTATTATTCTGATATGTGGTACTCATGTCCAAGTTTGAATCCAAAGCTTGCTGTAATAATTGTCAAAAACTTAGATGTAGATCTACTACCCATATCCGAAATGATTAGAATAGACACTCTGTGTCAGGAGACGACTTCCTTGAGGTACATTTGGACTAGCTTATTCGTCTTGTTGTTCTCCTTGATTGGTAGGAATGCGCGGATTTTGTTAGGCGGTCGAATATGTGGCAATGTCATCCATCATGTTAGGCCACCCGTATAGCTCCTGGAGGTCATGATACATTTTATCAGATCCGGGGTCAACGAGATATCTTGATTTGTGTCATTCATCCATAGCCAGCCTTCTTATTTCACCAAAATAGGGTAATCAGACTCTATTCAGGAAATATCGATTTTTATTAGCCCTTGTCCCAAAGTATTTATCCATTCCGTGCAGGGCTTCATTTTTCATATTTTCCTCCTTAACAACTTCTACTTGTGCATCATGAACTAAGGAAGGAAGGTTTGGTTAAATGGTTATAATTAGGGCTTGTACTCTTAACGGCTTAGCTCGTTCCTTTCGGCTCTGAGCGTCTACAACTACATTAGTTTTCCTTAGGTGATAACGAATTTCATAGTTGCAATTACTTATTAGCTCCATCCAATGGCACTACTTCATATTCGACTCTTTTTGGTTCAAGATGTGTTGGAGGCTCTTATGGTCTGTGAGTGTAGTACACTTCTTACCGTACAACTAATGTCTCCATGTCTTAAAGATAAAGACTACTGCTCCAAGATCTAGATCATGCGTTGTGTAATTCACCTAGTGAACCTTAAGTTTTCATAAAGTATAAGCTATGACCCTATCTTTCTATATCAATCCATTGTGTGAAGCGTCACAGTAATCTACACATTTCTTGTTTCTCTCGAATAAAATAAGTGTGATGCATAGTTTGTGCTTTAATAACGGAAATGATGTCTCCTGATCCTCGCCCCAATCATACTTAATGTCTTTTCGGGTCAGTTTTGTTAGAGCTCCGGTGATCTTTGAGAAATTTTTTATTATTTCCTATAATAAGTGGCAAGTCTTAAGGATTGTCGTATCTCTATGGGGGTTCTAAGAGTTGACCAGTTCCAGATAGCCTTGATCTTTGCGGGGTAGACTTGGATCCCTTTACTATTGATCACGTGACCGAGAAATTTCACCTATCTTAGCCAAAAGTCAAACATAGAATGCTTGGGATATTGTTGTTCTTTCTTCAAAAACTCTAGAATCAGTCTTATATGTTTGCTCGTGCTACTCCTTGTTTCATGAGTAGATTAACATGTCATTCATGAATACAATCACGAATTTATCTAGATAAGGTTTGCAGACCCGATTTATGAGGTCCATGAATTCCGTTCGGGCATTGGCTAATCCAAACAGCATTAATAGGAATTTATGATGACCGTAACGGAATCTGAAGGTTGTCTTTGGAATATCTTTCTTGCGAACTCTAACCTGATGATAACCAGACCTCAGGTCGATATTCGAATAGAAGCTTGATTCTTATAGTTTGGTCAAACAAGTCATTGATCCTTGTGAGCGGGTATCGGTTCTTTTAGTTTATTTAGCTCTCGGTAATTGATGCACATTTTGAAGGTTCTATCCTTCTCCTTTATGAACAGAACTAGAGCTCCTCCAAAGCAAAGAACTCAGTTTGATAAACCCTTTATCTAAGAGATCTTACAGTTGGTTGGACGATTCTTACACTACTGATGAGGCTAATCGGCATGGTGCTCGAGCCACTAGTGTAGCACCTGGTACTAGGCCGATTTTTGAATTCGACTTGCCTCGATGTTGGGAGTTCAGGTAAGTATTTTGGAAAAACTTTGGGGTAACCACAAATAATAAGAATATTTTCGAGCCGCTTTTCCTTTGGCTCCTTCTCTGTCAACACTTCAAGGTCCTAATGCTGGAGATGATGCTTACTTTGGTAGTTCTTGCTTTTACTTGAACAGTATGGACCTTCTTATTGGCTAAAGGTATATGAACCGTCTTATTGTTGCACACTATTTCCGCACGATTTTTCGATAGTCAATCCATGCCTATGACCGCATCAAAACTTCCTTAGTTTGACGGGCATCAAGTCTATTTCAAAGAGTCGGCCTACTAATTCTAAGGAGCATCCTCGACTTTTGTCTTAAGTGTCTTACTATCATCAACCTCAATAGCATAAGTGGCACTTAATGGTGCAAAAATGGAATTTATCTGCCTACTGAACTTAGTGGATATAAAGCTCCTATCAGCACCAGTATCAACTAGTAGAAATGCATAAGTGGTATCTAATGGGGTAAGGGGATAAGCCTATGGGTTTGAAATTTCTTAGGCAGATAATCATAGCTTTATCTCCTCATACGTAGAGTAGTAGTTAAAACTTAATTCCTTATTAAAGTTCTTGATACCTAATCTTCGTACATGATATGGTCGGGATTTTTCGATAATTTTTCAAGCCTTACGTACATCTGATAGTAAAAACCTAGAGATATACTGGTAGAAGGGTACTAGTATGAGTTACCTCCTCGTACTTCAGAGCGTCAAGTTGTTGGGTTAGCTCTACATTGCGGCTTTGCCACCAACAGAGGCATCGTTTGTTACGTAGGTTTCTGGGTAAGTGTCGGCACTTGAGAGAAAGAAGGTGTTCCGACTTCAAACTGGCTTTGGATCCCTTCCTCATTTCTCCACTCTTGGAGAGTGTCAGGCATCCATCCCCAGTGTCTTATGTTTGCCCATCGCAGCTTGGCTGATGGGCAGGTACCGGGATATACTCCCGTTGTGCTAGTCACACCCTTTTCCTAGGGGTGGACTTCTTCAATGGTCCATTGGGATGGTTTCTGAATAGGGTGTAGGATGGAATACGTGGTGGTGATGGTGGAGCAATTTGTGCTGCAGGGCCACAGTTGCCCTCCTTGTATTTTTGACGGGTACCTTACATCGTCATTGATTGGGTCTGGGTGGGTTCCCTAGAGATATAACCGTATTGTTTGACATGTTATTTTCATCAGGGTCCATATATATGTTCACAGTTCTTGAAGAAACTTTAGTTTTTGTAACAGTTATAGTCTAGGTATTAATGCAACCTAGTTCACTATAACTATGGCTCTGATACCAATCTGTCACACCCTGCTACCCCGGTTGGCAGTGAGGCGTGACGAGTGCGGAAGCGTAGCCATAATTATAACGAACAACCACTATATAGACGTTTTCAGAAAATTCATCGATTTAACTTTAAAATAAGGAAGGTTTTACAAACAAACATGAAATGTAAATAGTTCGCAAAATTCAGAGATTTAAATACAAAATTTAGATTATGAAGAATGATGCAGATAATTCTCCGAGTTTAAAAATGATGCGACTCCAAAATGAACGGAAGCCTTGGGATGCTTCCGGTGAATGCGCATGTCTTAATCACCTGAAAATACATGCTAAAATACGTCAACAAATTGTTGGTGAGCTCATAGGTTTACGCGAAAAGACCAATTGTATGGGCATTATTAGATGAGTTGAATTTTATAAAGCATAAATTTCATGTATGTATTACATAAACCATCATGCAACCAAAGCTTAATTAAATGAGTTTGTCCTATGCAGTATTCCCATACGTAATACCGTGTGTTACATATATATGCATTCCGCTGTTAGTCGATTAAGACTAACCCGAATGGGGGACCTGACTCCCGATAGATCTATTCACAATATATTCGCGCTTACAAATAAATGTAATTAACGGTTCATGATTTAAGGGCTGATCACTACTACAAATTGAAGCTAATGCAACACTTTTGATGCAACACTTTTAAAAATTGTTGCTTTTTTATTTAAGTTCACTTTAAAGCAACACATTGACAATAAGTGTTGCATATAATGATTTAATGCAACACTTTTTTTTTAAAGTGTTGCCATTTTTACTAAAAAAATGCAACAATTTTCTAAAGTGTTGCAATTTTTACTAAAAATTGCAACATTTGTTTAAAGCGTTGCATATTTCACAAAAAAAAAATGCAACACATTTTTAGAGTGTTGCATTTATAATGAAAAAATGCAACACATTTTTAAAAATATATAACATTTTTTTAAGTGTGACATGTTTTTAAATGTTGACTATACTGTTTCTTCTTGTTTTGTAATTTTGATTAAAAAATACATACAAAAGCTCAATGTCTGATTTGTTAAGATTAATAAAATACAATATTGATAGTACATGTTTTATTTTTTTATTTCAATTAGAAAATTGGTTAGAAATTTAAAATATCACAAGTATGTGTGTGTGTGTTTGTGTCTATATATATATATATATATATATATATATATATATATATATATATATATATATATATATATATATATATATATATATTTGAGTGGTAAACTAATTAAAAAACATATTATGTATTTATTGTGACCGAATAACCCACCCGAACCGAACCTTAATCGGGTTAAATGGGTCGGGTTATTCGGTTTTCGGGTTTCTTATTCGGGTTAAATGGTACCCGAATAACTAATTCGGTTCGGTTTACGGGTAGGATTCATGCTTATTCGGGTACCCAAATAACCCGAATAACCCGTTTAATATATATTTTCTGTTTTTTAATATATTTATAACTACAACTAGAATTGTTTATATATAGACTGTAGATATGTAAATACCCAATTTTGATACTCAAATCATTTTACCTAAATTACCCAACTCATTTAACCCATTTAAAATGCTTTGTAGACGATTTCATTTTTTATATTAAAACCGAATAACTCATTTAACCCAAACCGAATAACCCAATACCGATTTAGTCTTGCATAATTAATGTTAAGTAAGTGTATTAGTGTATGATTTGTCGATTCATCGCACCGATGAAATTGAATCTAATTGAGTTGTATTTCCTTATGAACATTGTTAATCACCTTGATTAATTGCTAATGACCACTGATTAGGTTATAAATTGCTAATAAACACTGATTAGGTCATAGTTGCTAACCTGGTTTAGTGTCGGATGTTACAACGCAATCGATTAAAAGCTAAAAGTCTCGCCATGGAAGGGCGTAGTACGATTTGGAAAACAAAGAAAGCTAAATCCTCGTTACATCGGACCATTCAAAGTCCTGAAGAGAATTGGTTATGTAGCCTATCGGTTAGACCTACCACCATAGCTTTAAAGCGTGCACAATACCTTCCACGTGTCAAACCTGAAGAAGTGTTTGTCAGATGAAAGACTTGTTATTCCCTTGGAAGAGATCCAGCTTGATGATAAACTTCGTTTTGTCGAAGAACCGGTAAAGATCATGGACCGTGAGGTGAAAAGATTGAAGCAAAGCCGCATTCCTATTGTCAAAGTCAGATGGAGTTCAGACGTGGTCCAGAATTCACTTGGGAACGCGAAGAACTGATTAAGCAGAATTACCCTCACCTCTTCTCAACTAACAAGACCCCTGAGGATACACGATAAAATTTCGGGATGAAATTCCCTTAACAGGGGGAGACTGTAACAACCGGCACAAAATCAGGTTAGCATTTATGGATAAATAAATGATCTTATTAATTAATCAAAGTGATTAACAAATTTCATAAGGAAATTCATTACAATTAGAAACAATTTCATTGGTAAGATGAAATGGCAAAATAATTAATCTGATCGATTTACAATATGATGGATTAATACAACTAAGTGCATAATTAAAATAAGATTAGTGACACTAATCGTGCATTAACAAACTTACATAACCTTAATTATATAAGACTAAAACAGTCCATTAAACTAGTTTATTAATAAGCATTTATGAAATTACATAAAAAGAAAAATACAAGAATACATTCTAAGTACTTTTATACAAAAATAAAAAAGAAAAATACACCATAAATATTCCTTAAGTGGCCGGACTCATAGTATAACTCCTAGAGGTTGACTTCATTTTTTTAATACCAAACTCCATACACTATCACCATCAAATCCTCATTCATCATTTCCTTTCACTTCAACCAAATCCTCACTCAACCCCCACTTTGCAAGACAAATTTTCTCTATAAATAGAGACTCAACTCTTTCATTATATTCACACCTTCAAAACACAATTCTCTCTTCTTTCTCCCTCTCAAATCCGGCCAACAAGCCTAACACAACACCAAAGTTACAACTTTTGTTTTTCAAGTGTTTTAAGAGTTCTTTTGTGCAACTAAGTTCAAGATCAAGTCTCCTACTCACTTTCATTGTTTTACCTCATCAAAGTAAGTAAATACTACAAAAATACTTCTTGTATTTATGTTAATATAAGTCTTGCATAATATATATAATCACCAACAACAACAAGTTTCATTAAAACTCAAGTTTATAAATAACTAGTTTTGTTTTAAATTAAGTTTGTTTCTTCAAATGTGTTTATAAATATATAAACACATAACGTAAGCATGAATAATATGAAAATAAGTAATATAAATGTGTTTCATAGCCTTTTATACATGTGGTTTTTGAATAAACAACAAGAATCACAAGTTGTTTCAAGGATATGAAATTTGGATTTTTCGGCAGAAATATTACATTTAATTTGAAAAATCATAACTAATTCAAAACATAACGAAATGAGTTGATTCTTGTTTCAGAAGTTAGATCTACGTTTTAACTAAGTATCTGGAGGTTTTTATAATTTAATTCGGAGTTTTGAACCCCCAAATACTGTTTGGGAACCGAAAGGTCTAACAACTCAAATATGGCCAACATAGGGTTTTTAACGAACCTTTTCCATAACCTAAACTCTTCGAAAACTGACTTCTTTTTACCTTGAATAGTACTTGGTCAAAAACAACCACAAAGTAGGTCGAAAAACCACGACAAAACCTGAAAAATCCTTATATATATACTTAAACTTTTAAGTGGGTTTTATTTATGGACTTGTTAAGTTGAGTGATTTAAAACTTAAAAACCATCATACATGTATATTATCATTTATAGGAATTATTATTTCCCTCATATCATTTAGGACTCAGTTAAATATGTCAACCTCATTTCAAGTCAACAAACGCGATCTTCATTTACGCTCACTTTTACGGTGAGTTTCCATAGCCCCATTTTTATATGTTCGTATTATTTTTGGGTGAGAATGCATGTTCAATATTTTATTTTATATGGACACAAGTACTTGAATCATTTTTCGTATTACATTAGATTGTCACTTCACCATCGCCCTCAATCATGAACAGTTCATTACTATGTAAATGTGAATATTCTGGGTAGATCAATTTGGGTTGACGCCCCTATCCGAGTTGGTCGCACCAATTGTAAACGGATGCATAATTATTTGACAATTCTTAGTATTTTGGTGTTGGATACCACAAGGGTGCATAAGTTAAGTTTTGGGGTCATGAGGCTTATGGTAATACTTAAACTATATGATTCGCTTTTGTTTTACAACTCACTAAAATATTGTGTTTTCCATACAATGTATTACTTATCGAGTAAACCTATTAGCTCACCAACTTTATGTTAACATATTTAGCATGTTTATCTCAGGACCTTAACGACTAAGGTAGTGCATTCATGCATACTCACGAGATTTTCAAGATATCGGAGTCACCGAACTTTTCTATCTATGGAGATCAATTTTCGTATCTTAAACTTTTGTCATGTATTTTAAATTTCCGCACTAGTAAACTCTATTATGATTATGATTGTAAGACGATATTTTTTTAATCTATGTATTTCGAAAACTTCCCATTAGAGGTCGTCCATTATGATTGTGACTTTGTTTCCGCGACGTCACGCCTCGTGGCCAAGCAGGGTATCGGGGTGTGACAACACGAGACGAAATGGACCCGAAGTCACCCAACTGAACAAATTATCGGTGATATCTCTACCGGGGTCCAAACGCGAAGGGCATATGTTAATGAATGTCTCTTTGCATCATTCCTTAGCATGATATAGCCTACTCTTGTGGATGAATCCTTTAAAGACCCAAACTGGATCGTAACAATGCAAGAAGAGCTCAACCAGTTTGAGCAACTTACAATATGGTGGTTAGTTCCCAAACCAAAAGACCGAACCATAATTAGAACAAAGTGGATTTTTAAGAACAAACAAGATGAAAACAACATCATGATGACAAACAAAGCCAGACTAGTCGCCAAAGGCTACCGACAGCAAGAAGGCATTGATTATGACGAGACCTTCGCTCCAGTTGGACGGATTAAAGCAATCAGAATCTTCTTGGCGTACGCGACACACAAAGACTTCAAGTTGTACCAGATTGACGTCAAGACAGCCTTCCTAAATGGTGAACTCAATGAAGACGTGTACGTTAAACAACCACAAGGATTTATTGATGCACATAAACCAGACCATGTTTATGTGCTAGATAAAGCCCTCTGTGGTTTGAAACAAGCACCTCGAGCATGGTATGATAGTCTTTCAAATTTTCTTATCTGAGCTGGTTTCAGCAAAGGTGTGGTGTACACAACAATATTCACTACAAGGGAAGGCCCACATATAATGCTAGTCCAAATATATGTCGATGATATTATATTTTGATCTACTGACCGTAATTTTTGTAAGGATTTCTCATCCATAATGGAGTCCAGGTTTGAGATAAGTATGATGGGGGAAGTGGACTTTTTTCTCGGATTGCAGGTCAAACAACTTGAAGATGAGAAATTTATGAACCAGTCGAAATATACTCTTGACATTCTCAAGAAGTATAAGTTAGACTCTTGCACGGGTATCGCAACTCCCAAGGCTTCAAACTGTAAGTTAGACACTGCACCTGCCGGGAAAAGTGTCAACAATACAACTTACAGAGAGATGATTGGTTCTCTACTCTATCTTACAGCTAGTAGACCTGATATAAT
This sequence comes from Centrapalus pauciflorus, assembly GCA_020465985.1. NCBI lineage: Eukaryota > Viridiplantae > Streptophyta > Magnoliopsida > Asterales > Asteraceae > Centrapalus > Centrapalus pauciflorus. Next base: position 133,129 of record JAANYP010007814.1, on the reverse strand, counting down.
GTTCTCAACATGTCTTTGTGCTCGTTTTAAGGCCGACCCAAAAGAATCACACCTAACTGAGGTAAAACGCATTTTTCGTTATCTTAAGGGTACACCCGATCTTGGTCTATGGTATCCAAAGAGAACCAATTTTGATCTTACCGTGTTTTCATATGCTGATTTTGCAGGTTGTAGAGTCGATAGGAAAAGCACTTTGGGCGGGATTCAGTTTTTAGGTGACAGACCGGTGAGTTGGTCTTCCAAAAAGTAGAACTGTGTCTCCACATCCACAGCTGAGGCTGAGTATGTAGCAGCTACTAGTTGTTGCTCTCAAGGGTTGTGGATGAGAACACAGTTACGTGATTATGGATTTTCTTTCACGAACATCCCAATATACTATGATTCCAGAAGCGCAATTGCCATCTCTTGCAATCCCGTGCAGCACTCACGAACAAAACACATAGATATCAGTATCATTTTATTAAAGATCACGTAGAAAAATTGAACGATTTAATTGTATTTTGTAGGCATGGAATTTCAACTTGCTGATATTTTTACTAAGACTTTAGACGAACCTCGTTTTTAGTTCTTAGTATCTCAAATCGGCATGTTGAATCCACCTTCTATTTAAATTTCATATTTTTTCTAAATAATTTTATTTCAAATAAGTTATTGTTTGAAATTCCTTTATTTATAAAATATCTGTTATTTAAATTTAACGGTTGTGTTACAAAATTCAGTTCATCATTTCTTTATCTATGCATATTTTAATGTTAATGATCCTGAATGTTGCTATGTGAATTGTTCAAACTTGAGTGGGATGCTAATTTAATCCAGGTTTGTCTGTATTTCGAAGAGTAAAAAGGTTCTAGGTTCGATCTAATAGGATAATTGTTTAATTGAGGGGGAGTTAAATCAGAATGTATGGTGTACTTTAGTCTATTTTATTCTATCTTCTTTTATTTTCTCTTATTTTACCAACTATCTTGAAAAATGTCAAAAAGATTTTCTATATGTCTTTGTTTTAATGTTTATTTAGCCCATTGTTACTTAGTTGTTTGAATGAAAAAGTCAAAAAGATTTTATTTTATGTCCTAGTTAATATTTTTTTTAATTGTGTCTTAGGATACTTTAAAAGAAAAACTCAAAAAATATTTTTATTTTTACTTTTAGGTCTTTGTTTAATTTGTGCTTATTTAATTTTACTTGGTAGTGTAATTGAAAAATCAAAAACATTTTTATTTTTTAATTTTCATAATTGTGTCTTAGAAATTTTTTCTAAAAAGAAAACCCAAAATGTTTTTTAATCGGCCATTTTTTTTTTTTTTGGTAGCCCAAAATTTTATTTCAAGTTTACTGTAAGTTTGTGTTTGGCCCATTTCCTACAAACAGATGCACGGATCTTTTAGTAAACCCGACCCGACCTGCCTATATAAATAGGTGGGATTCTCTTTGTTCCTTTTTACGCTTTCTTTTCTTCTTCCTCTCCAAATTTCCGACGCCTCATCGACCGCCATTACTGCCGTTTGAAGCTTTCAAGAACGACTTTTCCACTGATTTCTTTCGTTTTCCTTGCTAATCCACTACCAGATAACTTTAATCTCGCTTTATTTTGCATTTTAACTTCATTTTACGACTTTTAAATTTGCAGATAATAAGGGTTTTTAAACCCAATTTTTTGCATTTTTAGGTAAGTAAATCAGTTCTTTATAAATTAGTGTAGCTAAATATAATGTTCCTTATCACTTTTAGCTTTAGGATCTGCATTTATATGAAAATTTTGTACAATACACGCATGCATGCATGAACTCATTAAATGCAGATTTGTCTGAGTATAAACTCGGATACACCTGAAATTCGGATCCATCCGAAATTCGGTTGCCTTACACTTAGAATAAAGTTTCACATTTACTGTTTCATACTTCATGGGCCCCATCCGAATTTCGGTTCATCCAAAAATCGTTTCACCTAACATTATACTTAGAAATTATATACTTTTATCTTTGGTTCACCCAAATTTCGGTCGGTTCCAAAAGATAACATTCATATATTTTATTAACCTAAGTGTATGTCTTGGACCACCCGAAATTCGGGTACATGCGAATTTCAGGCCCACTCTGGAATTTGTTACTTCATTTTTAGAACAAGTGTTTCATGCATTACATCTCACCTGAATTTCGGATGCATCCGAAATTCATGTACCACATATGTATTTCCATACATTTTTCATTTACTTTTCCATGCATCATTTCATCCGAGTTTTTATCCCACCAGAAATTCGGATCACTTCACCCGAATTTCCACACAACCCGAAATTCGGTCACTGTTTATCCGAAATTCGGTTCACCCGAATTTCAACACTTAACATTTTTTTAACATTTTTCCATTTTTGCATTCCATTTAAATCAAAAACAAAATAAACATTCCATGTCCTTTGCACCATTGATTCTAGTTAACATAAATGTTTTAGTGAACACGTATATTCTAACATTGGTCTCTCAACGATCGACTTTGGATTTAATTCAGTAGAATAAAAATCCTGATGCTTTAAACAGAATAGACGGGTTCAAATTCACACTTATTTCAGACTTAATATCAATGTATCATTTTATACAAGTCTGTTAAACTAACTGTGTTGCATTTCTACAAGACTTATGGATCATCAAATCACCCTCACCATTCCCCATCCACCCATCCCGAACAACAATCAATTCACTTAGTTTGCCTCACACAATTGGCAACTAGACCTATCCATTCTCCACGCTGAAGTCGAGGATATCAACTTTGATATCCTCAAAGGCCATCCCATTTTCTACTCCTTAACGACAACCATCTTTGTTCCAATAATCTATCTACAACAGTTCGGACACCATTTGAACTTCGTCAATGAGGCAGTACTTCATTTTACCACCAAGATAGACTGTGTACCCATCCGACTCACCCTTCCAGCCATCTGCCACATTCTCCACCTACCAACTGAAAATTCTCCATCACAAAATATGCATATGCCCCCATCCCAACCCCATCCCAGACCTTGCAAGAGATCCTTTCAATTGGCTATGATGGTAATCTTTCAAAACCATCTGAGTTAAAGACCAAGCAACTCTAGTCTCACTGGAGGGTCCTCTTTGATGTGATCAACAAGTGCTTCACGGGAAAGCACGCAGGCCATGATTCGGCTTCAATTCACGTGCTCGCAATGTTTGCCACCTTCGCATATGATACACACTTCAACTATGCGACATTCATTTTCGAGGAGCTTAAAAGAGCAATCCAAGACAGAGGGACGAAAAGAGAAATAAATATCCCGTTTCAAAGGTTCCTACCAATATAAATCCAATATTCCATAGACAACAATGATGAAATCCATGAGAGGCTAGAAGCGGATGTTTATAAAATTGTGGCGTTACAAAGAGCAAAAATCCCTAGGGAAACTGCATGTGTACCGGTAATGAATATCCCGCTTACAATGTTATGTCTGGCCGATCAATCAGAGGAACGGGTAAGGGATTACTTCAAGAGAGTGTACCCGGATGAGGCCGATAGAGCCAACCCAATCCGAAGGTGAGGAAAAGATCAGTCAGGCAGAGGGAGTTGAGGCGGTTATTCAAAATATCATGGGTACAGGGGAGTGGGAGATGTCCATATTGAGGGAGGGAGATAAAGGAGTGCGGGCAGAGACCGGTGATTCCGAACGCATTGTCTCTGACCCATTGAGGGCTGAGGGCACAACAACTGAGGGAGTCCAAACACCTCTTAGCCGGACAAGCCCGGATATCACACATACGTCATCACCCTCTCATTCGGAGACAGGTGGTGTTGAAAAAGGTCACACGCCGCCCCAGTGACGGAACATCATTTGATCACAACTGAAACCCCACCCCATATCACATCACACGACGCCTCCGTGGCGGCTCCAATAACTTCCGGATCTGCACTTCCTATAGGGAGGCAGAAAGGATGGAAGGAAGACCTGAAGCTGCAACTCAGATCCCATCAACATCAAGCCATCAAGGGATCACTCCCGAGATGCTAACAGCTGCTATTCGTGACGCCGGTTTTGTCTCACGGGCTGACCTGGACGCCCTCAAGGCGACTTCAGAGGAACAACATACTGCCCTTCTCTTATTCTTGAAGGGTAAGGGTGTTTCAACTCAGGAGTTGCCACCAAGTACCCCATCAGTCCAACCATCACCAGCCGTCCAAGAGTAGATAGTGGTTCTCTCTACTGAAATAGAAAGCCTAAAATGGCTACTTCTGAGAGTAGAAGAATAAATGAATAACAGAATGGACCGGCTCGAATCAGCAATCATTGATCTGCAATCAACATGCAGACCTCAGGCTGAATCCCGAAAGTGCAAGCATGATGACCAGGAGGACCCTGGTCATCCTGAGGGGGGAGAAACGACTCAATATACAACCTAAGGGGGAAATGTAGAGTGTAGGGGTGCCGAAGCTGAACAGAGTAGGAAGGAAGTTTCAGGGGCTCCAGGTGGACCAACAGAAGAAACCTTATTGGCAATGACAGTGTTCGAACCACCTTCTGACAAAGTCGAAATCATCTTAGTATCTGATTCAGACTCTGAGATTGATCGAGACGAACCGCTGATAACACCCAAGCCTGATCCAGAATCATCGCAAAAGTCATCATCATCATTTGATTTCTTGAACTCCTTACTCGTGTACCTCAAGATGAAATTATGTCAGCTTTGAAAGCAGCTAACCCTCCTCCTACCCAACAAGCCAATTATGAACCATCCCACATCCCTCAAGTCCAAAACATCCGACAAGTCTTAAGTCCATCCACCAAACCAGCAGAGACATCAGGCCCCAGAACAGTTGATTACTTTGAAGAGATGCCTGATGTAACTCCTGTAAATGATAGAATTGAACTGGAATAGGTAAACTGGTACTCGAAGGGAAAAATACATTCCCTTTCAGTCGAATTACGAGATGCCCTGAAGCTCGACCATCGGGGTCGAGTCTATTAATTGCTCGAGATTCCGCCTGCTGAGGTTGAGGAACCTCCAGTACAAGGTCTAAAAGAATTTTTGATGAACTTATCAGATGAAGAATTCCAACAACCTTATCTCGAATGGAGATATAAAATGGTTTTCAGGAAGAAGCAAAGCATGTAGAGCAGACGGCTTTTAATGAAACTCAATGATGCATCCCGACCTGAACAAGCTGAATACAATCAGATGATGATGAGACAAAAGAGACCGAAATCAGAATACTGGTCCAAGTCAAAGATCACAAAGATTACATCCATCTCCCAATACAAGAGGGCCCGTCTGTTCACTCCTTCCTTTAATATCTTAAAAGAAAACGGGTCATCTCAGTTGATTCATGAGAACTTCCTGGATGTTATGAACCCCATTGACGTTGAAACAATGTATGATAAACTTAAAAACAGAGTGAAGGGGAGACTGAGTCATATCACTGCACTGGAAGCATTGACAAGAAACATGAAACGACAATCGATAGTTGTGTGCTTAAAAGACTTCTAGATGGCCATTGAGAGCTTTACGGTCAAGGTCGGTCTCAAGGCTACGGATCAAGACTTCTTTGGCTTAGATCATCATCCGACGTATAAAGTTCTCATGAGAGGTATACAAAGAGTAATATTTCTGAATAAAAATGGACAGAAAAGGTTCATGCCCTTTGAGGAGCTACCCTATTACTCTGATGGCAAAAATCGTCTGGTAAAAGCAGATCTTAACAAGAGACTCCAAGAGAATGATACTTAAACGATTTCAGAACTCAAAATGATGCCTAAAGAGATTCAGGATCTTCTCCGTGTAGTAGAACGTATCAATGACAGGCTGCACACCAGGCAAGTGATTAGAATATTTGATGTCATTATTGGCCTTCGAGGTTCTGCAGTGCATGCTTGTCATCCTCGTCCATGATCGAAAAGGGAGAGATTGTTATATTATTGAGTGTTCATTCTTATTGGTTGATTATTATTGTGATTGTTGTTAACTGTGAGTGTTGATGTCATCATTGGGACGAAGTAATAGTTTAGGAATTTATTTGCAATGTTCTGGATTTCATAAGATGCTCAAACTTAGGCTAAAAGGGTGCATTTGTAGAACCAAAAACTCCATGCATACTTAGTTTATTTGGTGTTGTGGCTGCTCCTTGAAACACATACATCCGAGATTCACTTATAAGTGAATCTTGGAACAATTTGCAACACACTACACACATACATACATCTGAGATTTGTATACACACACACACACACACACACACAATTGTTTCCATTTCTGTTACTACCCACACATCCGAGATTCTCCTTTCTGAGGATCTCAGATCTTTCACAACACTACACACTATACTTAACTTATTTTGCAAACAATGAAAAGGAAGGGTTGCTGTTTTATGAATAGAACATCCGAGAGTTAGATCAAAAGAAAAGGAAGTGTTGTTGGATGATTGATCACACATCCGAGATTCATGGAAGAAAAGAAGAGAAAAGGAGCTTGGTTTCTGTTCCTATTTGGGTTCTGCACACACATCCGAGATTCACTGCTCGGTCCTTTCATCTACAACACCCCACATTAAACTTGTATGCAAAATAAAAGGAAAGGGAAGGAAGTTGGATGTTGCTGTTTCACACAAACATCTAAGATCCCCACAGCTTGTGGGTCTCGGATCTATCATCTGCATGCACAACACACATATAATATTGCAGCTCACTTCCCTTTCTATTTTTCCTTTTTATTTCAGCAGCCAAATTCCTCAATAAAACACTAATCAACACTATATTAAAGCTTATATGCACCTTACATAATGTTTGTTACAAGAATGAGACATCAATTTAAAGTTAATAGTGATATTTTCTTGTGGTTCTGCTCTTCAAACCGTGACACGCTCATGCACACACACAGAAACAAAATTTTGTGAGATTAAGATGGAATTACCTTAATTAAATTGCTAATAGTTGTTTCGTTGCTTTATAGATGATTTCCAACACTTTTCTTCAAGAAATCTTGCTTCCTAATGCTTGATTTTTAGAGAGAGGTAGAGAGAAGAAAAGGGTTTGCATGTGGGTTTTTCTTTGAAATTAAAACGGGAAGATGTTGGATTGAGGAATTGAAAATAAACGTATATGTTTATTTAAGTTTAACCTAATTGCAATTCACACCCTTTTATTTGTAACTCTTGCATACTGTCAAATTTTAACCCTTAACAAATTATAAATTATTTGATTGCTCTTTTATTTATAACATAGCTTTATATGATTATTTAACTCAAAATTATGCACCACATAAATTATAATTCATTTAATTGCAACATTTAGCAATTAATTTCATCAAATTCTCAAATTACATCATCAAAGGTAAATTGCAACATAAAAGCATAATTTAGAAACCAAGGTTTTACAATCATGCATACACACATATGTAGCTTTCTTGCTTCCATCTTTACTACATCTTAATGACCACCGCAAGACTTAAAGTCTCGGGTTCTACATGCTAGGATCAGACATGTATACACTTTAAACATGATTAAAAAAAAAAAAAAATATATATATATATATATATATATATATATATATATATATATATATATATATATATATATATAATCTTAACCCCTAGGTTTATAATAGTTTTTAGACTAAACATGATGATCTCACACCCATATATCAGAAGTTTAATGATCTATAGTTACATGTTTTGGTGTCTACTACATACATAAACACACCACACATCTCGTCTATTTCAAAGTCATATGACCACACACAATATTAGCCCGTAGCATGCATAGATGCAACAACCATCACAAGTTCGTAGCTTAACAACAGGCAACACAAACATACCTCACCACCCCTAGACGTTAAGTGTCTGGGTCCACATTCCTTCTACCCACCAAGACTCTGTAAGTCTAGGCCTCTTCATCCTATACAAGCACACACCGAAACATATACAGACAAACGGTTGAAATAATTTAACAATCAAAACTATGTGAAGGACAAATATATTCAGTCTTTTAATTAATCCATCTTTAGCCAATAAAACCCCCCCACGTCGAGTCCTAAAGACTCACGGGGTATTCATATTTATGTCTCGGACTCCTCTCAAGCCTAATGAATACCGAGACTATAAGTCTCTCCCTTATTCACCCGACTTTGAATTTCTTTCAACTTCTGCTACAATACCTTAATTAAACCAAGATAGTTAGCATGCACAAGTTTAGTTAAATGTTTAGACTTTGAAGAAACACTAATGTGAAGGTTTTTATGATCCTGTCTTTTGGTTTCGGTTCTGGACATTTGTCCAGGCCGTAAACCATGCAAACACACACAATGAAGACTCTAAGATGTAAATTACCTTTCTATATTTGATGATTTGGTTGTATGATGTTTTTTTTGATGTTGTATTGTTGATTTCATAAACAATGCTTCAATTATTGTTTTTGATTGATAGAATTTAGAGAGAGAGAGTATAGAGAAGTACAGTTTGTCTTAAGTGTGTGTTTGTGAGCGTTTTTTTAGAGAAAAAGCAGATGACAAACTAATGAATCATCAAACACACAATACGTGTTAAATTTATAGAAGTTCATCCAAAGTACAGTTTACCCCCATTAACCTTAAATTATGATAACTTACAACACTTTTAACCCTTAATATAACTCCTATTAATAATCCTAGAGTTCATTACTTAAACTTTGCATAAAAGGATATTACACTTGTAGGTTGTGATGCGCAAACCTGCACATCGAATCGGCGAGTCGAGTCATATGATTCGATGAGTCACGTACAAAAAGATGAAATTGAGAATTTGGCTAACATTCAATTTTCCAAACTTTGGATGACTTCCAAAGCGTGCTTTTTTCAAACTTTGCAACTTAAACTTCAGAACTTATTATGTTAAACCAAACTTCAAACTTTCGAAATGGCTCGGGATCCAAACTTCAGAATTTGACTCGACAAGTCGAAGGGGTTACTCGGCCAGTCGTTTCATTAATTCTGAACATCGCAAAAAACTTCCGAACATTAGGGAAAATATCCAATTTCATAATATATATGTTCCGAACACAAAAGTTCCAAACTTTGAAACATTGACTCGTCGAGTCTACTTCAGTTTGAATAGAATTGTTGCGAGCTTCTAAAAATGTTGCGAAGCTCGGAACTTCAAAACTTGCAAGCTTCAGAAGTACTTAGTTCCAAAGTGAGGGATGTTAAATGGGGGAGTTTCATCAAAGTTACGAAATGGTGATAAACATGAATATTGCCACTACAACATATATGCCATTTAGTGACTTATGTTTTTACAGACTAAACTCAGATTAGTCACTAATAGTTTATAAAAATCCTATTGTAACTGAAGTTTAAAGTAGCTAAATATAAAAATAATTTATTTATATTATATGCAAAATTAAAAGATTGAACAAATAAGACCTAGCGTGCCTGTGCCTTTCCTTCTCTCATTATACCTTCATTTCATTTCAGCTAGGGCATATTCATTTCAGCTCACGTACCGCCCCTGTCTCTAGTTGCAATTGGCCTCCGCCACTGCTGCCGCTTGGAATCAGTTCGCCTCCGCCATCGCCGGGTTACGCTCCGCCTTCACCTCCGCCCTCATAGGTTCGCACTCCGCCTTCGCTCCGCCTCCGCTCCTGCTGCGCATCCAAAACTCGGTTTCTAGCCCTAAGTTTGTGATTTTTATACCAGGTTTGATTTCTTGCTTTCTAGCATTTGATTTTCTCTGGTTTTTCTTCTAATTTTAAGTTTTCGTCGCCTTCAATGGTTGCATCTTAGTTGACTTGATTTCTCCAATTTGCTCATAATTGAATTTAAAATGCAAGCCACTTAATTTGCGTAATCAATGATTATACTATTGGATTGGTTTCTTTTTGTTATGAATTTGTTTAATAAAGTTATAATTATATCGATTTTATATATATATGTGTGTGTAAGTAGTTGCAAATTGTACCGTTACTAAACTTAATAAATGCTTTGAGACCAGTGACAACATTATATGGGTTTTCTCTATTGTTTGATTTTTGTTGCATTATTTTAATCAATTCACTGAATCCGCACGTAAGAAATAAAGTATTTAGCCCAAAATGATTTATTTTATATTAACATATACAAAACGTTATGCCTGATGGAGTTCAAAAGTCAAAACGGATGACCAGATTATTTCGCTTGATGACCATTTGTGTTAATTTCGCTTTGTTTCATGGAATTTGTTTCTGGTTTAGTTTAATATGTGTTATAGTTATTGTTTGAAATGTTTGCTTTTCCTTTCAATGTATCACCTAACAAAATCATGAATACATGCTAATATTGTGATTTACAATTTAACGATTTTATCTACATGGGATTATAAGGTGTTCAGTTATTTTTTGATTGACAATTATGATGACTGATTCATACATGGACATCTTAAAGTCATGTTGCTAGAGAAGATACATGTTTATATATGCCTTTCAAATGAGTTAAGGAAAACTCAGTTTAGATATTGACATATGTTTACTGATCTATCAGTGAAAGAGAGTGTATTTATCTTGATGCATTTTGATTATTAATGAACTTTATCATCAAGTACAGTGATTAAAAATGATATATACATATATATATATATATATATATATATATATATATATATATATATATATATATATATATATATATATATATATATATATAAATTGATCGATGTGAAGAAAAGGATCAAACAGTTGAAATAGAAGATATTTCTCTAGTTTTTATGTTGAGGTCATCTTCCTGATGTATTATAACACTCATGCTCTATTCACAAAAGATCCTTCGTCTATGTGTGTGTGTATTTATATTTTCTAAAATTCTAAGAGTTTCTCTTCAGTAGATAAAGATAATTATCGTCTACATTGACAAACTAGTACTAAACTCGTATTTTAAAAGGTAGTGGCAATTGGTGAACGTGGATTAGATTATGACAGAACTCACTTTTGTCCACTAGAGATCCAAAAGAAGTACATGGCGCTTGAAGCATATATGAATTATATACAAAAATGTTGGTTAAAAAGTTGGCTCTATTGATGATTTATTGGTTATCTTTCTCATTTATATTGTTATCACTAAGTACTTTGAGAGGCGGATTGAATTAGCACATCTCATGAAGCTACCAATGTTTCTTCAAGCTGCTACTGAGGATTTCTGTGACATTCTTGAACAAAACAAGCAAAGGTATGAATGGATCTTCATCCAGAATTTTAGAGCTATAAATGGTGATGAGAAATCACATGAGGTGGGACAGAGTAGCAATGGGAATGGAAATCTTGATGAAAGGAGGTGTTACTCAATGGGATCTTATCAATGTTCAATGTCTTTTTTTTTACTTTGATGTAGGTTCACCAGAAAAGGAGGTGTTAAATTAGATGAAATTAATTTAACCGTTTGAGGTAGGCTTACCGTCTTAGCTACCCATCCAACTGTTTGTCTCTGCATTTACACATTTTTATCTTTGTCTCTCCATTTACACATTTTTATCCATCTACATCTTAATCAATTACAGTATTGAGTTTTCAACATATTTTGTTAAAAGTTGTGGGTTTTCTTTTAGTTCTTCAATATTTATTTATAGAAGTTGTAAGATTTAACTTGGTTTTGTTGATCCTCTATTGTGAAATGCGGACATGGATGTTCTTGAATGTGTCAGAGTACTTACTTGCAAATTTGAAGATGGCTTTAACAGAAGATGAAGATCATACAAGAGAGTCCAAATTGCATTCATTATGTGTTGATTCTTTTGATATGGTATAGTGCTTCTTTTTATGATATCCTAGTTTATTAATTTTACATGTTGACTAGTTTTACATTACATGCTATTCATATAGAGAAAGGTAAAAGGTGACCCATGTACATGATTTGCAATTTTGACATAATTAGATACTTTTTTATAAAAGAAACTTTCATGATGCAGATTTGCTTTGATTTGTGCAACCATTTGAGTAAAGAAATTATGAGAAGTGGAATCCTAACTCTATGGATGACAAGGTACCATGTATTTGATTTATGTTGTTTATTTCTCATGATTCTGATTTTATTGATTGGATTTTGATTTTATTTAGGATAGTAAATGTGTGGTTAACTTACAATGAGATTATCAATGAAAGGTACCAAGTATTTTTAATTTTGCACATATATAGGTTGACTTTTGCACATCTAATTGATTTTTCAATCATATTTAATTTGCAGTAGTAATAGTTGTTTAATACTTAATCGCCCAATAGGAAATATTAGTAACTGAAGCAGAATATGAAACTTGAGAAACACCTAGCAGATTCAGATTACGAAAACATATATGTAGAATTAACATTAACCGTTGTTAGTGTAGCTCAATTATGAGTTGTATTCAATATATGTTTTAACACCTTATTTTGATGAATTTTGTAACAACATCAAGAAATAGAAGCAAGCTTTAAGTGTTTGTTAAAGCGGAGGTTTTGTGAAGACATCATTGGGAAAACATAGTCGTTACAGGTAAACTATACATAGTTAGTAGTGCTAGTCTAGCTAAAAGTCAGAAAATAAATTGGCATAATTAATTAGTTAAATATAAAGTATATTGAAAAAGTAAAGTATGAATATATACTGATGCTCAATAATAAATATGGTATCTCGATATGCTAGAATTCTAAATGAGTTTGTTTGGAAATTATGAACTTTTAATAGTTAGTGGTTTATGTAGAATTATGTTAATAGTTGTTAGTGTAGCTTACTTATAAGTTACTGTATCCAATATAATGTTTTAACACTTTACTTTGATTAATTTTGTAACAGCATCAAGAAATAAAGGAAAGCTTTAAGTGTGTGTTAAAGTGGAGTTTTTGTGAAGGCATCATCGAGAAAACATAGTCGTTAGTCTTTACAGGTAACACATTAAACTATACATAGAAACATGAAACCATGAAGCATTATAAGTGCAGATGCATGATACCATTATATGATATTAATATAATATGTTATATTCATTGCAAACTATTCATAGCATTTCTAGTTTATTGTTAATGATCATTGCTCTTACATTACTAGTTTGGGCATGAGTTTGAGTAGGGTGTGACGCCTTAGCTATAGCTTATAGCTTTTGCTTGTTTCAAACTATTCCAACAACAATGTATAGAAACTAATATGTTAGAACTATAAATGATTTTGTTCTATATAGTCGACCACCAGTGACTTTGGGTAATTCCAAGCACACTTGACACCACCCCATGATTGAGAAAACTCAGGTATTCTGAGTTTCTGATTTGGGTTTCTGTTATGATATAGTTAATAGCTTTAACTTGTTTCAAATTGTTCCAATAATGTATAGAAGCTAATATGCTAGAACTCTAAATGATTTTGTTTAGAATTTATTGTGATTATGAACTTTTTATGCTTATTTTTAACAAAAATTTTCTTGTTTCAGGTTGATGAGGATACAAATTTTTTTCTAGAAAATTGCAAGGATTTAAACATCAAGAATTTGACCGTCGAGGATTTTCATTACCCAGTTTCTCGATTTATAGTTAGAAGTTTTGTAATAATGTGTTACAAATATTGAACTTTCATGTTACTTTTCAATAAATCAAATATGATTTAAGTTATGAAATTACTTTTTTGTATACTTTATGTAATTTTTAACTGCTTTTAGTATATGCAATATAATTAAATATATAGAATATAACATTACATATAACTTAGTATTAGTGACTGAAAATTTTAGTCACTAAAGGTCCTTTTTGACCTATTTAGCTTCATTCAGTAAGACAACCTTTACTGACTAAAATACTGGTGTAAGTAAAAGAGGGTGCATAAAATTTGTAAAGCACCTTATACCTACTAAAAACATTAGTCACTAAAGGTAATGACCTTTACTGACTGAAAATGTGTCACCAAATACTTTTAGTGATGTAACATCCCGGATTTGAGCCTGGTACGTGGATTTAATTTACTGGCTCTTTATTTTAATATTATTGCGTGTTCCAATTAAATTCTGTTTCATGGATTAAACGTGTCAAGAATGAGTGATACGTGTCTTCGAGTTAATAATTAGTGGATTAATTATCTCCTTGAGATCGTGGCTTTAATTGGGTCATAATGATATAATTTGTGAAAAAGTGATATTGGGTTCGGATTTGTCGGGACCGGGCCTTCTAATTATGGAAAGCATATATGTATGGATAATCTTGAAACGCCTTTCCTTTTTCCTTCCTTTGCTTTCAAAATCCAGAAACGTGAGGTGTGTGCTAGTGATCTGGAGCTGCAATTCACCAAAGAAATTATAAGTTGGTTGCTGAAAATTAGTCATCTTCTTCTTCCTTGTGATCTTGATCAAGTGGAGGTAAGAATTCATGATTTGGATTGCTAAATTCGTGTATATATGTATGTGAAATCAAAGGTTTTGGTTCTGGGGTTGTTTGGAATTGTCTTGTATAAGTTTGGGGTATCTGTGTTGCTGGAAATCGATTAAGGGGTTTATGTCCCCTGGAATCCGCCATTTTTGCGAACTGCACTGCTGCTGTTACAGCATGAGCGCGGCCGCGATGGCCTTGGCGCGACCGCGATCACGGCGCGACCGAGTTGGCTGGAGCCCGGCCGCGATGCGGCGGCTGCTGGTGGGGGTTCTTGGGTGCCGTTTGCTTGTTCGGGGTGGTGTCGTGGGTCGTATGTGGTTGTGATGATTGTGTTTAGGTTTTGATTGTATTCGGTCGGATTTGTATTAATCTGTTGGAGCCCGTGTTAATTACTGGTTCGAGTCGACCGCGTTCCGACCAGCGATAGAGTTCGGATTTCGATTGCTTTCGGGTATTGGTGAGTGCTCGAGTTCTTTATAAAATGCGCGTAGTCTTTTACGAGTCAGTTATGTGATGTGATATGTGTATATGAGACAGAGATACATCGCAGGTATGAAATTATCTGCCATATATGTGTTATGCGTGTTTGAATTGCAGGTGTCCGCGATATGTGATCGCGCAGGCTGACTGTCCCTAACCAGTCACGAGATATGAGACTGTGTATATATAGTAGCGATATTGCCAGGTCGCTCCTGTGCCTATTGAGTAGCTAACCGCTGCTGTGTGCGGCCTGTTAGCTGGGGAACGGCGTCCCCTTTTGAGCAGAGATATGTGTTATGCATCGAGTTGCATATGTGTGATGAGATATATATGTTGTGCATGCTATGTGTGTTTACCTACAGTGTCTAACCCTCGCGTACTCACGAGCTGTCCAGCTTATGTTTTCGAGTCTTCCGTGTCTCAGGCAGCCATTCTGTGGGACCGCAGTCACAGCCGCAGCAGCCGAAGTAGGGATCGGGGCAGTTTAGAGCCGTGTATGCTGATTGTATTTTGATGCTAGACTCTAGAGTTGTTATCTGTATTCTGTACTTGATCAGCGATGCGTTAGCTATCAGTAGTTGGTGTTTATCAGATAATTCAGTTGTGTATACTTCTGTTTCAGCATGTGACATGAGATGTGTTAACCTTGTATTAAAGTTTTAAATTATCAGTGTTTTCTGCTAATCCTGTGACATGTGCATTATGAGATGATTGCGTTATTGCCACCTGTGTATTGTATTGACGTGGCATTTGTGTGAGAAATGTGGGTGTTACAGCTTGGTATCAGAGCTTGTGGTTTCAGTATTGAGTATCAGTGGATGCTTGTGCTCTTACCGTGTTCAGATCTGTGGGATTCTTCCCTGAGACTGAGTTTAGCGGAATTAGCTGACCTAGCTTATTGTATAACGCTGGGTGATCGATCTGTTATCTTACCTTTGTGATGTGTGCAGGTAGTTATGGCAGATCATGGTGAGGGTTCAGGGCCAGAGAAACCAGCGGGAGATGAGTACGTCCGCCGGTCAGAGATGTTATCAGTATTGACTGAGTTCTATAGAGAGAGGGACAGAGAGAGAGAGCAGCAGCGACAGAGAGCTGATCCGCCGCCAGTGACTAGTGTTGAGACAGTGGTTGGGGCATCTTCTTCTTCTGCTCCTCGAGGTGGGTCCTTTAAGGACTTTATGGCGGGAGCCCCACCTCAGTTCCGAGGCGGTGGTGAGCCGGGTGCGGCTATGGCTTGGGAGAGAGAGATAGAGGCGGCATTCCGAGTTGCCCATGTCGACCCTCGTGATATGGTCGGCTATGCGGCTTATCAGCTGAAGGGAGGGGCTTCACAGTGGTGGAAGTCCATTGAGTCATCCATGACCACAGCTGCAGCTTATGCTATGACATGGGATCAGTTCCGTGCCATCTTCGAGCTTCAGTATATTCCCCGGGATGAGCGCCGGGAGATGGAGCGTCGTTTCTTGCACCTCCAGCAGGGTAGTATGTCGGTTCAGCAGTATGTGGATAGGTTTAATGAGTATGCTCAGTTTGCACCCCAGCATGTGGATACAGAGGTTCGTAAGGCTGATGCCTTTATCGATGGATTGAGATCTGATATTCGGGAGTTTGTCGGGCTCCATGATACCCCTACATTTGCGAGAGCCTTGGAGTTGGCTCGTGTTGTAGAGAGAGAGATTGAGAGGCAGAGGGGTCAGCCTCCAGCCCA
This sequence comes from Centrapalus pauciflorus, assembly GCA_020465985.1. Lineage (NCBI taxonomy): Eukaryota > Viridiplantae > Streptophyta > Magnoliopsida > Asterales > Asteraceae > Centrapalus > Centrapalus pauciflorus. Next base: position 116,625 of record JAANYP010007814.1, on the reverse strand, counting down.
GAGACAGAGGACAGAGACATCCGAGCAGTCCCGTAGCTATTATCGAGAGCCCCAGGAGTTTCAGAGAGAGAGACAGCCTGAGCAGCAGCAGGTTCAGGGGCAGGGATCGGGATTCCGTAGAGATCGAGATAGGGGCAGAGATCGCAGATCCCGGAGGTCAGGGCAGTATCAGGGGTCGGGGACCGCCAATCAGAGTCAGGGGCAGACTTCCCGATATAGCACTCCCAGTCAGAGCCAGAGTAGCGTGGGACAGGGGTCCCAGCCATCAGGGAGCCGGGCAGACAGTTCAGCCGGGGAGAGAGACTGTCCGAGGTGTCGCCGTCGCCATTCCGGTCCTTGTACGTCAGAGCAGCCCAGATGTTATCGTTGTGGTCAGTATGGCCACACATCTTTTACATGTACCTCGAGAGATTCCCTGTGCTTCCGCTGTGGGAGGCCAGGTCATATAGTCAAAGATTGCCCGGATGCGCCGCCTGCAGTACAGGGAGCGAGTACCAGCGGTGTTAGAGCAGAGTCGTCGACTTCGAGCCGCCGTGAGTCAGCGCCTAGGGGTCGAGGTAGAGTATTTCAGGCTACGGCAGAGGAGGCCCGTGAGTCCACCGATGTTGTTTCCGGTACGTATATCCTGAACGGGCTTAGTGCTCGTGTTTTATTTGATTCTGGAGCGGATCGCTCGTATGTGTCTGTTGTGTTTTGTGCCTATTTTTTTGTGCCTCCTACTGTTTTATCTGTGCCGTTAGTTGTTGAGCGGGTAGATGGTAGTACTGCATTAGTGAGTCGGGTGTACGGAGATTGTGTCCTTGAGATAGATGCTCACCGATTTCTGATCGATTTACTGCCGATAGAGATTAGCAGTTTCGACGTGATAGTGGGTATGGATTGGATGACAGCCAGGCAGGCCGACATTTTGTGTGCGAAGAAGATGATCCGGATACCCATTTCAGACAGTGAGACGGTGACAGTGTATGGCGAGTGGCGCCGAGGCGAGATCGGCATTGTGTCTATGGCCCGAGCTCAGAGGTATGTTGCGAAGGGGTGTGAGACCTTTCTGGCTTATGTTGTTGACGCCAGATTAGAGAAGAAGACCCTAGCGGATATACCTGTGATTAGAGAGTTCCCTGAGGTATTCCCAGAGGAGTTGCCTGGGTTACCGCCAGATCGTCAGGTCGAGTTCCGTATCGACCTTATCCCTGGAGCGGTGCCTATTGCGAAGACGCCTTATAGGCTGTGTAGGTCCCTAGAGGTTCCCAAAGTATATAGCTTTAAGCTGTAGAGGGGGGTGAATACAGCTAATTAAAACTACACACAATTTTCTCAATGTTTGTATGTATTATTAACAAATGTTAATTACAAACAAGCTTGAATGCGGAAAGGTTCAAGCTGAGATGACAGATACAACAGTATGTTCACTAGTCTAAGACAGACTCAAACTAGTTTACAATGAATACACTCACTAAGAAGCACTCACTGTGTTTACAAGACTTAGAGGGACAACTTATGTAGAACAGCTTGGACACAAAGAAACTGTATTACACAGGCAGGCTTGCATGCATGAAAAACACACTTGCACGTTCACTCTTGGCTTCAGCACTTAGCTTTTTTTGACTTAATCTTTCTATCCTTAGAAGCTTCCTTTTATACTCACTCAGAGGATCTAATAGAAACTTCTTCATTGGACGGAATGAAAAAGAAGAAGTCTTGTTTGAAAAGACAACATAACTTTTCTGCACCTTTCTGAAAAGCAGACTTGTCTTCATATGTGCAGAACTTTTGTCTTTTCACTTTGTCTACTGTTGCATTGCCTTTAACTAATTTAGGAATGTCAACTTTGCGTCTTTCTTCCTTGTAAAGGCATATTTTGATATAAGAAAAAGGTCTGTCACCCTTTTTCAAATATCCTTTTGTCTTCATGTTGCAGAACAGCGTGGGCAGGTTGAGCAGTTCTGTTTTCCACTTTGTCTTCGACTTTGTAAACTGATCTTATAGCCAAAAACAATACATGATGACTTGGAAAAGAATTCCATAAAGTGTTTAGCCTGTTCACAAAGAACAGGTTCTGTTCACAAAGAACAGAACACTTGAAAAGTGCCCAAGCTGCTCATCAGTGTAGAGCAGCGTAGACAGTTTATGTCCAGCCTGTTCAGCAGACAGAGCAGCTTGGACAAACTGTCTTAGTTGCAACACATGCAACATATAGAACAGCTTTAGACTGATATTGCAAATCATTTTCAGGTTTCAATAAGGCATATAACAGGCCTTAATTTCAACCTTCAAATCCATCAACAGGTTTGATTATAAATCTCCCCCTCAGATGAAGAACAGGTTTGACTGAGGCCTTTTTGTGCCTAACAATCTCCCCCTATTTGCAATAACCAGTTTAAGCTGGCCTTATCAAAAATCACTATATATTTTTACAGTACATTTGCTGAAATAAGATTACAACATCAACATAAAGTAAAAGATCAGTTTATATATACACTGATTTTTGATTACATTAGAACAACACATGTTCTTACAAAAGTACAACTGATGTACTGAAGTATATTACAACTAATGTAAAGGGAATTACAACATATGTAACATAGAGTACAACTAATGCACATTGGACTGTTTTTGTTGGGAGCAGAAAACGGTAAGCCTGTCCAACTGATGGACAGCTTCCATTCTTCACCTGCCCAGATGGCAGGTGGACTTCATTACACTGGAGGGGGATCCTGAACCATCTTTTCCAGTTCTTCCCTTGTATCCTCAAGTTCTTGAATTTCACTTCTTATTATCATGAACTTGGGATCTTCAAGTTCACCTCTCTCATAGAAGCCTCTGAGCTGATCCCAGATGGCTGCTCTCCACTTACTAGACTGCCTGAATGAAACTGCAAGTCTGAAGGCCACAAGTTGTCTCAGATCCACTTTGTACAGATCTGATGCTCTCTGAAAGCATTTCTTCTGAGATAAGGGATCCACAAAGAAAGCCCTTAGCTCAGGTTCTTCAATAATCTTGCCATCTTCAAACTCTATTCCACTTGGCAGGCTGTGATCAACTCCTTTCATTTCAATGGCATAATCGCCTTGTTCAATAAGTGTAAGGAGCAGTTCCATTTCAGTGTCTTTCCTTGTCCTCCTGGCCTTAATTTTTGGATGTGTCACCAAGACACCTTCACTTATTTCTTTGGAGATCAGGCCAAGGTTCTTCACTCTCTCCATTAGTTTCTTGACATATGCCCTGATTTCCTTAGCCGTTTCTGACCTTGATTCACTCAGGGCAACTGCCAGCTCAATCCATTCCCTGTACCCCATCTGGGCTACATCAGTGTGGTCATAAGTTTCCAATTCTGGGCCTGTTGCACCCATCCTTGTTATTTTTAGCTTCCGCTGACTGCCTTTCCTTGATACAGGAACAGCTTTGACAATTGCTTCCTTGGCTAGCCTTCTTTCAGCAACATCATGAAACTTTTTCTTTGCCAAGTTGTCAAAGTGGTATTGAGCTCTTGCATGAGGCACTGTAGATTTAGTCACAGAGACCTGAGTACCTTTTTCTACTTCCTTTTCCTTCTCCCCTGTAGATTTCCTAGCAGCTTCCATTATTTTCTTTTGCACCTCCAGGGTAAACATTTTAATTTTCTTTGCTTCTTGGAGGGCAAAAGATTTGGCAGTTTTAGCAGATTCTTCTTCTTTTCTCATTTCCTCCAGGGCTTGAAGCTGTTCTTCTCTAAACTCAAAGTACTTGTGCATAGGAAGACCCATCTCTTTAGCCCTGGCCTTGTGAAATTGAATTTCTGCTTGTTTCTGCTGCATGGGATCAACATCTGCTTTTTCTTTTCCTTTGGCTGCTGCTGTAGTGATAGTAGCCTCAGGAATTTCCTCCTCTTCTTCTTCTTCTCTGTTAAAATAAGATCCCTTCTTTTACTGCTGGGCCTATCCTCAGAGATGAATTCCTCCCCCTTAGACTGAGCAGGGTTTGGAGAGACAGCCTGAGTAGGCAGAGCAGCTTGAGAGGCACCTTCAGCTGTACCTGTTTCAAAAATTGCTGGCTGACCAGTTTGGGTTGCAGACACTGGTATCTCCTTAGGAGAAGAAGTTTTCTCCCCCTTAGACTTAGTCTTCGAGGCAGATGACTTCTCCCCCTTTGAAGGAGATGAGGCAGCGACTTCAACACCTAGTCTGCCTGAAGACACAAAGCCAGCAGGCTTGTCAGCAGGTTTAGCAGAAGGTTTAGGACCAACAAGGCTAGTCACTAAGAAAGCCAAGTTATCCTTCACTTCTGTAAGCTGGGAAAGACAGGTATTAAGAGAAGAGGAGTGGGAAGCAGCAAGGGAGGTTAGCTTTACAATATTTTCCCTATCAGATGCTGTGAACAGCAGAGTTTGCAGCTGTGCAAGATGAAGTTCTAGAGAATCTTGCACATCTGCAAGGTCTGATGACACAGAATTTGAAAGGGAGCCAATGAGATTTTGTAAGCTAGCCAAAGTGGCAGGAAGAGTAGAATTGCAAGAAGTAATAAGAGATGACAGCTGTTGAGAAATGGCTGTCATTGAGGACGCAGAGTCCTGTTGGATGGAAAGAATGGAAGAGAGGGATGTGGACACTTGTTGCAGCTGAGCAGTGAGTGCTAACAGCTGTGGAGAGTGATCAGGTTGTGAGGCGGTAGGGAAAGATGTCTTGAACGAATCAAAGAACCCCTGAAGCTGTGCAGACACAGAGTCTGATATGATAGAGGGGAGAGAAGACATAGATGATTCTAAAGAACTAACTTTGTTGGTCAGCAATGAAAGCTGATCCTTCAAAGGCAGGTCTTTAGGAGATGGAGGGGTATGAGTAGATTGTTTTGAGTGTGTAGATGGAGAAGATGATGATGAGGCTGGAGTTTGAGGATGAGATGGAGAGGGAAGAGAAACTTTTGAAAGAAGCTCCATAGCCTGAGCAAAAGTAATATGGCCCAGCTTGGAGGGGTCAAGGGGTCCTTCAGTAGCGGCTGTAGCTGCATCACCAGGAGAAGGGGTTGATGTTGAGGGCCTTTCAGATGCTGCTTGTGCTGCAACATCCTCATGAAGGCCAGTGGTGGTTCCCTCTGCAGTGCCTTGGTTTAAAGGCACCTCATCATTGGGAGATGGGATATGCATTTCAACATCAACAGTGGTGAAACCTGCTGATGGAATTTGCATGGAGGGAGCAGCCTCACCAGAGGGATGGTGTGATCCCTGAGGTTCATCAGCTTGGGTTGTTGGTCCCTCAGCAGCTGTTTGGTGTAGAACAGCTGTATCATGGGGAGCAGAAGTTTGAGGCTGAGCTGCTGATTGGTCTATACCAGCAGCGTGGGCACCTCGTGCAGACTCAGGGTGTGAGGAGATTTTAGTGGGGGACAGTGTGGACACAGTATGGAGTGGAGAGGGCTCCTGTCTTTCAATATCCTCAGCCTGTTGGGAGGCTGGGATAGTTGATGTGGGTATCTCCGTTTGTACAACTGGTTCCTGTTGGGAGGAACCAGAGGGTCTAGGCTGACTCTGGGTAGACTCAGATTGGAGTGAAGCAGGCTCCAAATGAGCTGAACCTTCTCCCAAAATAGGAGAGGCAGCAGGGGTTGCTTCTTTTTCAACTGAACCCTGTTGAGAGGGAACAGAGGAGGTGGTTGTGTTTGCTGATTTCTTTTTGGAGATGGATTTTCTGTGATAGAGGATGGATGGAGTGGGTGATTAGGGAGAGGAAATGAGAGGTTCAGACTGGACAGGTTTTGAGACTGGGTCAGAAACAGGTGGGTTGGCCTGTTCCATAGTCTCAGATGCCACAGAGGCACCAGCCACAGAGGCTTGAGGTTCAACAAATGAACCAGGGTGAGGAGTCTTCTCCCCCTCAGCCACAGAGGCTAAAGGAACAGACTCAGGCTGAGCTGATTTGGCCTTCTTTTTCACAGGCCCAGTTTCAGCAGTTGCCAGGGTCCTCTTAACAAGTTTGGACCTGGCTTTGGATTTTCTGGCGGGAGCAGCAGCTTCTGGATCTACCCTCACATCAGAGGGTCCTTCCACCAAACCTAACAACCTCCTCATTGGTGTGGATAGAGGAGGCTCATTTTGAAGTACAGGAGTATGAAAAATTCTATTCCCTATGACAGGGAATGCAGCAGACTTAAGTAAGGGCTGGGAGTTGTATAGTTGCTCACCACAAACATGGCTGAAAATGAGGCTTAGAAACCTGGGATATCGGACAGCAGCTGGTCTTGGCTCTTGCTGCACCAGGTTCCTCAAGTTCACAAAGATCCACTTAGCCATATCAAGGGTAGTCCCATCCACTAGCTGTAGGACTATTGGAACTTCATCTCTACTCAGTTGGTCAAATGATCCAACTTTGCTGCTGAAGCTCATCATCACCGAAGCAAACAGAAAGCTGTAGGTAGGAGACAAATCCTTCCTGTACAGTGTTGCTCCAATTTTGGGTTCTGCTACACCACAGAAGCGTAGCAGATTTCCCATTTGCTCGTTCTCAGGCTGAGGCAGATCATATGACTCAACAACAGGCAGATGAAGAACCTCCCTCAGAAGATCAGCAGTTATCTCAATGGTTTGAGTCCCATTAAGAATAGTCCCTTTGATGACTGTGGTGTTGGGGTTGTAAGAACAGGTGTACCAGAACTCATATACCATTTCCTGGTACAGGACACCAGGAGTTGCAGTCATAGCATAGTTCAACGGATGAACTTGTAGAAATTCGAACATTTGATCGTAACCTTTCCCCACATAGTTTTGGGGATAGTAAGGTTTGCAACGCAGTTTGTGGGTTTGATGGTCAGCATTGTGGTGACTGATGAGTGTTTGACAACATCATCACCAACGAATACTGGAAGAAAGGGATTAGGTCTGTGAGCCATTTGGGAATTTTTGAGGTTTTGAAAAAGCAAAAGACACTTAGTCGATTTTTAGGGTTCTTGAGGATTTCTGGAAATGATGAGGAAGATGAAACAGTAGTTTGGTATTTATAGGATTTGAATGTGAGTGTGTATGAGAGAGAAGATTTTGGGCGGTTTGATTTGAAAAAGTCGTTAACGGAAAACGGAACGGTTCTCCATGTCAGACCGTTTGTCAGACCACTTGATTTCTGTTTAATCACTTACACACGTAATCCACATTATCCGCAGTAATTAAGTTAAATAAAACATTATCTAAGTAACTTAAGTTTGAAGAAAGGTAATTAAAATGTTTGGTCTAAGCTGTGGGTCAACCCTGTGATGACCAAAGTCTTCACAAGCTGTTCAATCTTCAAGCTGTTCATTTTTCAAGCTGTTCCTCCAGCCTGCTTTCTTTTGTAAGAGCAGGTTGTGTTCAATAGGTGAACAGGTTACTAGAGAAAAACTTGTAAGACAGTGTGAAGAAATGAACAGGTTGAGGATTGAACCATCAGAACAGGCTGGACGAATAAACTGATTTTGTTCAGCCTGTTGTATGTTCAAGCTGTTCAAGTTTTTCAGACAAATGACTAAGTACAGAACATGTATAACCTGTTCTGTCTAAGCTGTTCTAAGAAACTTGAGCAGTGTGAAACATACAGCTTTTTAGACCTTTGAGAAACACTTAGTCACTCTTGTTTAACATGCCCAGCTTGCTGACAAGGTAATTAAACCTATTTTCATCAAGAGGTTTGGTGAAAATGTCTGCAAGCTGTTCGTTAGTGGAAATAAAATTTACCTCCACATTACCTTTCTGAATGTGATCCCTGATGAAGTGATGTCTGACTTCAATATGCTTTGTTCTAGAATGAAATACTGGATTGTTGGAAATGGCTATGGCACTTGTGTTATCACACAGAATAGGAATTTTCATATACACAAGACCATAATCTTCAAGCTGATGCTGCATCCACAGAATCTGTCCACAACAGCTTCCAGCAGCAATGTACTCAGCTTCAGCAGTAGAAGTAGACACAGAGTTCTGCTTCTTACTACTCCAACTGATCAACTTTCCACCAAGGAGTTGACATCCACCTGTTGTGCTTTTTCTGTCTAGCCTGCAGCCTGCAAAATCAGAATCTGAATAACCTGTTAGTTCAAGACTTGAGTCTTTGGGATACCAAAGACCCAAACCTGGTGTACCCTTTAGGTATCTGAAGATTCTTTTAACAGCAGCTAGATGAGATTCCTTTGGATCAGCTTGGAACCTAGCACACAAACAGGTTGCAAACATAATATCAGGTCTACTAGCAGTTAAATATAGCAAGCTCCCAATCATGCCTCTGTAAGCTGTTACTGAAACAGCTTTACCACTGGCATCAGCATCTAATTTTACATTAGTTGCCATTGGGGTTTTTATTGGAGAACTTTGATCAAATTTGAACTTTTTCAATAGATCTAAAGTGTACTTTCTTTGATTTATAAAAATTCCAGTTGAGGTTTGTTTAACCTGTAATCCTAAAAAGAAAGTAAGTTCTCCCATCATACTCATTTCATACTTGGATTTCATGAGTAATGAAAAATTCTTGCACAACTGCTCATTAGTAGAACCAAATATTATATCATCCACATAAATTTGAACAAGCATAATGTCAGATTTCACTTTCTTTATGAACAGTGTAGTATCCACTTTACCTCTGGAATACCCATTGCTCATAAGGAACTCAGTAAGAGTGTCATACCAGGCTCTAGGGGCTTGTTTGAGACCATAGAGAGCTTTGTCCAACTTATAGACAAAACCTGGATGTTGTTCATTTTCAAAACCTGGAGGCTGCTTGACATAAACTTCTTCTTGCAGCTTCCCATTCAAAAATGCACTCTTCACATCCATTTGAAATACCTTAATGCTCTTATGAGCAGCGTAGGCTAGATACAAACGAATTGCTTCTAGCCTGGCCACAGGAGCAAATGTTTCATCATAATCAATTCTTTCCTCCTGTCTGTAGCCCTGAGCAACCAGTCTTGCCTTATTTCTAATGACATGACCTTGCTCATCCATCTTATTCCTGAAGACCCATTTAGTGCCAATTATAGTTTTACCTTTACGAGCAGGGACCAGCTTCCATACATTGTTTCTCTCAAACTGATTGAGCTCTTCTTGCATGACAGTGATCCAATTGGCATCTTTTAGTGCTTCATCAACCTTCTTTGGCTCCATCAGTGAAACAAAACTAGAGAACATACAAAAATTCCCTAAGCTGTCCCACCGTGTTTGTATCCCTTTGTTGATGTCACCAATTATTTGATCATTGGGGTGACACCTGATCCACTTAGGATCATTTTTCAATGATGATTCACCTGAGTTGTTAACATCTTCAGCAGGTCCTGTTGAACAGCTCTCAAGATTTTCAGACACACAGTTGTCTTGAGCCTGTTCACTTGTTGAACATGTCTGACCACTGTTGAACATATCAGCAGATGAACTGGGAAAATCAGCATTGATAGGTTCTGGACATGCAGTTGTAATTAAGTCAGTACATTTATTCACACAGGATGTATTGACATAATCATCATCATGTCCATCATGGTTAACAGGTTCCACACATGGTGTAGTGGAAGCTTTTGAGTCCTCTTCATTGTTTGAATGCATCAGATCATCAAAGTTGAGTTCTCCTGAAACTGATTCAGGAACAACTTTGGTGGAAGCATTCTTGGACTCTTCAAAGGTGACATTGATAGATTCATCTATCACCTTTCTTTTGTTGTTGTATACTCTGTAGGCTTTAGAGATAGCAGAGTAGCCAACAAACACACCTTCATCAGCTTTAGGTTCAAACTTTGTCAGTTGGTCCCTTTGATTCAGAATGAAGCAGGGACATCCAAACACATGGAAGTAACTGACATTTGGCTTCCTTCCTTTGAGCAGCTCATAAGGAGTCTTGTTTAACCTTTTTACCACTAAGGATCTGTTTTGAGTGAAGCAGGCAGTGTTGACAGCTTCAGCCCAGAATGATGAAGGTAAACCTGATGCACACAGCATGGTTCTAGCAGCTTCAATAAGAGTTCTGTTTCTCCTTTCAGCAACTCCATTTTGTTGTGGAGTTCTTACAGCTGAAAAGTTTTGAGTGATTCCTTTCTCTTCGCAGAAGTCTTCAAGAGTACTGTTTCTGAATTCAGTACCATGATCACTTCTTAGCTGCTTTACTTGAGCAGAGTTCAGCATCTCCATCTTTTTCACAAATCCAATAATTTCTCTAGCAGCCTCTCCTTTGCTCTTTAGAAAGATCACCCATGTGTACCTGGAGAACTCATCAACCATTACTAGAGTGTATCTTCTTCCTCCTAGACTTGGGACATTTACAGGTCCAAACAAGTCCATGTGGATTAAGAAGAGTGGAGTATTAATAGAGAAGTTATGTTTGGATTTAAAAGATGTTTTCCTCTGCTTGCCTTTTTCACAAGCTGTGCAGAGTTTATCTTTAAGAAAGGTTATAGAAGGCAAACCTGTCACCAACTCTTTCTTACAGAGTTTATTGATGTTCTTGAATTTCAGATGTGACAGCATAACCAGTTTAAGTCTGCATTTGTTCTTGTGAGAAAGCAGGTTTCAGTTGTGGAATCAACAGATTGCATGTCCACAACATATACACCTTTCTTTCGTTGAGCACATAGCACAACTTTGCCTTGGGGATCCAATATGTAACCCAAGTGCTCATCAAAGTTAACCTTGTAGCCAGCATCACACAGTTGGCTTATGCTAACAAGATTATGTTTTAGCCCAACCACATAGGCCACTCTTTTGAACACAGCAGCACCAGCTTTAAAGGTTCCATATCCCTCAGTGGATCCCTGTACATTGTCACCAAATGTGACTTTTGGCCCTTTTTCAGGCCTGAGATCACTCAGCAATTCTTTACAACCTGTCATGTGCCCTGAGCAGCCACTGTCCAAGTACCAAACCTGGGAAGGTTGTTTTTCCTGCAGAGTGATAAGAGAAATATTAGTTACTTTTAGGGGAACTCATCACAGAGATGAGTTCTCCTACTTCATCAACATTGGTTGATGGACTTATAATATCCACACTAATATTCCCAATTTGAATGGTGTCAGCTTGGATACCATTTTTATTGACTGAGATGTTTCCAACACTGCTTGTAACAGCTGTAAGAGAACTATCAGAGTCAACAGGCCTCATGTCCTCAAGTTCAGGACAGTCTTTGGCCAGATGTGTGTTCTTTCCACATTTATAACATTTTCTCTTTTTAGGGTTTTTGGAAAAAGAACTTTCAGAAACACATTCTGAGTTATTTTTGTTGATTCTTTTAGCAGGTTTAGCAACTTTATTACTATTTGATGAATCAACAGCTTGAGTGGAAAGTTCAAAGGTCACAGCTTTGTTTGTCTCTTCTTTCCTCCTTTTAGGAGGACAAATGTCAAAGACAGGAAGCTTAATTGGCTTTTGAACTTCCACAGGTTTAGGAAACTTATTCCCATGTTTCTCAGGTTGAACAATGGCTTTGCCTTTGTCATTACTGAGACGTGATTTATGCTGCCTATCAACATAATCATTGTTTCTGGTTTTGAAAAACTTATTTTCATGTAAAACCATTTTACCACTATGATTAATAAACTTATTAGGAATCACAGCAGGTTTGCTTTCAACATGAGACTTGCCCTTGTTGAAAACAGACTGCTTAACTTTAGAAAACTTGTTTTCAAAATGTTTAGCATCAAAAGGATTATTGTGTCTTTTACCATCAGCTTTGGACACAGAACCTGATTTGTCAGCAGGTTTAGTATTCACAGCTGTAGTTTGAACATGTTTTCCTTTCTTTTGCTTGTGTGAATCAGCAGAACACTTAGCAGGCTGGATTGGTGGAGAACACATTCCAACACCAGCTTTTGAGCTAGGATCACACGAGCTGTCAGTATTTTGAGGCCTGACAAACCTGTTTGTTGAAATTAGTTTACCATTCACTTTTTGAACAAAAGTGTTTGGAAGCTCACCAGGAGTGGATAAATCTTCTTTCAGATTATTAATTTCAACAATGGAAGCTGCTGTATCAAGATCCCCTCCAAGATAGGCTTGAATTTGAGCAGGGATCTGTTGACTTATACAATGGCTGACTTTTTGTGCAGATTGGCACCAAGAGTCAACTATCTTTTGAAGCTTAGCATGCTTTATATCTGTTTCTCTCTTTTCTTCCAGTAAAATAGAGTTGATGTGTTTTAATTCATCAAGCTCAGTTTCCAACTGATGGAAACTGTCCAATTTGCTGGATTTTGTTTTAAGATCAGTTTTAAGTTTTGAGATTTCAGATAATAAAGCATCATGCTTCTCAACAGCAGCTTTCAAATCAACTAGCATATATTCAAACATCTTAATCTTTTCTTCAGAACTGTAAGCCATAAAATTTTGTACCTTATACATCATTGTAGGATTCCAGTTCTCTAAGCTGCTGAAAGCTTCAGCTTCAGCCATATCCTGTTTGAAACTGCTTGTTGATGGGACATCAGTGTTGGCCATCAGACATTGATTGTCTTCTTCATCAGATGATGAATCAGATTCCTCCCAATCACAAGTCTCTGCCATGAGTCCCTTTTGGCGGTTGGAACCCACTGAGTTTTCCAACTTCCTCAGCTTAGCCATGGCCATAAGGTACTTAACCCTATAACCATCATCCTTGTTTGTCTTGTATGGTTTGGATGACTGACCAACAGCTTTTGACACACAGTCAGCAGCTATATGGCCAGTTTTGCCACATTTGAAACACTCAGCCTTGGATTTATCAAATGCCTTCTTTTTGCCAGCACCTGAACTTCCTTGCAGCATGTTTCTTCCAAACCTTTTCTTGTTGAACCTTTTGACAAGCATAGCTATCATTTGCTCATCATCCTGTTCAGCAAGATCTGCAGTATCTTCTTCATCTGACACTTCCTCCTTGTCATCATCCTGTTGATCAGGTTGAGTGAACACATCACTCACCTGATTTACAGGCTGTCTCACATTAGCCACAAAGGCTGCACCTCTTTTGGACATCTCCAAGGCATTTCTCTTCTGTTGCCTTGACTGTTCATCATTTAGTAGAGATCCATATAAGTTGACAAGATCCATACTTCTGATTGTTCCTGAATTTCTTAAAATTGTTGAAAAGTAATTCCATTCTTCAGGGAGAATGTCCAAAATTTTTTTCACCAGAGTAAGACTGTCCTTAGTGATCCCAACAGCTTTGAGATCATTCACAAGAGCAGTAAACCTGGTGTAGGTTTCTGTGAGAGTCTCCTTTGGTTTTGCAAAGAAGAGTTCATACTGTCTAACAAGATTGTTAATCCTGTTCTCCAGTGTGATTGTGGGTCCATCATAGACGGTACACAAAGTATCCCACATCTCCTTAGCAGTCTTCATCTTCTCAACCTGTTTGAACACATCATCAGGCAAGGAGATGACTAGATTGTTTCTGGCCTTTGCATCAAGAGCCACCAATCTTTTGTCTTCATCAGACCATTGAGCTTTTGCTTTCTCAAATGTTCTGATCTCAGGAGCTGCTCCTTCAACAGCAGGAGTTATTGTTGTAACAGAGGTTGGCACATAAGGACCCTCCATTAGAATTTCTGGTAGTTGTACATCCAGATTTTCTAGGTAGAGCATCATTCTGCACTTCCAACCAGAAAAGTTCTGATGATTGAACTTTGGAGGTTTGCCCATTGAGCCATTGTCATAGTATGAGGAATTTGCAGCACTGTTGTCCATGGAAACTTGGGAGAATGAGAGATCTAGAATGACACACACTCTAAACTGCTCTGATACCAGTTGTAGGTCCCTAGAGGTTCCCAAAGTATATAGCTTTAAGCTGTAGAGGGGGGGTGAATACAGCTAATTAAAACTACACACAATTTTCTCAATGTTTGTATGTATTATTAACAAATGTTAATTACAAACAAGCTTGAATGCGGAAAGGTTCAAGCTGAGATGACAAATACAACAGTATGTTCACTAGTCTAAGACAGACTCAAACTAGTTTACAATGAATACACTCACTAAGAAGCACTCACTGTGTTTACAAGACTTAGAGGGACAGCTTATGTAGAACAGCTTGGACACAAAGAAACTGTATTACACAGGCAGGCTTGCATGCATGAAAAACACACTTGCACGTTCACTCTTGGCTTCAGCACTTAGCTTTTTTTGGTTTAATCTTTCAGTCCTTAGAAGCTTCCTTTTTACTCACTCAGAGGATCTAAGAGAAACTTCTTCATTGGACGGAATGAAAAAGAAGAACTCTTGTTTGAAAAGACAACATAACTTTTCTGCACCTTTCTGAAAAGCAGACTTGTCTTCATTTGTGCAGAACTTTTGTCTTTTCACTTTGTCTACTGTTGCATTGCCTTTAACTAATTTAGGAATGTCAACTTTGCGTCTTTCTTCCTTGTAAAGGCCTATTTTGATATAAGAAAAAGGTCTGTCACCCTTTTTCAAATATCCTTTTGTCTTCATGTTGCAGAACAGCGTGGGCAGGTTGAGCAGTTCTGTTTTCCACTTTGTCTTCGACTTTGTAAACTGATCTTATAGCCAAAAACAATACATGATGACTTGGAAACGAATTCCATAAAGTGTTTAGCCTGTTCACAAAGAACAGGTTCTGTTCACAAAGAACAGAACACTTGAAAAGTGCCCAAGCTGCTCATCAGTGTAGAGCAGCGTAGACAGTTCATGTCCAGCCTGTTCAGCAGACAGAGCAGCTTGGACAAACTGTCTTAGTTGCAACACATGCAACATATAGAACAGCTTTAGACTGATATTGCAAATCATTTTCAGGTTTCAATAAGGCATATAACAGGCCTTAATTTCAACCTTCAAATCCATCAACAGGTTTGATTATAAATCTCCCCCTCAGATGGAGAACAGGTTTAACTGAGGCCTTTTTGTGCCTAACAGGCTATCACCTACCGAGATGAGAGAAATGATGTCGCAGCTTCAGGAGTGGCTTCATCGTGGATTTATCCGTCCGAGTTCGTCCCCGTGGGGAGCTCTAGTGCTGTTTGTGAAGAAGAAGGACGGTTCCATGCGGATGTGTATCGACTACAGAGAGTTGAATAAAGTGACAGTGAAGAACCGTTATCCGCTTCCACGTATCGAAGATCTGTTCGATCAGCTACAGGGTTCGAGTTTCTTCTCGAAGATTGATTTGAGATCGGGGTATCATCAGCTGAGAGTCAGAGATGAGGACGTGTCGAAGACTGCGTTTCGGACGAGATACGGCCATTATGAGTTCCTTGTGATGCCCTTCGGACTGACTAACGCACCCGCGGCATTCATGGATTTGATGAACAGGGTGTGTAGATCTATGTTGGATCGGTTCGTGATAGTCTTTATCGACGACATCCTGATATATTCGAGGAGTGCCGAGGACCACGAGCAGCACTTGCGAGAGGTTTTGACTGTGCTGCGAGAGGAGCGACTTTATGCGAAGTTCTCCAAGTGTGAGTTCTGGTTGCGCGAGGTCCAGTTTTTGGGGCATGTCGTGAGTGCTGAGGGTATTTCAGTGGATCCGGCGAAGATAGAGGCTGTCATGAGTTGGGAGCCGCCAAAGACCGTGCCTGAGGTTCGTAGCTTCCTGAGACTAGCCGGGTATTATCGCCGCTTCATTCAGGACTTCTCGAGGATTGCCAGGCCGTTGACGAGATTGACACGACAGTCCGTTCCTTTCGTGCGGTCCGATGAGCAGGAGTCAGCATTCAGAGAGTTGAAGTCCCGGCTATGTCAGGCTCCGGTATTAGCATTGCCCGAGGTACAGAGGATTTCGTGGTCTACTGTGATGCGTCAGGTACCGGTTTGGGATGTGTTCTGATGCAGCGAGGCAAGGTGATAGCGTATGCGTCGCGACAGCTGAAGACCTACGAGGAGAATCATAACCTTGAGTTGGACGCGATAGTGTTTGCGTTGAAGATATGGCGTCATTATTTGTACGGTTCGCGATTTGTAGTGTATACTGATCATAAGAGTCTTCAATACCTGTTTAGTCAGAAAGAGCTAAATATGAGACAGCGGCGCAGCCTCGAGTTACTGAAAGATTACGACTGCGAGATTCAGTACCATTCTGGTAGGGC
Organism: Centrapalus pauciflorus; assembly: GCA_020465985.1. Lineage (NCBI taxonomy): Eukaryota > Viridiplantae > Streptophyta > Magnoliopsida > Asterales > Asteraceae > Centrapalus > Centrapalus pauciflorus. The sequence continues at coordinate 100,644 of JAANYP010007814.1, read as the reverse complement.
CAATGTGGTGGCCGATGCGTTGAGCCGCAAGGCGTGCGGTCAGACAGTGGTTTCCCGAGCAGCGAGGCTCGAGGTTACATCGACTCTTGTGGAGAGTCTGAGGCATGCTCAGCTAGAGGGTTTGCGGGCGGAGAATGTGAAAAGAGAACGGCTTGCGGGACAGCTTGAGGTATTGAGCAGAGATAGTAGAGGTTTGTGGGCGTTTCGCGAATCGTGTTTGGGTTCCGAGAGTCGGTAATCTGCGGCAGCTGATTTTAGATGAGTCGCACCGATCGAGGTTGTCCATTCACCCCGGGAGCACCAAAATGTATAGAGATCTGCGCGAGTTCTATTGGTGGTTAGGGATGAAGAGAGACGTAGGCCGATATGTCGAGGAGTGCATGACTTGTCTGCGCGTTAAGGCCGAGCATCAGAAGCCTCACGGACATTTGCAGCCTTTAGAGATCCCTGAGTGGAAGTGGTACCATATCACGATGGACTTCATCGTTAGACTTCCGCGCACTGTTCGAGGCAATGATATGATCTGGGTGATTGTGGATCGGTTGACGAAGAGTGCTCACTTTCTAGCGGTTCGGGGCACCATCACTATGGATCAGTTAGCTCGGTTATACATCAGCGAAATAGTTTCGAGGCACGGCGTTCCGATGTCGATTACGTCCGATAGAGATACGCGGTTTACTTCGAGTTTCTGGCAGAGCTTTCAGCGCGAGTTGGGGACGAGAGTTCAGTTGAGTACAGCGTACAGACCTCAGACAGACGGGCAGACAGAGCGGACGAATCAGACTCTCGAGGATATGCTCCGAGCTTGTGCGATCGATTTCAGTGGTAGTTGGGACGTCCACTTGCCGTTAGTCGAGTTTGCGTACAACAACAGCTACCATTCCTCCATCAAGATGGCTCCGTTCGAGGCACTGTATGGGCGTAAGTGCCTAACCCCTGTGTGTTGGGGCGAGGTCGGCGAGCGACCTATCAGTGGGCCCGAGTTGTTGCAGGAAACGAGCGATAAAGTGGCGGTTATCCGCGAACATATGAGAGTGGCACAGAGCCGGCAGAAGAGTTATGCCGATCGTCGTCTAACTGAGCTCGAGTTCAGTGTTGGAGACCGTGTGATGTTGAAAGTATCGCCGTGGAAGGGAGTTATCAGATTCAGGCACAGAGGTAAGCTGAGTCCGCGGTACATCGGTCCGTTCGAGATCATCGCCAGAGTCCGAGATCAGGCGTATAGATTGAGGTTGCCTCCTGAGCTGGCCGAAGTCCACGATACGTTTCATGTGAGTCATCTGAGGAAGTGTCTGGCTAAGGATGATCAGTTTGTGCCGTTATCCGAGATCACCGTGGACAATCATCTGAGATATGTTGAGCAGCCTGAGGCAATTACCGACCGAAAGGTGAAGAGATTGCGGAACAAAGAGATTGCGCTAGTACTCGTTCAGTGGAGGCATCATAAGGGTACTAGTGCCACCTGGGAGCCCGAGGCCGAGATGAGGAGCCGATATCCGCAGTTGTTTCCGAGTCCGAGCTAGATTCCGGGACGGAATCTTTTTAAGAGGAGAGGATTTGTAACATCCCTGATTTGAGCCTGGTACGTGGATTTAATTTACTGGCTCTTTATTTTAATATTATTGCGTGTTCCAATTAAATTCCGTTTCGTGGATTAAACGTGTCAAGAATGAGTGATACGTGTCTCCGATTTAATAATTAGTGGATTAATTATCTCCTTGAGATCGTGGCTTTAATTGGGTCATAATGATATAATTTGTGAAAAAGTGATATTGGGTTCGGATTTGTCGGGACCGGGCCTTCTAATTATGGAAAGCATATATGTATGGATAATCTTGAAACGCCTTTCCTTTTTCCTTCCTTTGCTTTCAATATCCAGAAACGTGAGGAGTGTGCTAGTGATCTGGAGCTGCAATTCACCAAAGAAATTATAAGTTGGTTGCTGAAAATTAGTCATCTTCTTCTTCCTTGTGATCTTGATCAAGTGGAGGTAAGAATTCATGATTTGGATTGCTAAATTCGTGTATATATGTATGTGAAATCAAAGGTTTTGGTTCTGGGGTTATTTGGAATTGTCTTGTATAAGTTTGGGGTATCTGTGTTGCTGGAAATCGATTAAGGGGTTTAAGTCCCCTGGAATCCGCCATTTTTGCGAACTGCACTGATGCTGTTACAGCGTGAGCGCGGCCGCGATGGCCTCGGCGCGACCGCGATTGGGAGCGACCGAGTTGGCTGGAACCCGGCCGCGATGCGGCGGCTGCTGGTGGGGGTTCTTGGGTGCCGTTTGCTTGTTTGGGGTGGTGTCGTGGGTCGTATGTGGTTGTGATGATTGTGTTTAGGTTTTGATTGTGTTCGGTCGGATTTGTATTAATCTGTTGGAGCCCATGTTAATTACAGGTTCGAGTCGACCGCGTTCCGACCAGCGATAGAGTTCGGATTTCGATTGCTTTCGGGTATTGGTGAGTGCTAGAGTTCTTTATAAAACGCGCGTAGTCTTTTACAAGTCAGTTATGTGATGTGATATGTGTATATGAGACAGAGATACAGCGCAGGTATGAAATTATCTGCCATATATGTGTTATGCGTGTTTGAATTGCAGGTGTCCGCGATATGTGATCGCGCAGGCTGACTGTCCCTAACCAGTCACGAGATATGAGACTGTGTATATACAGTAGTGATATTGCCAGGTCGCCCTGTGCCTATTGAGTAGCTAACCGCTGCTGTGTGCGGCCTGTTAGCTGGGGAACGGCGTCCCCTTTTGAGCAGAGATATGTGTTATGCATCGAGTTGCATATGTGTGATGAGATATATATGTTGTGCCTGCTATGTGTGTTTACCTGCAGTGTCTAACCCTCGCATACTCACGAGCTGTCCAGCTTATGTTTTCGAGTCTTCCGTGTCTCAGGCAGCCATTCTGTGGGACCGCAGTCACAGCCGCAGCAGCCGAAGTAGGGATCGGGGCAGTTTAGAGCCGTGTATGCTGATTGTATTTTGATGCTAGACTCTAGAGTTGTTATCTGTATTCTGTACTTGATCAGCGATGCGTTAGCTATCAGTAGTTGGTGTTTATCAGATAATTCAGTTGTGTATACTTCTGTTTCAGCATGTGACATGAGATGTGTTAACCTTGTATTAAAGTTTTAAATTATCAGTGTTTTCTGCTAATCCTGTGACATGTGCATTATGAGATGATTGCGTTATTGCCACCTGTGTATTGTATTGACGTGGCATTTGTGTGAGAAATGTGGGTGTTACAAGTGATGGCGTTCTGAGTGACTAATTTATTTTCAGAAGGAAAAGGCCTTAGTGTATTTATTGACTAAAATTGGACTTTACTGGCACTTTTTTTAGTCACTAAAAGGTTTATTTCTTGTAGTGGCGTATGTTAACAATAATTGACTATGAATCTGACTAAATTAAATATAGCTGATGTATCAAGTTCCTTGTGGAGTTAATAAACACACATTTGTGTGTTTATCTAATTAAAGAATAATTTGTTGATTAATTGTGATTTTTGTTGAATTTCATACGAAAAATATTACTGAACTAAAGTTTACGGATGCACCCATTGTGAGTACTTAGGTTTATATGTCTGCATTTCTTTTATGTTAGTTGTTGTTTCATTGAGTCATGTTGTTTCATATTCATTTGGCATTCTGCTAATTAGCATTTGCATACATGTTTTACATGTTCTGTACTCTTTGTTATGCATCAGCGTGATAGCTTTTGAGCTATACATATTACTCTGATGTTACCGAGACTGTATGACCTGAAGCTAATCCCTCCAATGTCCTCAAGGGCAGACGTAACATCCTCGATGGTAAATTTCTTCCTCAATTAACTTATCAGTTCTGTGCAAATGTACAGTGGAGCTATATGCTCATATGTGTCCATACTTTATGTAAAATGGGTGCATGGCGTTTGTCCCCGGTACGACCTAAATGTGTTGCATAAAAAGTTGTGGAGTATGAAATCTCTGTACTCACTAAGAATCATTTACCCCTTAGTTGTTAATGTTTTTAGGAAATGGGAATTCTTCAGCTGGACCTTCTAGCTAAGTTATTACCTGAAGTGTTTGAGGACTCTACTACTCAAATCTTGGTAACTGAATAATTTTGGTTCCTTTAGGATTTATTGTGAACTTTATAATAAACATTGGGTATGTACAAATTAGATTAGATCATTGTAGCACTGTAGTGTATTTGACTTTATTTATATTATGTACTTTCAGTTCCTTGTATTGTATTTATCATTTATGGATCAACGCAATGAATATTCTTTTGGTTATATTCAGGGACATTTGTGTAAAAAACCCTAAAGTTGGACCATTTTTGTGATTAAAACCCCTAACCATTTTTTGTTGCACAAAAAACCTCTAACCGGTAAAACCTTTTGAAATTTAGACGTTACCTGTTATAATAGGTTGCTATGCTTACATGACACACACGTGGCGTCCACATGGCAAACCTTACTTACGTGGTGCCTACGTGACACTACATGTATAATTCTTAAACTGAATTTTTGCATAAAAACCCCAAAATTGGTGACTTTTTTCGATTAAAACTCTTAACCATTTTTTTCTCACCTCTAACCAGCAATCATATTTACTGTTTCTCTTCTCCTCTACCTCCGGCAACTCCGATTATTCTATCCTCTCTTTATGTTCGGTGCTGTTTATTTTATGTATATATGTTCGATTAACTTTTGCCGTTTAATCTTGAATTTTAAATTCAATTGTGCCGATGGAATCAATTTCATTTTGTAATCACGAGTTGCATTTTTAGGTTCAGTTGTATGTTCAATATCGTTTACTTATGTTCCATTGCAGTAAGGTTCGCTAGAGCCTAAAGGGTGGAGATTTCATTAGGAAACAAATTCTTTGTTTAATAAATAAATATTTAATAAATATCCATGTCATCAAAATGCAATAAGTGAAGACTCAATTTTAATTTTCTTTTTTGATTGGAGATTTTTTATCAAATAAAAATTGATTTGGGGTTTTAATTGAAAAAACTAAACAAGTTGGGGTTTTTTTACGCAAAAATCTATTTAAAAATTTTACCCGTCATCAAGTTGCAACCAGTTTAGCCGGTTGCAAGTCAGATTTTTTGAAAAAAAACCCAAATTTACAAAGTTTTTATCGATTGGAGGTTTTTTGTGCAATGAAAAATGGTTGGGGGTTTTTAATCGCAAAATGATCAAACTTAGAGGTTTTTTACGCGATTTCCCCTTATATTAATCATGGGTTACATGTATTCGTGATAAAACTTCAATGTAATTTTTAAAGTTTAGGGATTTGATATATAATTTCTAGTAAACTACACGAACGCAATTTGTAATTTATCATATAATTTTTAAATAAAATAGTTAAATTATTTTTATAATATGAAGCAAACCACATAGATCAAATATGTAGGTTACTCGGTATAACTGTGAATACATTTTATTTTTTAAATTAAATTAAAATCAAGGACCTCCTACCTAAGTTTTTACATGAAGTGGAGGACTCTACTACTCAAATCTTGGTAACTGAATAATTATGGTTCCTTTAGGATTTACTGTGTACTTTATAATAAACATTGGGTATGTAGAAATTAGACTAGAACCTTGTAGCACTGTATTGTATTTGACTTTCTTTAAATTGCGTATTTTCAGTTCCTTGTATTGTATTTAGTATTTATGGATCAATGTAATGAATATTCTTTTGGTTATATTAATCTTGGGTTACATATATATATGTTAAGATGAGGTGTCACAAAATTCGTGATAAAACTTCACCCATAAAGACCGTCAAATGTAATTTTTAAAGTTTAGGGACTTAATCAATAATTTCTAGCAAACTACACGAACACAATTTGTAATTTATCCTATAATTTTTAAATAAAATAGTTTAATTATTTTTATAATTTGAAGCAAACCACATAGATCAAATCCGTAAGTTACTCTGTATAACATAAACCTTTGAATACATTTTCTAATTTAAATTAAATGAAAATCAAGGACCTTCTACCTAAGTTATTACTTGAAGTGGAGGACTCTACTACTCAAATCTTGGTAAGTGAATAATTATGGTTCCTTTAGGATTTACTGTGTAGTTTGTAATAAACATTGGGTATGTAGAAATTAGACTAGAACATTGTAGCACTGTATTGTATTTGACTTTCTTTAAATTGTGTATTTTCAGTTCCTTGTATTGTATTTAGGATTTATGGATCAACGTAATGAATATTTTTTTGGTTATATTAATCATGGGTTACATGTATATATGTTAAGATGAGGGGTCACAAAATCCGTGATAAAACTCACCCATAAAGACCGTCAAATGTAATTTTAAAGTTTAGGGACTTAATCTATAATTTCTAGTAAACTACACAAACACAATTTGTAATTTATCCTATAATTTTCTAATAATATACTTTAATTAATCTTATAATTTGAAGCAAACCACATAGATCAAATCTGTAAGTTACTCTGTATAACATAAACCTGTGAATACATTTTATTATTTGAATAAAACTAAAATCAAGCACCTTCTACCTAAGTTATTACTTGAAGTGGAGGACTCTACTACTCAAATCTTGGTAACTGAATAATTATGTATTTTCTTTAAATTGTGTATTTTCAGTTCCTTGTATTGTATTTAGCATTTATGGATCAACGTAATGAATATTCTTTTGGTTATATTAGTCCTGGGTTACATGTATATATGTTAAGATGAGGTGTCAAAAAATTCGTGATAAAACTTCACCCATAAAGACCGTCAAATGTAATTTTTCAAGTTTAGGGACTTAATCTATAATTTCTAGTAAACTACACGAACACAATTTGTAATTTATCCTATAATTTTTAAATTTTAATTATTTTTATAATTTGAAGCAAACCACATAGATCATCTGTACGTATAACATAAACCTGTGAATACATTTTATTATTTAAATTTTATTATTTAAATTAAATTAAAATCAAGGACCTATTTTGTCAACGTAACAAACTTCAAAAGCCAGATCCGCATTTCCAAAAATATCAGGGACCATATATTGTATTTAACGAACATACTACGTCATTTTAGATCTTGTTGCCACTTCTCTCGTCGTCCAATTCAAAGGAAGAAACATTCGTACTCCATTTTCACCATCTTCTGAGAGACAGAGAGAGTTCTGGAAATGGAGGATTTCGATGTCACATTCGGAATGGGAGGTGGAGGAGAGGATGTTCAAGCGGTGATGCCGCATCCCTTTCAAGACAATGGTGGTACTAATTACACCGAAAGCTACGACACGGAAGGCCAAGACTACGAGATTCAACATTCACTTTCTGACGACCATAACCCCATAAATGATGTTCCTCCTCCGCCTGATGACAAGACATATTCTCATGAGAATTATGGAGGAATCTCTTCATCATCTCCGTTCGTGTCTGAATTAAACGGCAATTCGAAGCCATACGACTTAGGAACTGATACTGAAGGCATCTTCACTTCTGCTGGTAAAAACGGTAATACCGACGATGGTGGACCTATCCTTCCTGATCCTAGCCAGATGAGCGATGAAGGTGCTGCATTTCGCGAGTGGCGTCGGTAATATTTGATATTCTCCACGATCTTATTATTTTGTTGATAACTGTTCTATATCTCGTGTTCGGAATTATTTGTGATTGTGATTCAATTCGTTTGTGGATTATTTTCATACGTGCTTTTCTAAGATCATATTATGTGGATCTTGATCAGCTAAACTGCTTGATAGTATATCTATGGTGCTTACTTTGATGTGCGTATTGAAATTCATCATGTGTGTATAATATTAAGCTGATACCATGTACAATATTAAGTCAATGATAAATTACAAAGTAGAAGTACAAATATATAGATACAATAGAGGCATATTAATGAACAGAAATAAATAACTATGAATGAGGTACTGTAATAATGTGATATTAAATAATTGTATTTTACTTCAATACAAGGAAAAACATAATAACTACTAGATATGGTATTCGGATGTGATTTTCCTGTTATATTTGTGCGTTTTGGCAAAAGAATACCGTCGTGCATTTTGCTTGTTTTGTGAAATTTAAAATAATTGAAAATTAAATTTCAATTATTAGTGTGTATGGTAATTGTCCTAGTGGTGATGGTTGTATAATTTTTTTTATTAACTTGGATGTTCAACCCTTTTTACGAATAAAGTAATTTCAAAACGACCACCCGCTTTGTGGGTACGTGGCCAAGAATTATTATGGTTAAACCTCGATATATCTTTTTAGCTCCTAATGTTGGAACTTACGGCTTTTTGGTACTTAATTACCTTTGGATACCTAGCTTTTACCGTTAGACCATCACCATTGTGGTTAGGTTGTGAGATGCTGGAATATCTACAGTCAATTACAAAGGATTAAGAATGACATTGCTTCAAAAAAATAAAATATTGACGGAGTTTTTATTTCAAATTTTCTTTGTAATATAAAGATCCAATCACACTATAATGTTTATGATTCCTTTAATTTTCATTTGATGTGCCAAACGGATTCTAGTGCCCCATATTTGAAATAAACGAAATTTATGGTATGTTTATTAGGTGAGGTATGTAATGATGTCTAAAGTTGGATAAGCATATTGGTTACAAAATGTTAGGTATCAAACAATTACAAATAAGTAATGGATTAATTAAAGTATAGATTTTGATGGAATCGAAACAAATTTTAATTCAATATTTTTGTAATCCAAAACATCCAAATACACTATAATTATATTGTAACTTTTTTTTAATTTCATTTCATTAGTCAAACGGGATCTAAGGATAATAAGGTGCTTTTTCATTGGAAATTTAATAAAACCAAAGGTAACAACTACAAGTAATGTTCCAAATACCACAAATGACAATGAAACCTATAGAGGTGAAGTAGCAGACTTAACCTAGAAAACAAAACTAAACAAAAATAAAACATAACAGATGAAAGAAGAGGCCAACGGAGACTTTGCTCAACTTATAAAACTAGACAGAAAGATAGTTTGTTAGACGAAGACAATAAGATAGTTATCATTTTGATGCAACAAACAAAAGATTCCCAACATGTGCGTTTTTCGTTAAGGGTCGCATCATTTCTTGCATTCCAAATTACCCATCACTACAACAAATAACGCCAATAGCTGTGACGGTATTAGCAGTGACAAGGGAATTAGTAATGACAAAAAGAAAAAGGTGTCGCCACTAAAGGCTTTAGCATCGACACGTGTCGCCGTTAACGCCCTTAAAACATAGCCGTTTTATTTTCTTGTTTCCCCCATTTCTTGGATACCAATTCTGTGAACAACTTCTCTCTCTCTCTCTCACACACACTCTCTCTCTTTCTCTCTCTCTCTGAACCATCTTCCTTCTCTCGCTCTCTCCTCCTCGTGCTGTCGCTCTCTCCTTCTCATTCACCATTTCCATTTCATGGCTGCTATTTCTCTTGGTCTCTCTCTCTCTCTCTCGGTTTAACTCTTGTCGGTACATCTCCGGCCTATCTCCGATCGGTTCTCGCATTTTCATGACTGGTATGTTATTTCTCTTCGTCTCTCTACCTAATTTGTTGATTTGTTCGTATTTTTAGCTTTAGGGTTTATCGTAAGTGTTAATTTGGTGTTGATATGTTTGTATTTATAATTATAGGGTTTATATTAGATTTATTTGTACTAATTTGTTAAAATAATGTGTTATATTTGTTTGTTAAAGTTATACTTGTTTGTTAAAGTTGTATGTTTGTTAAAGTTATGTAAAATGTGTTGCTCAAAGGATACAATTAAGTAAATTGTGTTGATATTTGGGTGTTTATGGTGTTAAATTTGTGGTTGAAATATGTTAAATTTGTAGTTGAAAAGTATTAACTTTGTATTAATTTGTTTATATTTATAAGTTTAGGGTTTATTGTAGATTTATTTGTGTTGATTCGTTAAAATAATGTGTTAAATTTGTTTGTTAAAATTATATGTTTTTTTTTATATTATGTAAAATGTGTTGATATTAGGATAAAAATTTAAGTGAATTTTGTTAATATTTTGGTGTTTATGTAAAATGTGTTGATATTAGGATAAAATTAAGTAAATCATTTCCTTAAAATGTAATAAATTTAAAGTAATATTTGGATAAAATTGAGTAAATTTTGGGTGTTTATGTGAAATGTGTTGATATTATGTATGTTTAAAATTAACTAATTACAGATTAAAAAAATAGAATACCTATATTCTATAATAAATATTTATTTTTCAAAGATACGTATCTATGCTATTTTAGTTATTCTTTTAAACTTTTATAAGGAAGGTTGTTTTGTATGTGTAGGTCAAAAGTTATCCCAATTATCTCAAGAGAGACTGTAGAGGTGGGGTAGTTATAGTCAAACTAAAATTACACAGATTATTCTCAATGTTTTTATGTTTATATTAACATGTATTTTAAGTTATAAACAAGTTTAGATTGCGGATAGATCCAAACTGAGATGACAGATGTGAACAACATATTAGACTAGTCTAAGACACACTTAAACTAGTTACAAGACACTACTAAACAGCGTTTGGAATACTGAAGAGGTTTGAGGAATAGTTCACAAAGAACAGCTTAGACACACTAGCTTTTTCACTTAAGTTGAATCAGAACGTGCATGCATGGAAAACACAATTTCTTTTGCCACTCAAGTTCTTCTAATTGCTCTAACACCTATACTTTCCTTGGAATCTTCTCTTATATAGTCACACAAAGAATCCTTGTTAAGCTTATTTATTGGTTGTATAGGAAGACATGAATGTCTTACAAAGAAACAAGTTTACTTTCCTATATCAGGTGACAAAAGTGACTTTGTCCTCTTGTTGCAGAATCTTTGTCTTTTCATAGCTCTATTATGTCTAGCTTTACTTCAAAATAGAAAGTAAGCATATAACCTTTATTCTTCTTTGTAAAGCCATTTTGGTACAGGATATGGTCTGTCATTCATTTCAAATACCTCTTTGTCTTCATGTACCAGAACACCTTTGGCAGAGTTGTAGCAGTTCTGATGTTCCATTATGTCTTGAATCTTGAGGCTGATCCCTACATTCAAAAAGTTACATGATAACTTGCAAACCTACTCAATAGATGACGATAGTTTTAACATAATGCCAGGTTACAACTCATGTAATAGTGTGAAATAGAAATTGGCTAAGTATTGCAATGCATCATATGGTTTGATTGAGGCATTAGACAGCCTAACAATCTCCCCTAAGTGTATCAAATAGATTTGATCAAGAATTTCCCCCTAAGATATAAAACGTGTTTGATTGAGGCCTTTTTATGTCTAACAATCTCCCCCTATTTGCAAAACTTGGGCTAAGGATGATTACACTAGTTTTTCACTATACATATCTACAGTACAAAAGCAAATGTGAATTTACAACGTTGGAGTAAAGTAAATGATCATCATATATACAATGAAAAACATATCATAAAACAAATAATGTTTACAAACTAAGTACAGTAAGTACTATACATCAACAAAAAGTAAAAGTACAACTAATGGACTGTTTTTGTTGGGAGCAAACAATGGTAAGCCTGATCAACTAATAATCGACCTCTATTCTTCATCAATAGACAGCTTGGGTATGAACACAAAGTCAGTGTAAGTTGTTGTAAATGGACCATTTCCTTATTCCTTTTTCTCTCTTTCCTCTCCTACTCCTTTTCTTTTTCCAGCCCTTCTAACTTAGCAGCATCTTTAAGTATCTTTTCTAGTTCAAGACCTGCCAGAATTTCTTTCTTTGCAATAAAGTCTTCTACTTCTTCTCTGATCTAAAAGAATTCTCTACTTTGAAGCTCTCCTTTGGCTTTACGGGCTGCAAGCTCACTTAGAACGGTTGTTCTCCATCTGACATGATGTTGATAGGCAAGCATAAATCTAAGGACCAGAAGTTGTTTGACACAAGCTTTGTGTAGTTCGGAGGCTCTTTGAAAACACATTTTATTTGACAGAGGATCCACAAAATATATCCCAGCCACAAGTTCTTCAATATACATTCCCTCAATAGGTTCCACACCTCTGGGCAGGCTGTGATTTAGCCCAGTAAGTTCAAAGGCATAGAACCCCTGCTCTATCAACATAACTATGTCTTCTAGTTATGTTTCCTTCTTCTCTCTCTTTCTTTGGGTTTTATCTTAGATTCCATAATAGAAGTACCATCGATCACATCCTTAGGAATAAGACCTAGTCCCTTCACATTTTCCGTTAATTTTTTTACAAATTCTCTAACAGTCTTGGCAACTCCAGACTTAGACCGACTGAGAAACTATAAGTTCAACCCATTCTCTATATCCTAGTTTGGCAACATCATCTTATATGACTCCAATTCAGAGCCATCAGCTCCATGCCTGGTAATTTGCAGCCTCCAAGGTTTTTTTTTTATAGTTGGAACAGCTTTGACAATGGTCTTCTTGGCTAGTCTTCTTCCAAAATCACATGATATTTCTTTTTGGCAACGTTGTTAAAGTGAAATTTAGCTATGATTGATGAAGGGGTGCTGGACACATACTTCTCCTTGGACACAGAGACCTTTGCTTCCTTCTCTTTCTCTTTCTCCTTTTCACTGTCTTTGACAGCTTCCTCTAACTTTCTTTGCACTACCAAAGATGGCATTTTTTACATTCTTTTCCTCTATGGCATCCAAAGTTTAGACAGCTTTCACAAAGGTTGCTTCTTTCTTTGCTCTCTCCAACAGCTCAACTTGGCCTTGTTGTAAGGTCTACCTAACACAGATCTATCTAGACGCGGAACCGCCAACGAGTGCGGAATCCTCGTTAACGGGTAGACGGTAACAACACTCACCAGGAACACGGAGACTATCAACGAGCTGTACGAACTACACAAGAACGCACCTACCAGAAGATTCTCTCCGAAACAACACTAACACTGATGATAAACTCGAAATCGCTCTTTGCTTAATCACTCTCGAACTCTGCAAAAATTCTGACAATATTTCGAGTCTATCCCTAATTATAGAGGCTAATTCGAGTCTGACATGGGCCAAACTCGAGTCTGGCCCAAGGCCCATTCGAGTTTGTCCTTACTGACACTCTCGAATCTGCCTCACCACACACATTCAAATCTGTCCAGGATCACATTCGAATCTGACATAGATTCGAATGTCTATCCTTATACAATTCGAATCTGACAAACTTGTATTTGAAACTTATATTATTAACTTATTCTTGAATTAATCTTTGAACTTTGTGTTTGAACTTCTTGTAATATGTTACATCAAGTTCAAACACACAATCAATAACTGTCAAACATATATAAACATATATATCAAACACTCGTTAATTCTCAATACTTTGAATATTACTTAAACCAAAATGTTAGATCGCTTAGACTGTTATCGTCACACAGGGTGTACCAACAGACTCCCCCTTGACGATAGCTTCTAACTATTTACATCAAGTTTAAGTACTAGATCTATATATACTACTACCTGCATATAATCCTGCATCTATACAAACCTTTACAACTTTCTGGAACTTCCTGGCTTCATATCTCCAGCCTTCATGAAAGAAAATTGGCTGATCATGAAGCTTTTGTAGGTCATCCTTGGTTAGGTTGATAAGGTGCAACGGATCATATATCTTCAAAATGACCTTTTCGTCTTCATCCTCCATTACAGCCTCGGTTGTTTCATTATCGACGTACCACCATTTCATATTCTTCAAAACATTCTGTGGCATCGATTTCATAGGCACTCTTTTTAGGCATTTGACGGGCTTATAAACCATTCTGGCCCAAGGCCTTCCCGTATGTGGATCAATCCTTGATTCATCTTCCACTCTCTTTCCCGACCTTGGCTTTGAGTCTTTCAAATTTTCCGGATCGGCCCTCCTTTCTGATAATCTTGGCTATAACCTCAGCATAAGGATCCTCACCGATATTGACTAACTCTTTCCATGCCAGCTCCTTTACTTCTACCTTTGGCAATGTATTAAATACTTTGAGCGTCCGCCTAAGGTATTGAAGTCCATCTCTCCTTTTTAGTATGAATAGCTGCAGTTCTTTGTCGAAGAACCAGCTTATAATTCCTCCTGAGAGACTTTCTGCCCCATGAACCCTCATCTTTTTCTTCATCTTCGGCTTTTCTTTCTTCTCTTCCTTGCGGAACCAAAGCTTCATCAACTCAGCCCTAGATGGCTCCTTTTCTGCTTCTTCAAGTTGTGAGTCTTCGACTGAGGCAATCTTGATCTCATCTATATCAATCACATTGTAATTATCTCGCACATATAACTCCGTGATAGGCTGTGAATTGATAATTACTTCGTTGACATTATCGTCCTCGTCTTCTATCACATCATCGTCAGATCTCCAGTCCACAATTTCCTCTGGTACGAATTCCCCTTCCTCTAACTCTTCCATTTCATCCTCAAAATCAAAATCCATCGACTCTTCCTCAATATCTTTAAGCGCCTCTATCATATCGCTTCCCAACGTCCTTGAGGAACCAGCCTCTCCTCCTTCACCTTCCAACTGACTCGGCTCCCCCTGAGTCTGAACATCCTGAGCAGCAGAAAAATCTACTGGCTCATTCTGTCTTTGAGTACTGGGATCATTGCCATTTCCATCTTCATTATCATCATCATTATCCTCCCTGTGCACTTCTTGATCACGACACGATGTCTCCCCCTGAGCCTTTATATTTTTCAGTAATTGCTCAATTAGGGAGCGCATCGACCTTATCTCAGCTGCTTGATCAACGACAAAAGATTTTAGCTCCAAGTTCTCTTCCTGCACTTTGTCCACTATCTTTTTCAGATCGGCATTCTCGTTATCCAGATTTGCATTGTGCTTCTGAATCTCACCGATTGCCGTCGTTAGGCCTAAGATCTGTATCTGTTGAAAGTCAACTCTGTATTTAAGCTGCAAAAACCTTTGATTTTCTGTGTATGTGGATGAGGTAGATGGGATGGATTGAATTGGAGTTGGAATGATCGGTGATGGTATATACGGTTCAGCATGTGGTGATGGTGGTATGGTGGATTGAGTAGGTGGAGGTTGGACTGTTTCAGGCTGTGCTACTGAAGCGGAAGTAGCTCCTTGCATAAAGCGATGACGCTTAGCCCTTTGCCTCGTCACTAATGGTGCAACCTCTTCTTCTTCGAAATCAGAGTCATCAGACTCTCTTGATACTCTCCTCCTTGAAGCTTCTTCATTCACTATCAATCTTGACCCATAAGTTCCTATCTGAATTGTTGGTTCTGCTGTAACCGATTCTGGAGCTTCAACCTCTATTTCCTCCATATCATCAGACTCAGTATCTGACGATGACCCATCATTACCGGTCTGTTCAGGTTGATATTCTTCAACTTGCCTAAAAACATCTTCTTTTCCTTCCGGAGGCTGTAGTAACTGATCAACCAACTCTGCAGATATTTCTTCATTTGCATGAGGCCCAGACGCCCAGATTTCTTCCAAAGTTTGGGCTATCTGCTCAGATTCTGGTGCGGCACTTGAAGGCCCTTCTTCTTGTACCTCTGGCTGTTGACTTGTCGAAGGCCTAGCTGCTTGAATTTGACTCGCAGATGGTCTTTGGCGTCGCCTTTGTTGCTGAGCGCGCGGCTGTTGCTGTCGTTGTTGAGGCTGTCGAAGCGGAACTTCTACTTCACCTGCCCACTTGGCATTATCTGGTGCCACAAAGTTCTTGTCGATAACTGCTCCAAACAAAGGTCTCTCGACCGGAACCGCTAATCTTCCTCTGTGCGCAGAACAGTCAGCAAAAATCCTTTTATCCATGACCGCGACACTCTGAATCTCATTTAACTGTGGCAAATTTGGCAAAAAGTGCCGGATGAGCATCATTATAAAACGAGGATACAAAAGAAATCTCTGCTGCTTTGGAGCCGTTATTTGATGAACGAACTCCGAGAAAAACATCTTCGAAAAGCTGAATTGCTGATTATAAACCAACGCAATTATCCCAGATTGGATCTTTGATACGATATAATCAAATCCTGCTTTCTTGGCCGCGAAGCACACCATGAATACGTGTGCCAAAAATCTCCACTGCCCAATAAGCCCGCTCTTCATGTAAGATGTCTTCGTAACATCTAAACTATATCCCATTCTCAGAAACGCTGCTTGCCTAATACTTAAAGGAAAGTCAATAGGCCCATTTTCTTCTTCTTGAGAACCTAGCTGCAGAACCTGACGCAGCATATCGGCAGAAAAGACTAGCGGCTGTCCAGCTATTCTAGTCCTCAGAACTGTCAGGGTGACAGTGCAGTTAACTTGTAGATGCTCGTAAAACTGGCGTACATATGGAATAACAATCTGAATGTTATGTGACAAAGCAAATGCAATCCTAGATTCTACTAAGAAATCCAGCATCTGACGAAAACCCTGCGCCTCAGGGATATAATGGTCAGGGGGAATGACCATATTATGCTTCGGCACGAAAACTCTATCAGCCATATCTGCACAATAGATAAATTATCAGAATTATTAAAAATCAATAATCTTGCTTAAATTCAAATTTGATTTATTTTGAACTTGTTTAAGTACAAAATCCAACACAAATGAATTTCTACAAGTTTAATTAAATTTAAATTGAATAATTCAAATAGAATGACAGATTCGAATCCACAGATTCGAAGAGACCCCTTTTCGAGTTTGATGTCACTCTCGAATCTAATGACCTTCTCGAGTTTACTGACAAACTCGAGAGTGGTCTTGAACAGATTCGAGAAAGTCGTCCCAACTCATCACCAAAACCCATGATTTTAACCTTTTTGGACTCAGAAAATTACATTCATTAGCCCTACTAGTTACTAATCACAGATATATATGCATTTAATTTGACTATTTATCGGTCCAAACATGGTAATTTTGAAAAACACGATTTAGACCCATAAACCTTCAAGAATCGGTGATTTTGGCTTAAATGGTGAGTAAGACTACTCAAATCTTGTATAATCCAGTTGTTTCTACCTAGATCTAGAAGTAGAATCGAACCACCAAGCAAGAAACTCGACAAATTGTCGTTTTTGTGAAAAACGGTAGATTCGAGCAGATAGATTCGAAGTCGCTAATAGATTCGAGAGTATAGATTCGAAAACAGTAATGACTTAATGACGTTACTGTTAACCTATTTATACCACCTACCTTCGAGTCTATGGCCACTTTCGAATCTACTGACAGATTCGAGGATACCCCAATTCGAGTTTAACCTAAACTCGAATTTCCCAAAATACTTAGAAAATTTCAAAAATTTTGAAATAAATTCAACTTTTCCAACTTTTTCAACCTTATTGTGTAACAAGATAAACTATGCCAAATCTTTTACCCTAACCACAAGATTTTTCACGCAGTGTTTATTTTATCCAACTATGAATGCACCCTCAGTAATTTTTGACCCTTTTCCTAAGTAGAAAAATAAAATAAAATAAAATAAAATAAACTAAGATAAAATAAAATAAAATAAAAATAAAATAAGTAAAAATAAAATTTTAAAATTTTGACCAAAAATTTAACTTAGACTTAAACTATAGTTATTAAAATTTACAACCTAAGCTAAACACTTAACAAAATAATTTTGATGAGCATAGTCAAAGAAAGGTTCAATCAGATAGCAGTGTCAGATACTCACTTTCAGTACTTAAACTTTCACACTTTGGAATTTTTGATTCCTTTGATTGTTTGTCGTGAAATACCCATTTAGCCGATTGTTGGTATTTACCCCTTTAAACATGCTACATTTCGGAATATCCCTCGGCATTTTTATTTTTCATGAAATTATCTTACGTGACTCAGACATAGACATACTTTTATGATCAAGGCATACAGACTAAGTTTCTAACTTGTTGGTATTTGCAAACTTTCTTTAAAAGACAAATATCGGACACAGGTCTGTATTTTCATACAACAAAGTGTCTTAGTTTGACTTAAGGTTTATTTTTAAAGCTAGCAAGACAGCGGTGACAGGTCTGTACCGACGTACAACAAAGCGACTTATCTTGCTAACCCGAATCTAAACAGAGGCAACAGGTCTGTACTTACGTACAACAGAGTTACATGTTTTCGACTCTCAATTTTGTATGATTTTTCTATTCTTTCCATTTTAAGATGTATTTGATGATGCTATACATCCCCAGAAAGTTTGCATACCTCATTTAGACTCAAAGTTTGTATGTCTTGTACATAAAAATTAAGACCGATTGGTCATACATCTAAGTTAGCGACACGTTTGACTTTTTCTTGAATATTTTATTAGCCTTGAGATTCCCTATATGTATAATGCCTACCAACACATCAAACTAAAATAAAGTATAACACCTAGAATTTAGGTGCATTATGTGTGAAATCCTAAACACTTAGAGTTTGTAACAACTGTGCTAATTTTCGTCCCTTTGAACCTATGTATCTAAGACTTAACTCTTTTTCTGATATTCTCCTTTTTTTGTATTTTTATGATTTTATCTCTTTTTTCTTTTGTTTTTCATACGAAATAGTAATAAAAGAAGATAACTTACTAACTTACTAAAAATAGAAACTATCCTAAATTAGCAGACTTACCATAAAAAGATAGAAATATTACCTCTACAAAAAGAAATTAACTACCACTAAGGTCAAATTACTCTGGGTTGCGCATTCCATTTAGTTGAATTAAATATTCAAACCGTGACTTATCAAATGCTTTGGTAAATAAATCAGCATTATTATCGTCCGTTGCCACTTTTACCAATTTGATTAAGTTCTTTTCAGCACAATCACGAATAAAATGATGTCTTATGTCTATGTGCTTTGTTTTACTGTGTTTAACTGGATTGTTAGTTATAGCAATTGTAGATTGATTGTCTATCCTAATGGGAGTTTGAGTATAGGCCAAACCGTAATCCCGCAATTGTTGTTGTATCCACAGAACCTGTGAGCAGCAACTACCAGCAGCAACATACTCGGCCTAGCACGTTGAGACGGCTACCGACGTCTGTTTCTTGCATTGCCAGGATACCAATCTCCCTCCTAGGAATTGACAACCTCCAGTTGTTGATTTGCGCGTCAAGCTGCATCCTCCGTAGTCAGAATCCGTGAATGCCTCCAACTCTAGATCTCCCTCCGCATGATACCAAAGTCCCAGCTTCGGTTTCGACTTGAGGTATCGTAGAATCCGCTTCACAGCTTTCATGTGCATCTCCTTCGGATTAGCTTGAAACCTAGCACAAATACACACAGCAAACATAATGTCAGGTATTGAAGCAGTTAAATACATAAGTGATCCAATCATGGCCCGATATAATGTCGGATCCACATCGGCATCACTTCAGTACCCGGTCCGAGATTGTGATTCACTTGAATCGGCGTGCTGAAATGGGCAGTTAGCTTCGTTCCTTCCATCCCGAAACGTTCCAATATGTCATAGACATACTTCGTCTGATGGATAAACATCCCTTCCTTCTTCTGGTCAACTTGTAACCCCAAAAAGAAATTTAACTCTCCCATTGCACTCATCTCGAATTTCGACTTCATCACCTTCTCGAAATCTTTGCACATCTGTTCGTCTGATGATCCAAAAATGATATCATCGACGTACACTTGTACCAAGATAAAGTGTTCTCCTTTCCTCTTAACGAACAAAGTACTATCTATCCTACCCCTTTCAAACCCGTTCTCTAATAAATGGTTGGATAGAGTCTCATACCACGCCCTTGGTGCTTGATGCAATCCATATAGAGCCTTATCTAAGTGATATACTCTATCAAGATATTTTGGATCTGTAAATCCGGGCGGCTGTTCTACATACACCAACTCCTTCACTTTCCCATATAGGAAAGCACTCTTAACATCTAATTGATATACCTTAAAGCCCTTGAAGGAGGCAAAAGCTAGAAACAACCTAATGGCTTCCAGCCTTGCTACTGGTGCAAACACCTCATTGTAATCGATTCCCTCCTCTTGGTTGAAACCCTTTACAACTAACCTAGCCTTGTTGCGAGTGACTATACCCCGATCATCTCTTTTGCACTTAAAAACCCATTTGGTTCCTATGGCAACTTCCCCTCGAGGTAATGGAACTAACTCCCACACTTCTAGTTTCCTAAACTGCGAGAGTTCTTCCTGCATCGCTTCAACCCAGGATTTATCCTTAAGTGCCATTTGCACATTCTTAGGCTCTACTTGCGATATGAAACATGAATAGAGACATGTGTGATATGCCTCGGAGTCATTTATCATCGACAACAACACAGTGTTGTTATTTAAACTACTCCTAGTCCTCACACCCTCGTTAGGATTTCCTATGATGCTTTCTATAGGATGGTTCTTGTTGATCCTAGAGGTCGCTATCTCATCAACCCTTAGATTATCTCCTAAGTTAGATCCTATTTCACCTAATGGGGGAACTTCCTCAGATTCTACATTTTCCTCCTCGTGGACATTTTCCTCAGAGTTGGAGTTTGTTTCCTGAGTCTGGTTCTCAGTTGAAGGTGCTTCAGGAACATTGACTTCTGGATATCCATCTACAGTCGAAGTAGGCTCGGATGTGGATTTAAACGTAGTCCTCGAAAAGGTATGACCATCGTCATTCAGATGCAATGTCGCCATTTCCTTTTCGATTGTACCTGCATTTTCATCCAAAGGAATGTTAAATGACTCAAATAATTTAACATAGTCAAATATCCATTCCGGACCTGTTTGGGGTTCATGTGTATAACTTGTGACTTCAATGTTATACACAATTTCCACTGTACCATTAGTTTTGTTAAAAACCCGTTTGTTTGGTGATTTTGGCACATAACCTAGGAAGTATCCTTCGTCAGCCTTTTCACCAAACTTAGGTTGATGTTTTGTTCGCAATAAAGTACATGGTACCCCAAACGGTTCGAAGCCAGTTAAATTAGGTGGCCGTTTATTCAAAATTTCATAACAGGTTTTGTTCAAAGATTTGACAGTTAGGACCCGGTTTAAAATATGACATGCGGTATTCACTGCCTCCCCCCAAAACATGGTAGGAAGCTTTGTTGAGGCTCATATGGTGCACTAAATTGATGCACTATGCCCTTTGAGAGGCAATATACACCAATTACAGTGTTTTTGAACTCAGTTCCATTATCACTACGTATCCTTTTAACCCGTGTTCCGTAGGAATTCTCCACTTGGTCTAAGAACCCGATGAGCTTGGAAGCCGTCTCGTCCTTTGTACCTAGAAAGAAAACCCAAGAAAATCATGAGTAATCGTCAGTGATAACCAAGCAATACCAACTACCTCCTATACTCCTTTTGTTGATTGGTCCGAAAAGGTCCATGTGCAACAAATCGAATGTTGAGGTTATGGAGTTCTGCGTCTTGGACTTGTGTGTCTTCTTATGTTGTTTGCCCTTCTTGCATGGTAGACACTTGTCCTCGAACTGAAAATTCTTCATAGGCACACCTTGCACCAATCCATTTTTTGTTATGTAGTTCATTTTTCTTAGGTGCAAGTGAGCCATGCGTCTGTATCACAATACTGATTCCGTCTCCGAAGCTTTGGATAACAAACAGATTGGCCCCATCGAAGTCTCCGGCTTGTTCATATCAAGCATGTACAAGTCATTCTTCGTTGGTGCCTGCATCAATACCCATTCTTCAGGAATCTTGAATCCCGGTTTTAGCACTAACGCTTCAGTGTCAGTGAACAACACTGAATTTTTCTTGTCACAGATTTGAGAAACACTAATGAGATTGTGAACCAGTTTATCAACGTGATAAACTTGGTCCAACTTGATCGTCCCATTAGTGACCACTCCGGTACCCGTGATGTTTCCTCCCTTGTTTCCCGCGAATGATACAAATCCCCGATTCCCACCCTTGAAGTCTGTAAGGAGACTTCTTTCCCCTGTCATGTGCCTGGAGCATCCACTGTCGACGAACCATTTATTGTTTGGACCTGTGGTAATCTCCTGCACATGAAAGAAAATAGGTTAGTTATCACGGGGAACCCAAGCCATAACTGACTTGGTTATACCATTCTCGTCCACATACTTAAACTCTTTCAAATACCCATCTCGCCTTTCAGGTGACTTGGTTCGTTGAACAGGAGTTTGTTGTGGTGCCGAGTGATGTAAATTCACTCTCTGCCTTTGAGTAGGCATTTGTTGTGGAGCTCTTGAATAATTCCTATTATATTGCATTTCAGATTGTGATCCCTGAGCTCTAACCGGTGTGTGATGTCTAATAGGATTGTGTGACCTAACCGGAGTGTATGCTCTGCTAGGTGTTGTGCTCCTATGCTGTTGTTGAGGTCCAGACCTAGATTGATTTACGACTCTGTTTGGTGAACTAGTCCTAACCACTTCCTTTGGTCCAACCTTTACCGGTAATTGTTTCACAACTTGTTTTTGTGTAGCCTGCGCAGTTTTCTCGGTACTCTGAGAACTACTAGTGCTTGCTACACTTGTTGAGGGCTTAACAGGTGTTGGCTTCCCTGTCTTAGGTGTAACTTCAGGTTTCCTAAGCGGACAGTTAGAAGCAACATGCCCATTTTCATGACATCTAAAGCAGGACATCTTATCTATGGACTTCTTGTGTGTGCCCTTAGACTTAGGTGTCTCACTAGTGTCTTGGTCCTTTTGAACATCTACTGCGACTGGTTCATCGTCCTGATCATTAAAATCAATTTTATGCTTTCCTGCAGGTGTTTCACTGGAGGAAGACACAAATTTGACTTTCTTAACCTTGACGGTTGAGTCAGTCACCTTAGGTGTATTTTCTATTACAGGCTCAGGTGTCGGTGTAGGTATGTCCTCTAAGTCTACTGATTTATCAGTTTTCTCCTGAGGTTGAGACACGTAGTTTGCATTAAAAGGTGGAGGAATTTCATGAAATCCCAGACCTACAGGCTTTTTAGACTGGCGTTGAGCGTCTAAAACTTTCCCTAGGTTCAGGCTTGAATTCCTAAACTTTTCTAACTTACTATTCGCCTCGGCTACCTTTACCTTTGTTTCAGCTAGCTCTACTTCTTTTGTTTTAAGATCTTTAGTCAAAGCCTCTACATGCTCATACATCTGTTCTAATCTTACGCACTGTTCACTCAGTTTGTCCTTTAGAACTATGACATCTTGGGCATCAGCTTTAAGTTTGTCTTTAAGATCTTGCTTAATGTCGTTCAGGCTAGCGTTATCAGCTTTTAATGACTCATTTTGAGCAGTTATGGTTTTATGTGATTCTAACTAGATTTAACCTATCGTTAGAAGTAACACACAACACACATAATTCATGAAAAAGAGAGTAAGTCAGACTAACCTTTGTGTTATCAGATTCCACGTTGGCCATCTGAGCGGCAAACTCCAGAAGCGTCTGATCATTCGTCTTCTCCACCCACATCGGACTGCTGTCCCTTGTGGTCTGCTCTTCCCCTTCACACCCATTCTCCGTGACTTCAGCCATAAAAGCCCGAGCATTTGATTCTGGATGTGAGCTCCAGTCGTAAGTACCATCTAGCTGTCTGTCTGATGTGACATTTGATAGTAGACCAGCTAGATTGGCTTGACCGGCAGATGAACTCGGAAGGTATCTCTGTTGAGACTGATTCTGAAACTGTCCATGATGCTGGTTCTGCCCTTGGTATGTATCTACCTTCGGTCTCTGACATTCTCTGGCGAAGTGTCCCAGACCTTGACAGTTGTAGCACTTGACCTTGGACTTATCAAATCCAATCACCTTATTGTTCATTGTCAAATTCCTTCCAGTCCGTTTGATGAATCTTTTAACCCGTTGGGTTACCATGGCCAGTTGCCATTTTAGATCCATTTCCTCAAGATCGTCAGGGTCGACCTGATCATAGTCTTCATCCCAGAGAGCAGGATCGTTAATTTTCCCCTGAACGCAGTTCCCGTATGCAGCCACAAATGAAGCAAGCAAGTTCAAATGTTCTTCCGCTGATTTTGCGCTCATGGGCATCTTAGAGT
This sequence comes from Centrapalus pauciflorus, assembly GCA_020465985.1. Taxonomy (NCBI): domain Eukaryota; kingdom Viridiplantae; phylum Streptophyta; class Magnoliopsida; order Asterales; family Asteraceae; genus Centrapalus; species Centrapalus pauciflorus. Next base: position 76,729 of record JAANYP010007814.1, on the reverse strand, counting down.
AGCCCTGAGATGTTGATGCCTGAGTTGCTTGAGGTAGCGGTTCTTCCGATCTTCCCAATCCTAAGAACGCTCTATTTAGTGTGTCATCAGTCTCTGCTGGTGACGACGTTTCTCCGGTGAAAAACGCTGTAGCAGTCTTCAGATCAGTTGCGGCTGAAGGTTTTGTTGATTTTCCAAAATACATCGCTGGATTCTGGACTTGTTCGTAATCCGTTTCGGCCTTCAGTAGCTCTAAATGATAAGCTCGCAACGTTCCCACGATATCCTCCAATGATTGGGTATAATACTTGTCATCGTTAAGCTTTATCATTGCCACATACATTGCCCATTTGGCTGGTAAGGCATCAAGAAGCTTATTGTTCTTCTCAGTGTCATTATACTCAATCCCATGACTTTCAAGCTCCGTCAATAGATGATAAAAGCGGGTGATAGTATCGTCCAGCTGTTCATCCTTCAACGCCTTGAAAATTGCGAACTGTTGTTTCAACAGCTCCATACGCTTTCTTCGAACCCTAGGATTACCCTCACACCTCTTTTCTAGTGACTCCCAAAGTTCCTTAGATGTCTTTTGAGTCCTAAATGTGTGTAGTATATCCTGAGGCAACGCCATTCGAATTATCGAAAAAGCTCTGTTCTCAGCTTCATACAGTTTCTTGTCATCCTCCTTCATCATTTGGTATGATAAGACTCTCTGACGGCCTTCAACTTCAGAAATAGGTAGAATGTATCCTTCGTCAATACATACCCACATGCGCATATCATTGAAACGCACAAAATCGGCAAACCGATCTTTCCACCAATAGTAATCCTCGAGTTTCATCAGCTTAGGTGGAGTATTAGCCTTTCCGACCTCATGATCCATTTCCAGAAACTTTTGAAGATTTGACATTGTTTCTAAAGTAATTGAATTGAACTTAATTAATTTAATTCGAAACTAATTTGAGTTAATTCTTTCGAATCTAGGTAGATTCGAATATAATTAAATTTAAATTTATTTGAGATTAAATTCGATTAAGTTTTGTAATTCATATAAATTCGAAACTAATGACAGATTCGAAAGTCCCCAAATTCGAAGGTCAAGGTAAACTCGAACACACAGTAGATTCGAAGCCCTATTCGACTCTAGCCCAAATTCGAATCAAACTCGAATGTCAGCAGACTCGAGAACCTATTCGAAACTAGCACAAACTCGAATTAAACTCGAAACACACTATCAAACTCGAGAGGAGTGGATTTTGGTTAGACTCGAGACTAAGTATAATCCTAATTACTCCTAATAAATTCGAGCGCCGCAAACTCGAAAAACGGCTAATACTTCTCTTAACGTTTTGCAGATTAAATCAATATTTTTCCAACAAAAAATAATGATTTCGATAAAAAAACGTGAAAAACACGAAGTATTTTCCGGATAACAATTTGCTAAGCTCGAAAGACACGAAAAACACGAAGATGAGAGAAAAACCGTCCAAAAGCGTCAAGAAACCTAGGATATATCTTGATGAACACGAAGAACACCAAGAACACCTCGTAGGCTCTGATACCACTTGTAAGGTCTACCTAACACAGATCTATCTAGACGCGGAACCGTCAACGAGTGCGGAATCCTCGTTAATGGGTAGACGGTAACAACACTCACCAGGAACACGGAGACTATCAACGAGCTGTACGAACTACACAAGAACGCACCTACCAGAAGATTCTCTCTGAAACAACACTAACACTGATGATAAACTCGAAATCGCTCTTTGCTTAATCACTCTCGAACTCTGCAAAAAGTCTGACAATATTTCGAGTCTATCCCTAATTATAGAGGCTAATTCGAGTCTGACATGGGCCAAACTCGAATCTGGCCCAAGGCCCATTCGAGTTTGTCCTTACTGACACTCTCGAATCTGCCTCACCACACACATTTGAATCTGTCCAGGATCACATTCGAATCTGACATAGATTCGAATGTCTATCCTTATACAATTTGAATCTGACAAACTTGTATTTGAAACTTATATTATTAACTTATGCTTGAATTAATCTTTGAACTTTGTGTTTGAACTTTGTGTTTGAACTTCTTGTAATATGTTACATCAAGTTCAAACACACAATCAATAACTGTCAAACATATATAAACATATATATCAAACACTCGTTAATTCTCAATACTTTGAATATTACTTAAACCAAAATGTTAGATCTCTTAGACTACTATCGTCACACAGGGTGTACCAACACTTGTTTCCACTCATAGTATTGTTCTAGTGGAATTTTCATTTCTTTGGCTTGGGCCCTGTCATACTTAAGATGTAGTTCTCTTTCAGTCTCCATCGACAACAGCTTTGCCTTTTCCTTTGTCTATAATGGATGGATCCATCTCAACCTCCTCATTAGATGATTCTGAAACTAATTGTCTTCTTTTTTTTTGCTAGGCCTGGCCTCAGACACAAGTTCCTCCCCCTTAGATGGTGTAAGGCTTGGAGACGGAGCCTGAGTACATTTAGCAGTTTAGGATCATCACTTGTACCTACAAAAGAAACAGTTGTTAGTGGACCTATTGCTTGCGCAACTGATGTTGATTGCTTCTTGGATAGAGTTGAAGATTTCTCTCCCGTAGGCTTAGAAGAAGATTTGTCCTTCTTTGCCTTTAAGATAGACTTCTTCTCCCCCTTTGAAGGAGATGGCACAGAGACTAAAATAATAGGTTTCCCAAAGGAACGAATCCAGTGGAAATGGGTGGAGCAGCCAGGTTTAGGACCAACCAGACTATTCACCAAGTAAGCCATGCCGTCCTTTACCTCAGCTAACCAGGTAATAATCTAGTCAAGGGAGGTTGATTTAGATGTGGAAGTGATTGTAAGAACAGAAAGAATATCCCTGTCTTCATCACTAAACATGAGACTCTTAAGTTGTGCAAGAGTAGTGTTGAGAGTTCTTGCACATCCTCCAAGCCAGATGCCATTGAATTTGACAGGGATACCATTAAGGTATACAAAGAGGCTAAAGTTGAGGAAAGTAAGATGCAACAGGCTTCAATGACATTTGACAGCTGTTGAGACATGGCTGCCAAATTTATCATAGAGTCCTGTTGATGAGTCAAGAGAGAAGTGAGGGAGGAGGATAGTTGTTGCAACTGTGCATTGAGTGCAAGCAATTTTGCAAAATGATCAGGTTGAGGAGTGGGCTATAGAAAGGATGTCTTAAACACATCAATAAATCATGCACGTTATGAAGACATGAATTCTGCAATAGTAAAAGGCAGTGTTGACATGGAATTGTCCAAAGAATCAACCCTTCTAAACAGCATGAGCTGTTCTTCAAAGAAATATCCTTGGTAGATGGTTGAGTGTTAGTGGATTGTTTAGATTGAGTGGAGGAGGAACGGAATTTTGACAGGCTAGAACCTTGTGGAGTTGATAAAGGTTCTCTTGGAGATGGAAGTAGCACATTGGAAAGAAGTTCCCTGGCATGTGCAAAGGAAAGGTGAACTAATTTGGAGGGGTAAGGATACGCTCAGCGTTGGCTGTGGCTACTTTATGGGGTGAGGTGGTAGGCTTCTCGTGGATAATTAGTATTGTTATTCTTTCATTAAAGCCATTGGTAGTACACTTAGTGGTGCTTTGGTCTAAAGGCATCTGCTTATGGCGCATAGTAGGATGCATTTCAACATCAGCAGTGATGAAAATTGTTGAAGGAGTTTGTAGTGATGTGGAGCCCCCACCAATGGGTTGGTCTATACCTAAAGGTTCATTTGGATGAGTATGTCCGTCAACTACTTGTGGGGTTGAACCAATAGCGTCATGAGGAGCAGAGCGGGAAACCTGATTTGCTGGTGGGCTTAAACCAACAGGCTTTGCACGTTGTGCAAACTCAGGTGGTGTAAGAGAAATATAAAAGGGGGACAGTGTGGACACAATATGGAGTGGAGAGGAATCATGTCATTCTTTATCCTCACCATGTTGGGAGGGTGGGACAGTAGATTAGGCAGACTCCTGATGTACAGTTGGTTCCTATTGGGAGGAACCAAAGGGCTCAAGCTGAGTTAGGGTGGACTCAGGTTGGACTGAGGCAAGCTCCACAGGTGTTGCACCAGTCTCACAAGAAAGGTGGTGTCACATCCTTGCTTTAATCATGCTTGCATAATCCCAGGAATAAATAACAATTGCCATAATAATCATATTAAGTCTAAAGCTTGCATAAATCTAAATAAAGTATTACAACAAGTCATGCACTACACGTGCTATAAGGTTACAGTATTAAGTGCTATTACATCACAATAATAATAAAACAATTACCCAGATTCCAAGGTATCACTAAGCTATACCACAAGCTGAATAGTGAGCTAAATACCTCTGGGTTGATTAGAAAGTAGACCTAAGCAGATGGTCCAGCTTGTTCTTTACCTTTGCCTATAAAATTGTAAGTAGCAACTCTAAGCTAATTACTTAGTGAGATAATAGAAATTCATGATGCATGTAGGATATGTGGCTAAAATAGATATGCCTATAGAGGTTGCTCAGAAAAATGCTTGCATCAGATTAATGGCTTATACCAGAATGATTGCTTGCACAAATTGATACAATGCACGCTAAAAAGGAGATGCTACCACTAGGGTTACCGCTTACAGATGATCAGTCTGCGATGCAGGGCTAGCTTCCACCATAAATGCTTGGGATAGTGGTAAGCATCAGAGTTGCTTGCAATAATATAAAATGCTCATTAAATGCACAATGAAATTTCAAACAAGGCTTATAGAATGATATGCTGAAAGATAGGCAATTAGCAGTGAATAATGCATATTAATAGAACAAATATGAGAACTGGCTAGGTTGGACACCGCCTGTACCTCAGTGTTCACCTTCACTCATAAATGCTCTATTGAAGGTCAACGGAAGCATATGGAAGCAAAGTATGTCTCAATTACATAAAATACATGTAAACATGAATAACTGTTACTCACAGTACTACTATGCTTGCACCGGCTCATCTATAGTTTTATAATACTCTGAAATGCTTGCTCAGGCTTATCTAGGCTTTAATATAGCTTTTTGGCTCAATATAGCTTTGCTATGATTCTGAAGGCTTTGACACTTTAAATAAGCTTTAATATAACTCTGGTACTTAACTTTGACTCTGAACCAAACTATACGCTTTAATTTAATATCTGACGTGCACAGAGTGTCTGTAGTTTAATCACAGAGTGTATAGAAAATCAATAAAATTAGCTTATAAATAAAAGGGCTTTGAACATAAATATTACTAAGTGCTTGTAACTTTTTAATGACAATTAAGTTTGGCCAATGGCCACTTAATTGTGTTCAAGCATATATTTATACATATATTTTTTTCCAATTTAACACATATAGCAATTTCTCACATATATTATATACCAATTATACGTAAACGGTTGATTAAAATGCTTTGTATTAATTTAGATAGAAAGTATGTTGCTATATTTGTTCATACAAAAATCTGAGATTATGTATATAAAAGAAAAGGGGATGGACTAGTTTGTTTTAATGTTATCCGAGATTCATATAGAATATGAATCTCGGTTCTTTTCATATATGTACAGCACATACACACGCCACATACATATCCGAGATTATAAAGGAACAAGATTGTAGTTTCTATTTTGCATCCATTAACCGAGATTGTTGTGATGACATATCCGAGATTGTATATATGTGAGAAACAGGATCGAGATTATAAACATGTATATATCTGAGATTGTGTAGGGGTGCCACATCCGAGATTTCACTTTCTTGGTGAATCTCGGTCAAAGTAACCGATATATATATATATATATATATATATATATATATATATATATATATATATATATATATATATATATATATATATACATGATGTTGTTCTCTTTTGTAATACACAAAGGAAAGGATGTTGTTTTGCTATTAAAAGATCTGAGATTGCACCATAAAGGTGAATCTCGGATACCCCCTTTTCATGCAATCACATACACGCACACACACTGCACCCTTTTTATCCTTGCTATTTTCTTTTACTCAGCAACGAATTCGGAACGATTAAGGAGGTTAGATGTTCTTAGAAGATGAACCAAACACACATATGCATCGATACATGGCCGAAGGCCAAATGGCCTTCTTAGCCTTGCTTCTTTTCGGTAAAACAGGAACGAGAAAGGTTGATAGTAGCACGAGCTTCAAATAATAACAAAGAAATAATTATTAAGTATAGATTTACCTTGAATCTTGTAGAATTTAGTTGCAATATTGATGATTCTTTGTATAAAATTAACAAATTATCCTTAAATTGGGTATTTATATTTTTCTAAGGATTTCCTTCTTCTTATTTTAACCTCTAAGGTTTTATTATCTCCTTTCTTTTGAATTCTTGGTCACTTTATAAGTAATTCATAATATATATGTAACTTGATTGAATAATTTCCATCACTTAACTGCATTATTTAGAAATTAATTTCATTAATTTCACAAATTACGTAATCAAAGACAAATTGCAACATAATCGCATAATTAAGAAAGCAAGGTGTTACAGGTGGAGTGGACACAACAGGTTTTGTCTCTTTTTCAACTAGCTCCTTTTGACGGGAACTAGAGGGGCTTTGTGGTGGGTTGGAAGACTTTCAACGTTTATAACCCTCTTACAGAGGGGACATTCTTCTTTTTCACCAAGGTTTTCTTCCTTGGCTTTAAGGTGGGGGAAGTGCAAGAGGTGGGGATTGGAATTCTGAGGAGATTGGGCTAGGAACAGCCGATGCATGTTGTTCCATTATCTCAGGTGGCACAAATTCACTAGCCACAGAAGCCTGTGGACCAAAATATGGTCAAGGGGACACATCTTCTCCCCCTCAAGCGTTGAGTATGATGGAGTGGACTTAACTCTTTTGTCATTCTCGGTGACAAGCTGTAACATCCAAGTTACCACAAACAGTACACGTCATAATATTTCATTTCATTAAGTAATAAATATTACTAATTGTTTGATACCACAGGTCCATCAGCCTGAATACTTAATTACAACAATAAGTTAAAGATCAAATGGTGGTCTAAACTAGCTTCTAAATCTTCAATCAGAGTGCGGAAGACTGAACAAGCTACCCGAGACCGCATCATCTTTTCAAAATAGGCGTCAGCAATAGTCCAAAAGTCTGCTATTCATCAATGTCCAGATTCACTTAGCCTGGGACGGACTACCTGCTATGGTCTTGCCCTTATCAGCTTTTCCTGAAAAAGAGTTGTCATGACAGAGTAAGCTAACAATGCTTAGTGAGTAAACAGAGTTCCATTAGTTACCACACACACATAACATACTATCAGCTCCTGTCGGCAAGTCACTACGTCAGAGACGGCAAAAAGGTTGGGAGACAACCCAGTTTGTATTCCCCTGTGTAAGGCCTAAGCCCTACGGGAAATGTATGGAAACAAGTCAAATAGGAAAGGAATCTGCAGAATTCCCTCCTGTGAATGGAGATCTCACATTCGGTCCTGTCGGATAATGCAGTATGCAGCGGCAAGTATATTAACAGTCAAGTAAGCAGTAAGCATGATAAGTATTTACATAAAATGTAAAAGTGAACATGCAATCAAGGCAATTCAAGTGTCTAGCTTCAGTAATGTCAAAAGTACGTTTCTATGATACAATATAGTATTAAAGAAACATGCAGCAACAATCGGAAGTTTCCATACAGTCGATGACATTCACCAATAAGTATCGAAATATATGCAAGTAATTAATGAAATCTGTCACTCACAGTGGTCCGTAGTCAGATAATGCTTAACGAATTAAGCGGTTCAGTTTACTCTGTCAAATCGACGGTTTCCTGCAGTTCAGTTTCAAGTCTGGCATATTAATGTCAAGTCTGTAACATGATCTATCCATATAACCCTAGTTATATAATTCGGTTATTGTCAATTCTGGCTGTCGAGTCTGAGGTAGTTCCTATCGTCCCAAGGTGAGTCTATTCTTATCAGATTAATACGATCCATCTAATTACAGATGTATATATGGCCTTGAAACAAATCCAAACGTATTACTTAGCAAGGTGAAACAGGACATACATATTCTAAGGGTTCGTACAGAGTCTGTTAATTTATTTGTGCATAATATAGTTATGCATCTTGAACTTGTGAGTTTTACCATAATCCAAGGACACTTTCAATTAAAATAAGTTGTTTAATAACTTAATCTGATTTAGGAATTTATATTTTTGACTTGGAATTAAACCAGATTCAAATATAGGGAGACAGATTCGAATAGCCTTATTTCGAATCTATGGAGATAGATTCGAACTAGGCATAGATTCTAGGATAGATTCGAACTAGGCATAGATTCTAGGGAGTTAGATTCGAAATCAGCATCCCTTCGAGTCTAGGGATTAGATTCGAAACCATAACCCTTCGAATCTAGGGGTTAGATTCGAAAATATCACACATTCGAGTCTAAACAAGGATTTTTCGAATCTGTTCTTCATGTTCAACGTTTTTTTCTAGGTTTTAGCTACTAAACATGAACATAAATGACGGAAAAATAGATACTAACCTTCGTCCAAGCTATATCCTTCGACTATAGATGATTTCCAAGCAAAAACAAGTCCTAAACGAGAGTAAATCAGCTTCGAATGAAGGGGTTTTGAGCAAACTCGAATTTGCTCAACAAAAACCGAAATAAAAGTCAGAAAGATGGTCGATTTTACCTTAAATCCGGACGAAATCTAACATGCAATGATAGATTCGTGTAGAGCTCGACGATCTCTAACCGATGGCGTATAAATCACGAGAATCCGACGGATCGTTTGGGAGAAATTCCAGAGAGAAGTCAAATTGTAGAGAGAGAGAGAGAGAGAGAGAGTTCTAGTTTTCCAAACCAAGGAAATGAGGAGGTGATGCTCTATTTATAGAAAATAGAGAAAAATCAGATTTTCTACTGAATTTCCGGAATCGACCAACTTTTATTTCCATCAATCTGATTTGCATTTCAGATGCAAATAATAGCAAAGGAGTTCTAGATTTGCTATAATTGTCTTTTAGTCATATTTTTATTCATTTTAGTCCGTTTCGTCACTTTTAGTCTTTAATTTGTCAAGTAGCTGAATTTTTGATTATTAACTTTATTTCAGCTAATTTGGGGCAACTTTTCATAATTAATTATGACTTAATATAATTAACTATTTAAGATTCATGATTTCGGTTAATTACTAATATTTGGATAAAATTGCTTTATTATCCAAAGTCTGTTGCTGTAATTTGTATTTAATAAATTACGGGCTGTTACAATCTTCCCCAGTTAAATTGATTCCGTCCTCGGAATCGACTAAAACAGGAATAACTTCGGATACTTCTGCCTAATCTCGTCTTCTCGTTCCCAAGTTTGCGCAGATCCCTTATGGTATTTCCATTGAACTAACACCATTGGAATTTCCTTGCTGCGCAATTTCGAAACCTTATGATCGATTATACGCTCGGGCTCTTCTTCGTATCGCAATTGCTCATCAATTTGCACGTCTTTCCAAGGAATCACAGCTTCAGCGTCAGCTAAACACTTTCGAAGATTACTCACATGAAATACATCATGAATCCCAGTCATTTCGGCAGGCAGCTTTAATCTGTAGGCTTGCAATCCTATACGCTCGAGAATTTCAAAAGGACCCACAAATCGAGGGCTCAACTTCCCCCGTTTGCCGAACCTTACTATTCCTTTTCTTGGCGAGACCTTCAGCAACACTTTATCTCCAACTTCAAACGCAATTGGCTTACGTCTTCTATCGTGATACTTCTTTTGTCTGTCTTGAGAAGTCTGTATCCGCTGTCGAATCAATTGTAGCTGATCATCGGCTTCTTGCAAAATGGCTGGTCCTGAGATCGGGCGTTCACCTGTTTCCCTCCAACAGGTTGGAGTTCGGCATCGTCGTCCGTACAAAAGCTGATAGGGAGGCATACCAATAGTCGAGTGATAACTATTGTTATAAGCAAACTCCACAAACGGCAGGTGAGTATCCCAACTTCCACCGAGATCAATCACACAGGCACGTAACATATCTTCTAAGGTCAAAATCGTTCTCTCACTTTGCCCGTCGGTTTCTGGATGATAAGCGGCGCTCATCTTAAGTTCAGTTCCTAGTCCATTCTGAAAAGCCTTCCAAAAACGAGAAGTAAATCTGCTGTCACGGTCCGATACTATAGACAATGGCACACCATGTCTAGTCACGATTTCCTTTACGTACAATTCAGCTAACTTTTCGAGGCGTTCATCTTCACGTATGGGTAGGAAATGAGCTGACTTAGTAAGTCGATCCACTATTACCCATATAGAGTCATGATTCCGCTTTGTCCTGGGCAGCTTCGTCACAAAGTCCATGGTTATGTGGTCCCACTTCCATTCCGGGATTGGCAATGGTTGTAGTTCCCCATACGGCTTCTGATGTTCTGATTTGACTTGTAAACAAGTCATGCAATTTTCTACATATCGTCCTACATCCTTCTTCATTCCAGGCCACCAATATTCCGTCCTCAAGTCTTGATACATTTTAGTAGAACCAGGGTGTATCGAAAATTTCGACATATGAGCTTCCGACAGAATTTGATCACGAATACCTCCTAGTCTGGGAACCCATATTCTATCCATGAACCGCCTAAGACCACGATTATCAAGGGTCAGCTGGGTCACATATGTAACCATACGTTCAGATTTCAAGTTCTCATCCCGAATGGCTTCGGTTTGAGCGGCAATAATCGACTCAGGCAAGGCAGACTCCAAAACAACTGAAGTCAAAGCATAACATAGGGTATAATGGACTTGTCCGGTTTTGCGGCTTAGGGCATCTGCTACAATGTTTGCTTTACCTGGATGGTAAAGGATCTCACAGTCATAGTCTTTAATCAATTCCATAGATCGCCTTTGACGCATATTCAGCTCTTTTTGGTCAAATATATACTTCAGACTTTTGTGATCTGTATATAACTTGCATCTAGTCCCATACAGATAATGCCGCCAAATCTTCAATGCAAAAGTCACGGCTGCAAGTTCTAAATCATGCGTCGGATAATTCTTCCCATGCGCCTTTAGCTGCCTTGATGCGTAGGCAATTACTTTATCCCTTTGCATCAACACACAGCCTAATCCCATCTTAGAAGCATCACTATAGACTACAAAATCATCATTACCCTCAGGTAAGGCCAGAATCGGCGCTTCTACTAGCTTACGTTTCAGAGTCTCAAAGGCTCGATCTTGAGATTCATTCCATTCAAACTTAGCTTCTTTCTTCGTCAGACTGGTTAAAGGCACCGCAATCTTGGAGAAATCACGGATAAATCTTCGGTAATAGCCCGCTAAACCCAAGAAACTTCGAACTTCAGATACGTTTTTCGGTGCTTCCCACTTCTGAATCGCATCTACCTTCGATGGATCCACGGCTATTCCCTCACCCGAGACAATATGTCCTAAAAATTGCACCTGGCGTAACCAGAATTCACATTTGGAGAATTTTGCATAGAGTCGCTCCTTTCGTAACAATTCTAGCAATTCTCGCAAATGCTTCGCATGGTCAGATTCAGACTTAGAATAAATCAAGATGTCATCATGAAGACTATCACTGATTTATCCAGCATTGGTCTACATACCCTATTCATGAGGTCCATAAATGCGGCCGGGGCATTTGTGAGACCGAACGGCATTACTAGAAACTCAAAATGGCCGTAACGAGTACGAAATGCAGTCTTCGGTACGTCAGACTCAAATACCTTGAGTTGATGATATCCAGATCGGAGATCAATCTTTGAGAAGTAGCTAGCCCCTTGCAGTTGATCAAACAAGTCGTCAATTCTTGGCAGAGGGTATCGGTTCTTGATAGTTACCTTATTTAACTCCCGATAATCGATACACATGCGAAAGGTACCATCCTTCTTCTTAACGAAAAGAACCGGAGCACCCCAAGGAGAAGTACTCGGACGAATAAACCCTTTTTCCAATAATTCCTGCAACTGACTCATCATTTCCTTCATTTCATTCGGAGCAAGCCGGTAAGGAGCTTTCGCGATAGGAGCAGCACCCGGTACAAGGTCAATGTGGAATTCGATTTGACGATCTGGTGGCAAACCAGAGATGTCATCCGGGAATACGTCAGGGAATTCTTGGACTACAGGTACTTCAGACAAGGTCTTTTTAACTTCCTTAGCATCTATGGCATATGCTAAATAGGCGGAACAACCTTTGGTTAGACATTTTCGGGCTTTCATTACAGAAATGAGACCTAAATCCCGAGCCTTTCTGTCACCATAAACATAACGTTCACTTCCTTCGGGAGTTCTAATTCTAATTATCCTTTTAGCACAAAGGATTTCAGCATTGTTCATCATTAGCCAGTCCATTCCTATAATAACATCGAACTCTCTAATCCACATCGGTATCAGGTCAATGTCCGAGGAGAGGTCATCGATTACTAGCTTACAGGAACGAAAGACTCTATTCACAGTCACAAAATTCGAGCTAGCAGTTTCTATGTCTAAGGGTGCAGGTAACATTACAGGGGCAAAATCAAACTGTTTAGCAAACTTTTCAGACACATATGACAGATTAGAGCCAGAGTCAAATAGGATTAAAGCAGGCTTATCATTAACAAGAAATGTACCCGTGACGACGTCAGCAGTCTCTTTTGCCTCATCGGCTGTCATCTGAAAGGATCTCGGTTGATTCCTCGGAGCAGAGGAACCCTTGACTGATTGCTGAGGTGAAGATGCAGGCGGAGGAACAAATCGGGGTCGAGTACAGTCTTTAGCATGATGCCCCAACGTGATGCAGTTACGACAAGCCTCACTGCGCTTGGGACATTCTGACCTATCGTGACCGTTCTGTCTACAGCAGTAACATTTAACGAACGCAGGATCGCATTTCCCCTCATGAATTTGCTTGCAGCGAGGACAAGCAGGCTTTGCCGTCGAGGTCACAGCATACGACTTAGCTTTCTTGGAAGACTGCTTATCTCCCTTCTTCGAACTTTCACTCTCCTTTTCAGCTCTCTCAGATTTTTCCTTCTTATTAGATTTAGCAATAAAAGGACATGCGCGCTCAGGATAGATTTCAAGCTCACCTACCCTAGCAATTTCCACTGCCTCAATATAACTTCTCGGTCTGCCAGATTTCACAAACTTTCGAATTTCTCTATCCAAACCATCCACAAAAAGATCCCTTCGCCTTTCATCAGTGTCCACAGGATGATCGGATAACAGCGAGAGCCTGGTAAATTCCAGCTCATAGTCTGTTACTGATCTTGTACCTTGCTGAAACGATAGCAGGGTTTTCTCCATCTGGCGCTTAACATCCTGAGGGCAGTATTTCTCCTTCAGATGAATCTTGAATTGATCCCAAGTAATGGATTTCTCCATTGCATCAGACATGGGATTCGTAATTGACTTCCACCATCGACCAGCTCCATCCTCTAACATTCCCGTTGCAAACGTCACCTTATCTTCTTCATTACACTTGGAGAGTTTAAACACTTTCTCCACATTCGCGACCCAGTCCATAGCTTTAACAGGATCAGATGACCCCGCAAACGTACGAGCCCCACATTTCTTAAAATCAACAAATGTACACTCACGTCCTACCTTAACGTGATGGTCGGAAGAGTCAGTCTCACTTTCATCAGATGACACATGCCTATGTTTTATCTTTCGGACTTTCTTGGGCTTCGCTAACATCTCTTCCTTATACTTCAGTTCTAACTCCTGCAACTTAAGTTCTCGCAACCTAAGTTCTTCTTCACGGTGCTTAAAGTCAATTTCTCGCTGGTCTTCCTCACCAGATTGCATCACCGCTTTACCCTTAGTAAGCAAGTCTCTAATTTCCTTAAATCGGTCTTCAACCACCATATCAGTCTGTAATCGATTCCTATCCATCATAAGCTGCATCTGTCTACGATTATCCTCATTCAACTTATGAACGAGATCAATTAACTGAGCCTGCTGAGGAGGCACAGGGGTGGCAGTACTGCTTGAGTCATTAGCAGTATTTTCAGGGTCAGTGCCTAAATCCTCTACATGAACAGATTCTTTGTGTTGATCAGCTGCAGCATCAGCAGCTTTATCAACCCTTGAGGAACCGGCAACAGTCGGATTCTTATCAGCCATTGGCTGAAAATATATAAAGGAAATAACTATTATTTCCTGATTCAAATAAGCACAGTTCGAGTCATAATACTTACGTCAGATAATCACGTCTAAGTTCATAGATATGAAGGCAGTCAGTCAGGCACAAAGTCAAGTCAAAGTCAAGTCAGTATCAAGCAGTCAATCCCTCCCCCATCCTATCAGTCATCATTTGCCTATCTTAGGTCAAGTTGTGTGGGTAGTCCTTTACTAATTAAGTTACCCTAGGCCTCGGTGACTTGTTCGGGAATTCAGACTCACATAGTCCATACCATACCAGTAGTTTAAGTATCGGGTGGCAAATCCGATGATTAAACCGCTGCTCTGATACCAACTTTGTAACATCCAAGTTACCACAAACAGTACACGTCATAATATTTCATTTCATTAAGTAATAAATATTACTAATTGTTTGATACCACAGGTCCATCAGCCTGAATACTTAATTACAACAATAAGTTAAAGATCAAATGGTGGTCTAAACTAGCTTCTAAATCTTCAATCAGAGTGCGGAAGACTGAACAAGCTACCCGAGACCGCATCATCTTTTCAAAATAAGCTTCAGCAAAAAGTCCAAAAGTCTGCTATTCATCAAATGTCCAGATTCACTTAGCCTGGGACGGACTACCTGCTATGGTCTTGCCCTTATCAGCTTTTCCTGAAAAAGAGTTGTCATGACAGAGTAAGCTAACAATGCTTAGTGAGTAAACAGAGTTCCATTAGTTACCACACACACATAACATACTATCAGCTCCTGTCGGCAAGTCACTACGTCAGAGACGGCAAAAAGGTTGGGAGACAACCCAGTTTGTATTCCCCTGTGTAAGGCCTAAGCCCTACGGGAAATGTATGGAAACAAGTCAAATAGGAAAGGAATCTGCAGAATTCCCTCCTGTGAATGGAGATCTCACATTCGGTCCTGTCGGATAATGCAGTATGCAGCGGCAAGTATATCAACAGTCAAGTAAGCAGTAAGCATGATAAGTATTTACATAAAATGTAAAAGTGAACATGCAATCAAGGCAATTCAAGTGTCTAGCTTCAGTAATGTCAAAAGTACGTTTCTATGATACAATATAGTATTAAAGAAACATGCAGCAACAATCGGAAGTTTCCATACAGTCGATGACATTCACCAATAAGTATCGAAATATATGCAAGTAATTAATGAAATCTGTCACTCACAGTGGTCCGTAGTCAGATAATGCTTAACGAATTAAGCGGTTCAGTTTACTCTGTCAAATCGACGGTTTCCTGCAGTTCAGTTTCAAGTCTGGCATATTAATGTCAAGTCTGTAACATGATCTATCCATATAACCCTAGTTATATAATTCGGTTATTGTCAATTCTGGCTGTCGAGTCTGAGGTAGTTCCTATCGTCCCAAGGTGAGTCTATTCTTATCAGATTAATACGATCCATCTAATTACAGATGTATATATGGCCTTGAAACAAAGCCAAACGTATTACTTAGCAAGGTGAAACATGACATACATATTCTAAGGGTTCGTACAGAGTCTGTTAATTTATTTGTGCATAATATAGTTATGCATCTTGAACTTGTGAGTTTTACCATAATCCAAGGACACTTTCAATTAAAATAAGTTGTTTAATAACTTAATCTGATTTAGGAATTTATATTTTTGACTTGGAATTAAACCAGATTCAAATATAGGGAGACAGATTCGAATAGCCTTATTTCGAATCTATGGAGATAGATTCGAACTAGGCATAGATTCTAGGATAGATTCGAACTAGGCATAGATTCTAGGGAGTTAGATTCGAAATCAGCATCCCTTCGAGTCTAGGGATTAGATTCGAAACCATAACCCTTCGAATCTAGGGGTTAGATTCGAAAATATCACACATTCGAGTCTAAACAAGGATTTTTCGAATCTGTTCTTCATGTTCAACGTTTTTTTCCAGGTTTTAGCTACTAAACATGAACATAAATGACGGAAAAATAGATACTAACCTTCGTCCAAGCTATATCCTTCGACTATAGATGATTTCCAAGCAAAAACAAGTCCTAAACGAGAGTAAATCAGCTTCGAATGAAGGGGTTTTGAGCAAACTCGAATTTGCTCAACAAAAACCGAAATAAAAGTCAGAAAGATGGTCGATTTTACCTTAAATCCGGACGAAATCTAACATGCAATGATAGATTCGTGTAGAGCTCGACGATCTCTAACCGATGGCGTATAAATCACGAGAATCCGACGGATCGTTTGGGAGAAATTCCAGAGAGAAGTCTGATTGTAGAGAGAGAGAGAGAGAGAGAGAGAGAGTTCTAGTTTTCCAAACCAAGGAAATGAGGAGGGGATGCTCTATTTATAGAAAATAGAGAAAAATCAGATTTTCTACTGAATTTCCGGAATCGACCAACTTTTATTTCCATCAATCTGATTTGCATTTCAGATGCAAATAATAGCAAAGGAGTTCTAGATTTGCTATAATTGTCTTTTAGTCATATTTTTATTCATTTTAGTCCGTTTCGTCACTTTTAGTCTTTAATTTGTCAAGTAGCTGAATTTTTGATTATTAACTTTATTTCAGCTAATTTGGGGCAACTTTTCATAATTAATTATGACTTAATATAATTAACTATTTAAGATTCATGATTTCGGTTAATTACTAATATTTGGATAAAATTGCTTTATTATCCAAAGTCTGTTGCTGTAATTTGTATTTAATAAATTACGGGCTGTTACACAAGCCCTTCCTCACCAGGCTTTGGGGCACTTTTTGCCCTTTTGCCTGATATTTTGGATTTTGCAGCAGGAGCAACAACTGGATCAACCTCCATTGCTGGAGGTCCTTCAAGCAAACCCCAACAACCTCATCTTTGGAGTAGTGAGAGGAGGCTCGTTGGCTCGAACAGATCTATGAAAAACCTTATTCCCAGTAACTGGAAAAATGACTAAATCCATAAGAGGTTGAGAGTAGTATTTCTTCACCACAAACATCCTAAAAAATGAGACTTAAGAAATGTGGGTACCTGACAGATGGCGACCTTGTTTCTCGTTCCACAAAGGAACACAGATTATCAAAAATCCATTTTGCCATGTTGAGATTGGACCCGTCAATGAACTGGATGGCAGTTTGAGTCTCATCCCTACTGAGTTAGTCAACGATCCAACCTTGATGCTCAAACACATCACAATACAGCTAACAAATAGTTATATGTGGGAACAAGATCCATTATATGCAAAGTTTTCCTAGTCTTTGACACCACAACATCTCAAAAGATCCTCCATGTTTTGATCTTCAGGTTGTGGCCTGTCATGCTTGTCCATAATTGGGAGTTGAAGAGTAGCTGTCAATGTGACTCGTGTGATCTTACCAACTTTTGTGTTGTTAAGAATGGTTCCACTGATGGTCTTGGTAGCATCATCATAAGAACATGTATACCAGAACTCATACATCATTTCACGGTACATAACCCTGGGAGCAGAAGTCATTTCATAGTGATAGAGGGTGTGCTTTTATGAATTCCACCATTGGTTCATATCCCTTACCAGCACATGATTTGGGAATGTTCAAGTTGCATTATAGTTTATGGATTTCAAGACTAGTTTTGTTTTGACAGATGGGTGTCCCAAGGAGACTGGGACAAGGGGATGAGTGATTTTAGTAGGTGAGGAAGCTATTTGAGAGAGTGATGATGAAGTTGAACATTGAATACACAAAGTATTGTTATAGTGGGAGACTATGTTCAGGAGGTATGGGAGTTAGGGTTCGTAATTAAAGAGGATGATGGAATAGTAACGATAGGTATTCATAGGGTTTGAATTTGAAAGGTTTTGGAGAGAGAAATGAGCGGTTGATTTGAAAGGTAATTGCTTACAGAACGTAACTATGAACACCTTAGCACGTTTGTCAAACGCACTAGCCCCATTTGCTAATCTCTTAGATACGTATCAAAAATATTTTCCATAGGTAATTAAGTTTATCTAAAATATAATTTAAATAATTTACGTGTAAAGAAATGTTAATGGAAAGATGTTGTTCAAAGTTGTTCTGATGTGGTATTGTTAAAACTGTTC
Organism: Centrapalus pauciflorus; assembly: GCA_020465985.1. Taxonomy (NCBI): domain Eukaryota; kingdom Viridiplantae; phylum Streptophyta; class Magnoliopsida; order Asterales; family Asteraceae; genus Centrapalus; species Centrapalus pauciflorus. The sequence goes on along the minus strand of JAANYP010007814.1, from coordinate 58,553 downwards.
AATATGTAACCTGTTGATGAAACCTGTCGAGTTATATTTAACAGATTTTATTTACAAACCTCTTTATGATAGGAATAGGTTACAACACTTGTAGTGATACAAGACAGGTTTTAGATTGAATAGGTTCATCATTAAGACATCATGACAGGTTTAACAAAGAAACAATAAGTTTTAAAACATGTTACCAATAAATGAGAAGAATATGCATGTAACCTTTGAACATCCATGACACTTAGTCACTTTTGTTTAACATTCCTAGCTTACAGACAAGAGTTGTAAAATTATTTCATTAAGTGGTTTCGTGAAAGTCTCTGCAAGCTAGTATTCTGTAGGACCAAAAGATAGTTTAACATTACCTTTTTTGGATATGATCCCTTATGAAATGATGGCTGACCTCAATATTCTTTGTTTTGGAATGGAACACTAGGTTGTTGGATATTCCTATGGCAGTGGTGTTGTCACACAGTATAAGAATTTTCCTATACACCAACCCATAACCTTCAAGTTGATGTTGCATCCAAAGAATTTGGCCACAGCAGCTTCCAGCAATAATGTACTCAGCTTCAACAGTAGAAGTAGACACTGAGTTTTGTTTCTTAATGCACCAACTTATCAACTTTCCACCATGGAGTTGACACCCTCTGGTTGTGCTTTTTCTGTCTAACCTGCTGCCTGTAAAATGAAAATCTGTATATCCAATTAAGTCATGGCCTGAATCTTTGGGATACCAAAGACCGAAACTTGTTGTACCTTTTGAGGTACCTATATATTCTTTTTACAACTACAAATGAGAGCTTTGGGGTTAGCCTGAAATTTAGCACATAAACATGTTGCAAACATTATATCAGGTCTAATAGCTGTCAAGTATAGTAAGATCTCAATCATACTTTTGTAGGCTGTTACGGAAACAACTTTTCCACAAGTATCCGCAACCAATTTAGCATTGGTTACCATTGGTGTTTTAATGGGTGAACACTAATCAAACATAAACTTTTTCAAGTGATCAAGTGTATATTTTCTTTGTTTATGAAAATGGCATTTGAATTTCGTTTAACTTGCAATCCTAGAAAGAAAGTTAGTTCACGCATCATGCTCATTTCATACTTAGATTTCATGAGCAATGAAAAATCCTTTCAAAATTGTTCTTTAGTATAACCAAATATAATGTCATCCACATATATTTAGACAAGACTTATATCAGATTTCACTTTCTTCATGAATAAAGTAGTATCCACTTTACCTCTGGTATATCCATTGTTCATTAGAAATTCAGTAAGAGTGTCAAATCAGGCTTTGGGGGCTTGTTTGTGTCTATATAAAGCTTCGTCCAACTCATAGACATAACTTGCATGTTGTTCATCCTCAAAACCTAGGGGCTACTTGAAATAGACATCTTCTTGCAGTTTCCCATTTATAAATGCACTCTTAACATCCATTTGGAATGCCTTCATGCTCTTATAAGCAGCATGGGCAAGAAACATACGGATTGCTTCAAGCCTGGCCACAAGAGAAAATGTTTCATCATAGTCTATACCGTCCTCTTGTCTATACCATTGAGCAACCAGTCTTGCCTTAATTCTGAAAACATGCCCTTGCTATTCCATCTTATTCTTGAACACCCACTTTGTGTCAATGATTGTTTTTCATTTAGGCATAGGGACCAATTTCCATACTTTGTTTCTCTCAAAAAAAACGGATTGGTTTCTTCTTGCATGTCAGTGATCCAATTGGCATCCTTCAAAGAATTATCAATCTTCTTTGGCTCCATTAGTGACACAAAACTTGAGAACATACAGAAGTTTCCAAGTCTGTCGATCCTTGTTGCACACCTTTATTGATGTCATCAATGATTTGCTCATTGGGGTGACACTTGATCCACACAGGATCCTGTTTCAATAAGGATTCTCCTTGGTCTTAATCATCTGTGTTGTCATCAACAGGTCTTGTAGAACATTCTCCTTGCTCACCAAACAAATTGGCACCTTGACCCTGTTCAGTTGTTGATGAAGTATTACCAATGTTGAACATATCATTTGAAGATTCAGGATAATCAACATTGATTAGTGATGGGCATGAAATAGTGATTAAGTCAGCACATTCATTTATACAGGGCGGGCCTATATAATAATCATCATGTCCATCTTTGGAAACAAGTTCCACTCTGGATGAAGTGGAAGCTTTTGAGTCATCAGCCTTGGGGTGTAGAAGGTCATTGATAGATTCATCAACTACCTTTCTCATAAGGTTGTATACTATGTAGACTTTGGAGATTGCAGAATAACCAACAAACACACCTTAATCAGCCTTTGCTGTAAACTTGGCAAGATGATCCCTTTAATTAAGAATGAAACAATGACATCCAAACACATGGAAAATGCTTATATATTTGGCTTCCTCCCTTTGTGTAGTTCATAAGAAGTCTGATTAAACCTTTTTACCACTAAGGATCTGTTTTGTGTTAAGAAGGCAGTATTAACAACATTAACTCAAAATGTTGAAGGTAAACCTGATGCACAAAGCATTATTCTAACAGCTTCAATCAGAGTTATATTCCTTCTCTCAGCAACTCCATTTTGTTGTGGGGTTCTGACAGCAAAGAGGTTTTGTGAGATCCATCTTTCTTCATAGAAGTCTTCAAGTGTACTATTTATTACAGTGATCACTTCTAAGCTGCTTGATCTGGGTAGAATTACGAACCTCCATCTTTTTTATGTATCTAATAATCTCTCTTGCAGCTTCTCCTTTGGTCTTCAGAAAGAACACCCATGTGTACCAGGAGAACTCATCCATCATTACTAAAGTGTTTCTTCTACCTCCTAGACTTGAGACATTGACAGGTCCAAACAAGTCCATATGGATCAGAAAGAGAGGGGAATCAATAGAGAAATTATGTTTGGATTTAAAAGATGACTTCTTTTGTTTACCCTTCTCACAGGCTAAGGGGAGTTTATCTTTAAGAAAGGTCATAGAAGGGTTACCCACTCTTTCTTACAGAGTTTTTTGATATTCTTGAAGTTCAGGTGTGATAGTTTTTTGTGCCATAACCAATTAAAATCTGCATTAATTTTAGAGAGAAAACAAATTGTTGTTGATTGATTAGCAGATTTCATGTATACATTGTATACACCTTTCTTTCTTTATGAGCACAACCTTGCCTTGAGGATCTAATATGTATCCAAGGTGCTCAAAAAGTTAACCTTGTAGCCGACATCACACAGCTGACTTAGGTTCACAAGGTTATGTTTTAGCACATAGGCTACTTTGTTGAATATTGCAGCATCAGCTTGAAGAGTACCATACCCTTCTGTAGATCCTTGGACATTATCTCCAAAAGTGACCTTTAGGCCTTGTTCAGGCTTAAGGTCACTTAGCAGATCTTTGCAACCTATCATCTGGCCAGTGCAGGCAGCTACTTTCCAAATGCCATTTTTGATTGGGTTGCTTCACCTACATGGTGTCAAAAGGAAACATTAGTTTTTAGGTGAATCCATCACAAAGATGGGTTCATCATCTTCATCAATCATTGTTGATGGACCACTCAGTCCAATGTTAATGTCTCGTATGAGTACAATGTCTATTTTGACACTTTCCTCATTGACATTGTTGCTTTCAACACTGCTTGGTTGAACAATGTTGGACTCAACAACATCAATAGGACTAATGTCCACTGTTGCATGACAGTCTTTGGGCATGTGAGTTTTTCTTATACTCATGTAGCATTTTCTCTATTTAGGTTTCTTGGAAGAACTGCCAAAACAAATTCTGGATTTTCAGAATTAGTCTTCTCAACAAGATTTGAAAGCTACTGCATTGTATGAAAAAGACTAAGTCCTTTGTAAGATTACATGTTTCTAAACAGCTCAAGAATGATATTGAATTTTTCTTTATTGGTCATTGAGCAGGTTTTACTTGAGGACACATGTCACACCCCGTTACCCCGGTTGGCAACGTAACGTGACGTCGCGGAAGCATAACCATAATCATAACGAACAACCACTATATGGACGTTTTCAAAATACATCGTTAAAACTTTAAAATATAGCAATGTTTTACATAGTCTGATATGAAGAAAAGAAGTTCGCACAATACAGAGATTTAATTACATAATTAAAGTATCCTAAATAATGCAGCTAAATCTCCGTTAATTATGAATATGCATGCGACTCCATGGATGCGGAAGCTTGAAAGTAAATACGTCCGAAGGCACACTTGCCTTAATTTCCTGAAAATACATGCTAAAATACGTCAACAAAAAATTGTAGGTGAGCTCATAGGTTTACACGTAAATCTGACTTGTATGGACAACAACAGTAGAGTTTGAATTTATAAAATCATAAATTCCATGTTATGTATTACATATAAACTATCATGCAACCGAAGCTTAATTAAAATGAGTCTGCCCTGTGCAGTATTCCCATACGTAATACCGTGTGTTAAATATATATGCACTCGCTGTTAGCCGACCCAAACTAACCCGAATGGGGGACATGACTCCCAATAGATCTATCCACAATATATTCACGCTTACAAATAAATGCAATTAACGGTTCATGATATAAGGGCGGATGGAACCGCATGTGTAATACATAATAGAAAAGAAGTTGTTTTCGTGTCCATATAAAAACGAAGCACGTATATCAACCCCAAAGCATAACATTGTTAAAATAGGGGCTATGAGAACTCACCGAACATGTGATGGCAAAAACGAGAGTAAAATGCTATTTAGCGTAATTTGATGGATGATGCACCCGGTGAGTTTAATCGAGCCCTAAATGATAATAGGGACTTAATATCTCTAATATATGATAATATATATATTTACAAATTTTTATGTCTTAAATCACCCAACATTACAAGTTTATAAATAAAACCCGCTTAAAACGTCAAATATATATATATATATATATATATATATATATATATATATATATATATATATATATATATATATATATATATATATATATATATATATATATTTTTTTTCGGAGGTTTTTCGGCCTACTTTGAGGTTGTTTTTGACCAATCTCCAAAACGTTTTAGGCTTTGGTTTTCTAGGACATTAAACTACTTTATACATAGGATTTTTAGAATAAAGAGCGGCCATTTTCGAGATGTTTAGGTTAGGGAAAAAGCTTGTTGAAAACCCTATGTTGGCCATTTTTGAGCTGTCAAACTTTCGGTTTCCCAAATAATTTCTAGAGGTCTTAAACTCCAAAATAAATTATGAAACCTTCCAGATCTATAGTTAAGACATAGATCTAACGTTTGAGACAAGAATCTACTCATTTCGTTAAGTTATTTTAGTTATGATTTTTCAAAGTCGATACAAATTTTCTGCCGAAAATCTGTAGTTTATAAACTTGAAATAACTTATGATTCTTGTTGTATATTAAAAGACTACTTGTATACAAGTTATAAAACACATATATATTACTTTTTTTCATAATATTAACACTTTTATGATGTGTTCATATATTCATAAACACATTTAAAGAAACAACTTAACAACAAAAACTAGAAATTTATAAACTTGAGTCTTTATCAAACTTGTTGTTGTTGGTGATTATATATATTATGCAAGACTTATATAAACATAAATGTATGATGAAATAAGCTAATATTCACTTACTTTGAAGTATTTAGAGTATGATTTTGAGTAGAAGTTGAAATCTTTGCAAAATATGCACCAAGAACACTTGAATTTCTTGAAGAACACTTGAAAGAAGATGGGTTGTAGTGTGTGTGTGTGATGGAGCCGGATTTAGAGAGAGAGAGATAGAAGAGTTTTTGGTGTGATTAAGATGAATGAAATGCTTCTCTATTTATAGATGAAATTTGGTCTTTCAAATGATGAAAGGCATGTGATGAAAAGGTAGAGTGCACTTTTAAACAAAATGATGGTGTTTAAAGTGAATATGACTTATGTAATAAAATATTAAAGTCAACCTCTAAAAAGGCACCCCTATAGGGCCGGCCATTACATGTATTTTACATGTATTTTCATTTTTTTTGTATAAAAGTATTTAGAAATGTATACTTGTATTTCCCTTTTCTTGTAATTTCATAAATACTTTTGGATGCATTGTTTTAATGAATTGTTTTAGTCTTGCATAATTAATGTTAAGTAATTGTATTAGTGTATGATTAGTATCACTAATCATAATTAAATTATATACTTAGTTGAATTAATCCCTCATATCGTAAATCGATCGGATTAATTGATTTCCCCGATTAATCGCACCGATAAATTTGATTCTAATTGAGTTGAATTTTTCTAATAACATTGTTAATCACCTTGATTAATTTCTAATGACCACTGATTAGATTATAATTGGCTATTAAATACAGATTAGGTCATTGTTGTAACCTGGTTTAGTGTCGGATGTTACAGTCTCCCCCTGTTAAGGGAATTTCATCCCGAAATTAGCTCGTGTTCTCCACTGCATGAGTATTTGAGAACAGATGAGGGTATTTTTCTCGGAACTGGTCTTCGCGTTCCCACGTAAACTCAGGACCTCGCTTAAAGTTCCATCTGACTTTTATTATCGGGATCCGGCTGTGTTTTAGTTTCTTGACTTCTCGGTCCATTATTTCTACAGGTTTCTCAATGAAGTTCAACTTATCATCTAATTCTAGCTCGTCCATGGGTATAACGAGTGATTCATCAGCCAGGCACTTCTTAACATTGGACACGTGGAAGGTATTATGAACGTTACTAAGCTCTGGGGGCAGATCGAGTCGGTAAGCTACCGGACCAATCCTTTTGGTGTTCTTGAATGGTCCGATATAACGAGGATTGATTTTTCCTCGTTTCCCAAAACGGATTACGCCTTTCCAAGGTGAGACTTTCAACATTACTTGATCTCCCTCTTGAAATTCCAAATCCTTCCGTCGAACATCTGCATAATTTTTCTGTCGATCCCGCGCGATCTTTAATCGGTTACGAATCTGGGCTATCTTTTCTGTAGTCTCTTGGATGATCTCGGGTCTAGTAACCTGACTATCTCCTACTTCAGCCCAACAAAGTGGTGATCGACACTTTCGCCCATAGAGTGCCTCGAACGGAGCGGTCTTAATACTCGAGTGATAGTTGTTGTTATTAAAAAACTCGACTAATGGCAGGTGCCTATCCCAACTTTTGCCAATGTCGATAACACATGCCCTTAGCATGTCTTCCAAAGTCTGAATCGTCCGTTCACTCTGACCATCCGTTTGCGGGTGATAGGCTATGCTCATATCTAGACGTGTACCCAGTGCTTCTTGCAACGATTGCCAAAATCTTGATGTGAACCTGCTGTCCCTGTCTGATATAATTGATACTGGCACTCCATGCCTTGAGATGACTTCTTTAAGATAGATTCGTGTTAACTTATCCATCTTATCAGTCTCCTTGATTGGCAGGAAGTGTGCGGTCTTGGTAAGTCGATCCACAATCATCCAAATAGTGTCATAACCTCCAGAAATCTTTGGCAACTTTGTGATGAAGTCCGGGTGATGTTCTCCCACTTCCACTGGGGTATTTCTGGTTGTACTAACAATCCTGATGGTTTCTGGTGCTCAGCCTTAACTTTCAAACACGTTAAGCACTTGCTGACATATGTAGCAATGTCAGCCTTCATGTTTTACCACCAGTACATTCCCTTCAAGTCGTGGTACATCTTATCTGACCCCAGATGAATAGCATATCTTGTTTTATGCCCTTCATCCATGACCAGCTTCCTTACTCCTCCGAATTTTGGTAGCCAAATTCTACCGATGAAGTACCGACATCCATCTGGCTTGATTTCAAACTGCTTATCCATTCCTCTCAAGGCTTCATCCAGTAGATTACCCTCCTTGACTGCTTCTTCTTGTGCCTCGCGGACTTGAGAGTTTAGGTTTGACTGTATAGTCATGACCAAAGCTCGGACCCTCAAAGGTTTAACTCGTTCCTTTCGATCGGCTCAGGGCATCAGCTACAACATTCGCCTTCCCCGGATGATAACGAATCTCGCAGTCGAAATCGCTAAGCAGCTCAACCCAATGATGTTGCCTCATATTTAACTCTTTCTGGTTCAGAATATGCTGAAGGCTTTTATGGTCTGTGAACACCGTGAGACATTTTTTCTGCTATCAAGGTCCATGCATAGTCTTTTAGTTAGTTACAAAATATTTTCAAAATCAGTAAAACTTAAGTGCAGCTATAGTCTAGGGTACTAATGTAACCAAGATCACTATAACTATGGCTCTGATACTAATTTGTCACACCCCGTTACCCCGGTTGGCAACGTAGCGCGACATCGCGGAAGCATAACCATAATCATAACGAACGACCACTATATGGACGTTTTTAAAATACATCGTTAAAACTTTAAAATATAGCAATGTTTTACATAGTCTGATATGAAGAAAACAAGTTCGCACAATACAGAGATTTAATTACATAATTAAAGTATCCAAAATAATGCAGCTAAATCTCCGTTAATTTTGAATATGCATGCGACTCCATGGATGCGGAAGCTTGAAAGTAAATACGTCCGAAGGCACACTTGCATTAATTTCCTGAAAATACACGCTAAAATACGTGAACAAAAAATTGTTGGTGAGCTCATAGGTTTACACGAAAATCTGACTTGTATGGACAACAACAGTAGAGTTTGAATTTATAAAATCATAAATTTCATGTTATGTATTACATATAAACCATCATGCAACCGAAGCTTAATTAAAATGAGTTTGCCCTGTGCAGTATTCCCATACGTAATACCGTGTTTTAAATATATATGCACTCGCTGTTAGCCGACCCGAACTAACCCGAATGGGGGACATGATTCCCGATAGATATATCCACAATATATTCACGCTTACAAATAAATGCAATTAACGGTTCATGATATAAGGGCGGATGAAACCACATGTGTAATACATAATAGAAATGAAGTTGTTTTCGTGTCCATATAAAAACGAAGCATGTATTTCAACCTCAAAACATAACATTGTGAAAATAGGGGCTATGAGGACTCACCGAACTTGTGATGGCAAAAATGAGCGTAAAATGCTATTTAACGTAAGTTGATGGATGATGCACCGGGTGAGTTTAATCGAGCCCTAAATGATAATAGGGACTTAATATCTCTATAATGTCTTAAATCACCCAACATTCAAGTTTATAATAAAACTTAAAACGTCAAGTTTATATATATATATATATATATATATATATATATATATATATATATATATATATATATATATATATATATATATAAATAATTTTCCAGCTTTTCTGAGGTTTTTCGGCCTACTTTGAGGCTGTTTTTGACCAAGCTCCAAAACGTTTTAGGCTTTGGTTTTCTAGGACATTAAACTACTATATACAAAGGATTTTTAGAATCTAGAACGGTCATTTTTCGAGGTGTTTAGGTTGGGGAAAAAGCTTGTTGAATACCCTATGTTGGCCATTTTTGAGCTGCCAAACTTTCGGTTTCCCAAATAATTTCTGGAGGTCTTAAACTCCAAAATAAATTATGAAAACTTCCAGATCTATAGTAAAGACATAGATATAACTTTTGAGACAAGAACCATGTCAGTCATTTGAGAAAGAGTCTAGCAGATGAAAGAGAAGTGCAGATACCACATGGTACTCATTTCGTTAAGTTTTGAATTAGTTATGATTTTTCAAAGTCGATATAAATTTTCTGCCGAAAATCCGCAGTTTATAAACTTGAAATAACTCATGATTCTTGTTGTTTATTCAAAGACTACTTGTATACAAGTTATAAAACACATATATTACTTGTTTTCATAATATTAACACTTTTATGATGTGTTCATATATTCATAAACACATTTAAAGAAACAACTTAACAACAAAAACTAGAAATTTATACACTTGAGTCTTTATGAAACTTGTTGTTGTTTTATATATATTATGTAAACATAAATGTATGATGAAATATGCTAGTATTCACTTATTTTGAAGTATTTAGAGTATGATTTTGAGTAGAAGTTGAAATCTTTGCAACATATGCACCAAGAACACTTGAAAGAAGATGGGTGTGGTGTGTGTGTGTGTGATGGAGTCGGATTTAGAGAGAGAGATAGAAGAGTTTTTGGTGTGATTAAGATGAATGAAATGCTTCTCTATTTATAGAAGAAATTTGGTCTTTCAAATGATGAAAGACATGTGATGAAAAGGTAGAGTGCACTTTTAAACAAAATGATGGTGTTTAAAGTGAATATGACTTATGTAAAAAAATATTAAAGTCAACCTCTAAAAAGGCACCCCTATAGGGCCGGTCATTACATGTATTTTTATTTTTTTGTATAAAAGTATTTAGAAATGTATTCTTGTATTTTCCTTTTCTTGTAATTTCATAAATACTTTTGGATGCATTGTTTTAATGAATTGTTTTAGTCTTGCATAATTAATGTTAAGTAATTGTATTAGTGTATGATTAGTGTCACTAATCATAATTTAATTATGTACTTAGTTGAATTAATCCCTCATATCGTAAATCGATCGGATTAATTGATTTTCCCGATTCATCGCACCGATGAGTTTGATTCTAATTGAGTTGAATTTTTCTAATAACATTGTTAATCACCTTGATTAATTTCTAATGACCACTGATTAGATTATAATTGGCTATTAAATACAGATTAGGTCATTGTTGCTAACCTGGTTTAGTGTCGGATGTTACAACACACTTCCTGAAATGTTTTTAGAAACACTTTCCTTTCCCTTTTTAGGTGGACAGAGATCAAAAATAGTGATTTTTACCATTTTTAGTCAATCCAAGTTTTTGGAGAACTTGTTTCCAAACTTCTCAGGCTGGCCAATGGTTTTACCTTTGCTTTTGTTGAGATTGATGATCCATGCACACTGTTAGTTGCATAATCATTGTGTTTGGTTTTACAATAGACTTACTTTAATTTAAAACCAACTTGCCACTATGTTTTGAATGCTTATTTTGACGCATATTTGGGTTTCCTGTCACATGAGACTTACCCTTGTTAAAGGCATGTTCTGTTCCTTTAGAATAATTATTTTCAAAGTATTTAGCATTATATGGTGGTAATTGTTTTGCCACCAGTCTTAACTTCAGAACATGTTTTTCCAATAGTTTTGACAGTGTTGACAATACGCTTGACAGTGTTACGACAAAGCTGTTCATGTAGAAGTGGTAAATATACATCAGTGGAGCTTGATGTAGAAATTATCTAAAACTCATGCTTCACAACACCTTCACATGAATTGTTAGTGTTTTGAGGCCTAACAAACCTGTTTGTAGAAATCATTTCTTAATTTATATTTTGAATAAATGTACTTGGAAGCTCACAAAGTGTGGAAAGATTTGATTCCAGATTGTTGATCGCAACAATTGAAGCCGTTGTATCAATGTCTCCTCCAAGAAATGCTTGTACTTGAGCAGGATTCTGCTCATTAATACATTGAGTAACTCTTTTAGCAGAATAGCACCAAGAGTCTACAATTCTTTGGAGTTGGGAATACTTTAAGTTTGATTCTCTTTTCTCTTCTAATAAAACATAATTAATGTGTTTTACTTCATCAAGTTCAGTTTTCATCTTATGTAAACTGTCTAATTCATTAGATTTAGTTTCAATTTCAGTTTTTAATTTAGAAATTAAAGACATTAAGATGTTCAGTTTTTCAACAACAGGTTTGAGATCACTTAGCAAGTAATCAAACATTATCTCTTTTTCATCAAGACTGTAATCCTTAGCAAGTTTTATACCTTGTACATCATGGTGGGATTCCACTTTTCAAGAGAACTTAGGGCCTCAATTTCTGCAAGGTCCTGTTTGAAATTGCTAGGTGAAGGAGCTTCATCATTGGCTACAAAGGAGTTGATGTCCTCTTTATCAGATTACGAGTCAGACTCTTCCCAATCACATGTTTATGCCATCAATCCCTTCCTCATGTTGGTAGCAACAAAGTCTTCCAGTTTCTTCAATATAGCCATGGCTATGAGGTTTGGATGAAGAGGCCACCGCTTTGGACACACAGTCTGCAGCTATATAACCAACTTTGCCACATTTGTAGCACTAAGCTTTACTCTTATAAAACGTTTTCTTTTTTATAACACTTGATTTCCTTAACAACATCTTCTTTCCAAACAACATTTTCTTGTTGAACCATTTGACAAGCATAGCAATGGTTTGCTAATCATCAAGTTAATCAACATTTCATCCTCTTCCTTAGACATAGCTTTTAAGTCTTCAAGAGTATAAATCGATCATTATTTGTGAAAACATCACTAGTCTGATTCACAGGTTGTCTTACTTCAGCCACTAAGGCTAATCCGTACTTAGATATCTCAAAGGCATTTTTTTTTTGTTACCTTGACTATTCATCATTGAGCAAAGATCCATACAGGTTTACAAGATCCATACTCTTGATAGTTCCTGAGTTTCTGAGTATGGATGAAAAGTAGTTCTATTCTTCACGTAGAATACCCAAGAACTTGTTCACCAGGGTAAGATTGTCTTTAGTGATCCCAACAACATTAAGATCATTCACTAGAGCAATAAACCTAGTGAGGTTTCAGTAAGACCTTTAGCCTTGCAAAGAATAGCTCATATTGTCTAATAAGAAAGTAAATCTTGTTATTCAGGGTGATAGTAGGACCATCATAAACTGTAGACAAAGTGTCCCACATCTCTTTAGCTGTCTTAATCTTCTCCACCTGTTTGAACACATCATCAGGTAGAGATATCACCAAGTTGTTCCTTGGTTTGTATCAAGAGCAACTAATATCTTATCTTCTTCAGACCTTTGAGCTCCTTCTTTTTCAACAGTCTTTACCTCAAGTTCAACACCTTCAGTGGTAGGATTGATGGTTGAAATAGTTGTTGGAACATAGGGACCTTCCATTACAACTTTTGAAAGTTGAACATCCAAGTTCTCTAGATAAAGTATCATCCTACATTTCCAGCCAGAGAAGTTTTGATGATTAAACTTGAGAGGTTTGGCCCTAGAGCCATTGTCATACTAGAATTAGGAGGAATTTGGAGTAGTGTTGTCCATGCTGGGAGTATATGAAGTAATATGAGAGATATTAGAGTTAACACACACTCTAACTGCTCTGATACCAGTTGTAGGTCCTAAAAGTTAGCCTAAGTATCTCAGGAAAAGACTATAGAGGGAGGGTGAATACAGTCAAGTTAAAATCACACAGATTTTCTCAATGTTTGTATGTTTATATTATGAAGTATGTTAAATTTACAAACAAGTTTGGATTGCGAAAAGGTCCAAACTGAGATGACAAAAATTAACAACAAATTACACTAGCCTAAGACACACTTAAATAGTTACAAGACACTACTGAACATCTTTAGGAATACTGAACAGGTTTGGGGAATTATACTTTAAGAACAGCTTAGACACACTAGCTTTTTTACTCAAGTTGAAGTAGAAGGTGTGTACATGAAAAACAACACAATTTCTATTGGCACTCAAGTTCTTCAAATTGCTCTCACACCTTTTCTTTCCTTGGAAGCTTCTCTCATATAGTCACACAAAGAATCCTTGTGAAGCTTCTTTATTGGTTGTAGAGAAACACAGGAATGTATCAGAAAGAGACAAGCTTACTTTTCTACACCAGGACACGACTGATAAAAGTGATTTTGTCCTCCTGTTGGAGAATCTTTGTCTTTTCTTTTTAGGAATGTGACCTATTTTATGCATTGTTTTGATATTGACATAGATACGTTTTCCAAATAATCACTCTGCAATACTCATCAGTAAGTATCATTCATAGTCCTTGGAGTGTTGACTCTGTTTGTTCTATTTTGTACATTTGGCTCCAGACTTAATGTGCATTGAATAAAGTTGGGAGAACAGATGTTTTTCTTGTTTCAATATCAATAATATCCAAGTGTATATTAATAGAAATATGCTAAAATCTCAGTGATAGATGAAACAAAAGTCTTTTATAAGACAACTGAGTAGCTGGGTAGGGTTCAGTGTTTGCGTCATTAGGTTCATGACGTCTTTTTCAATATCAAGTCCCTAAGGCTTGATAGATTATGTGGTTTACCCAGTTGAGACGGTTTAGGTAGGATTATCTTTTCATTAAATCCCAAGTCAACACACAACACTAACCATTTTTCAACTTAGCTCCCTCAGACTCACTTTGGTATGAAAAATTTGAGTCAGCTTTATAATGAAAGAATGATCTGATGCACCACCATCTCCTGTCAAGATACCCCTCTCATCTACATTTTACCTCTGCTTGACTGTGTCAACATCCTGTGATGATTGACAGTTCTCAACTTAAAAACCTAAGAACCCTCACCCACACGAACTACAAATGGTTTCTCCTTGAGTAGGTCATCCGGTTATGGTTAGACCATAGAAGCGATATATACGCCTATCACACAATTTGGTCAGTAGAAATAATGTTCAGCTTTTCAGCACATTGGATATCACAATCACACAATTTGGTCAGCAGAAATAATGTTCAGCTTTTCAACACATGGGATATCACACAAAAAAATGATTATCATTTTTAGCTCATATGAATTAGGAGATGAAATTCAGAATGAATTTGGAGAATGATTAGTTAGGAGAATTCAAAATGAAACGAAAAATCTGATAAGATATATGAAATGATCAAATAGAGATGAAAGAGTATCACATGGGAATATGAGACAATTCAATATGAATGAATAGGAGAATTCAAAATATATGGAAGAATAATGAAGAGAATCTTAGAATAAACGAGGATATGAAAATCAAAGTGATTAGACCAATTAACCTCAATGATGTCTTTAGAGAATTAAAAATTAAGATCCTTAAAAAATTCATTTCAGCTCAAAAAAAATTTTATGTGTGCATAAAAATATTTAAGTAAAAACGACACATAATTTTGTAAAAACAGATGGTGATCAGAGTAAATCTGACACTGGAAATAAGGACATAAAATAAGTCAACTTATATAAAACAAATCAAGAGCACAAAAAATTATAAACATAAAACTCTCTCTTTATCAATTCATCTTTGAAGTTGAATTCAGGGCAGGAAATTCAGAGAAATTCATCCTTCAGAAACAGGTTCTAATCTAAAGTTATTAGAAGCCTTTGATTGTGGTAGCTTGGTTTTAGTCTGAAGAAACTCAAAGCCATTACCATGAAGTACGGATTCGAGTCTGAAGTGATCTGGAAACCATTTCACTAAGGACCGGGTTCTGAATTGTGGTGTTCTGAAGCGTTTTCACCTGCAAAAAGAAAATCATGTGCCCTTTGGTATACATTGCTTTTTGGATCTTGGCGTATTAGGTGATTTTAGGTATCCACTTCATTACAGATTTAGGTACCCACTTCATCATGGATTTAGGTACCCACTTCTGAACAACTTTTGTTTCTTCACAATTAAAAACAGAAATTAAATTCTTTTTTGTTTCACTTAAACTAAAATCTGATTTGACAAAGATATGAGAATCAGGACGAATAGAATTATGTAAATGATTCTTCTTGATAATCTTGGAAAAATAAGTAAGTAGCGTTAGCAAAACAACAGATTTAGAAGATTCACCTAGGTAAACCTTAACCGGAAGTTTTATTTTGATTTTATCTTTTTCTTTGTTTATCTTGAGAAGATATTAGAGTTTAAGATTAGAGTGTTGTGTAGTCTCTTGATTATGTAAACATTATCAAACTAAATTGTTTTCAAAAAATAAGTGTTATCTTAAAAACCAAGTTCAATTTCTTCTTCATCTTCAACAATGGATTTTCTAACTTTTGAATATGAATTGTTTTTATTTGTAGAAGAAAGAACGAATCATGAGACACAACACACTCGTTTTTACTTTCAATTGATAAAACAGAATGCGCAACTTTCTTATTCAAAGAAATTTTGGAATTTACATTACTTTCTAAACTATCTGAGACAGAACGTTTAATTGTTAACTGAGAAGTTTAATTCTCTAAATTACTGTTAACTATTGAGAGTTTGTCAACGTTTTGATGTAACAATTCAATATCCTTTTTGAAAATCGATGTTAGACTTCGTTCACTCTCAACTAAAATTAAGTGATAATTTCAACTCTTCTTCAAGTTTAGAAAATTTCTTTGAAGAGTTTGTCAACGTTCTGAGAAAAATTTAAACATTATGTTCACTTATTTTTAAGATAAACTAATAAGATTTATTTGACAAACGATGTTTAACTTTTTCAGCATTCAAATAATTCTCACGTACAAAATTCTCCAATTTCTTTGTTAGTTCAGATATTTGACATTAAACTCTTCATTTTTAGATATCAAAACTTTATCTTTGTGGTCAAATTTATCAAGCTTTAATTTCAAGATATTACCTTCAGATATAGCTTGAGTCTTTTCAAAAATCATTTGTACCAGATGAAAAATATGACTCAGTAAATTTAGCAATTAATTCAGCTTTTTCTGAATTTAACTCTGAATTTAAATTATTATAGTCAAAGATTTAACATTATTATTCCCATAAGACTTTTCAATAATCAGTTGAATCAACACTTCATAATTTGTTGTAAACTTCTTTTCAGCATCTTTAGCTCTTGCAGTTAAGGCTTGATATTCAGCAACTCTCACATATGAAGCCATAATATCTGTAAAATGAATACAATTAATACGTCAAAAGATTGTGTGAGGATAGAAATCCAAAGTTGAAGGTTGACAAGTTGGTGAAAATTGACTCAAATTATTGGCTGTATCTTTTTTCTAGAGTCAAATCAGGACTTGAAAATTTCTCGAAAAAGCTTTTCCCATTCTAAGAACTCTAAATCTCTGTTCAAGCTTCACGTTGATATATGTTAGGCCTTTTAACGATGTTCCAGTTAAAAGTTATGGCCTCTAGAAGAAATAAAGGTCACAGACAAAAAATCCAACGGACTCGAATTTCGAGTTTAATAGACTCGTGTTCGAGTTCAGTAGACTCGAGTTCAAGTCAAAGACACTTGAGTTTGAGTCTTATACACTCAAGTTCGAGTTCAATAGACTCGAGTTTGAGTCCAAGACACTCGAGTTCGATCCTGTTAACTCGAGTTCGACTCCTCCTTCAGACTCGATTTCGGTTGCTTCAGACTTGAGGTCGACTTTCGATCCAAGGGATGATTTCGGTTCCTTCAGACTCGAGGCCGAATTTCGATCCAAGGGATGATTCTATATATGAAAATGCAAATTCAATCCAAAGATTACAATAATTGAAGAACTAAAATACGATTTTGATCTTCAATTCGAAGAACACAATATTTTCAAATAAAATCATAAACTAAATTTGCAATTATTCCCTGATCGTTATGAGTTTGGACTTGAAATTACAGCATCTTTATCATGATGATCACACAACATATACAAAAATCTGCTCAATCGGATATCGTATGAATTTTTATAAATTCCAAAATATCACAACTCTTCAACTTTGGCTTTTTCTTGAAATTTCTTGCAAGATGTGTTGAATTGATCCAATTTTTGGCTTCGATACCAATTGATAATTCAGAATCTAAGTGAATCATAGACATTAGAATCAAATATTTCATTGAATTGAATGCTTCTCTCAATACACATTCAAAGCACACACACATAAAGTGTGAGAGTTCTCAAATTCATTAAAAGGGATATATTTCCCTTGGAAATTTTATTATATACTACTTTCCTAAGTTTCACCTAATTACACAATAATTCCTTGTGCTTTAACTTAATGTTGTTTTCACCTCTATTATTAACACCTAAAAATTTTCATTGAAATTAAGAGTTTCTGGAAAGCGCATTCAAAATCCATTGTTTTTTTATATTCTCTGTTTTTAGTTTTTAAAATTATAAGTAAACTTGGAAACTCTCATTTTTGCCTTTTGTTTCAATCTAATAATGCCAATCTCATCTCTAGAATGTGATACAGGGAGTGAAAAAACAAAAATTCAAAAAATATGTATTACACATTTGAAAACATTGTAATCTTTAAAATGTGTTTTCTAAAAAAACTATCATGTTTCCAACAAACTTCAATCCAACAATTTTTGTTTGTTAAACACACCCCATTTTCATATATTACTTTTTTGTCCCTATGTATTAGATGTGCACTTTTAGTCTTACTATTTAAGATTTGGAAGAAACCAACTTAAAGCCTAATCATCATCCTTTAAAACCTGCTTGTTAAAATTTGTTGGAGATATTCTTTATGAAATCTTTTTTTATTTTACGACTTAAATAGATTAGTAGTTTCTAAAATGTTAAATAAACTGATATAAATTAATTATAATATCGCATTTAACCAAACTATTACAAGTTAAATAATGCTCATTTAAAACTAGCTCGACTTGACAGGTCTTAATTAACAAGCCCAAATTTTAAGGGTTAGGATTAGTTAAAGCAAGCTTCCGATCCAAAGTAGCTTATCACAGGGCCGATAAGGCACCATGACCCTATTTAGGCACACCCTACTATGTATCCTTAATATAAAGAAAGGTTGACACTCTTAATGGTTTAGTTGCTAACCTTTTTCCTCTTTGTTGTGTCTTTGGTTGCTCACATAATGGTAGATATTCTTTCTTTGTTCTATGTACTATTGAAATTATGAAATATCATAAACAGTAATTGGAAAAGTGGAAACTTATTAAATTACGTGGCTCTTACTTTAATTGCGTTCTCTTCAACTATTATCGTCAAATTGTTTGTAATTTATATCATTGGTACCATAAACAAAACAACAACGTGCCAAAATATCTTTAATTATACAATAATTGTGCATATTTGGTGATATTATTCGTCTCATTATACTTTAAATTTCTATCTCATATACGGAACTATATAGATCAAGCTTGAAGTAAATATAAACTACATCTATGTTAATTAGTAGGATTACTGAAAGCAAACAAGTTCAATGCAATTAGTTCTAGTAAATAATACCAAGGGATAAAATAGTCATTTTAAATTAAACTTAAAACTCTATTCTTGTCGTCATCGATTGTGTGCATTTGCATGATCTCCCTACTAGTCAGTCATAAGTCGTGATTAATCTAGTGTAGTGCAAAAACACAAACCTCAACTAATCAAACTAGACTGTCACCAAACACAAAATCTCTTATTCTTGATTCTATTATTTTCATATTTTTAATTCAGACTTGATTTTGTATCTACATCATCGTAAAAGTTAAGGGAAATGGGACTGTGTTGAAAATAGGGTGAACAAAATTCGTACCAGTACCATCGATTCAAGCTCTCAGCTTTGGTTTTTTCATTTTCCAAATCCAATCCGTATTTACACCATTGCACACCCCTAACTGGTGCTATGAGAGTTGCAGAAAGATGTGTGATTCGGGCTATTATGTTACTTATGACTTCAAATACATTTATTGATGTAGCCAAAATGCAATTCATCTTGAGGAGAAGGAAAAGAAAGAAAGGGAAATGAGGAACCAGGTAATCAATGAAGCTGACGATTTCAAGCGAGCTTTCATGGAGAAGAGGCATAAGAACAGAGAAAGTAACAAGGATCTCAATAGAGAACGCGAGAAGGTAAAATGTTATATTTACACTTTGTTTCCTTTTTCTTGAACAACAGTATTTTTATTTAAGCACTAGCAAGAAACTATAAAAAAAATTCTAAATAATAATAGAAGGGTTGTGTAACCAGTCAACTCAACACATTTTATAATTTATGCTTAGAAGTTCAAAGGAAAGACCGTGAAACAACATCTTTAAAGAGATCAATCTTCTTTTGCTTCTTCAATCCAAGACTTGTTTGATCTTGAAATTCCGAGCGTCCAAAAAGTAACTAATAACCACCGCATTGTGACATTTTATTTTAATTGTAAAAAAATGCGTACAATCAGACCACTGAATAAAAGAACCGACAGATATGGAAGATGGCATATCTATATCCCACCACTTAGCAATCAAACGCCAAAACCCCCTTGTTTGAGAACACAAGAAAGCATGAGGAATTGTCTCCACTTGCGACTCACAAGTGGGGCATAAAGTAGAATCTAAATCAATGCCCTTATCCGCAAGGTTCTCCAAAGTAGGATTTCGAGACATATGAATTTTCCGAATCAAAATGTTTAACTTAATAGGAACAAAGTTATTCCAATTAGTTGGAGAGTTACTTGAAACCAACTGAGTACGTACCTTCCAAATACTTCCTTGTCGAAGCCACTAAAAAAACATAATACAAATCTAAAGACCATCTTAAACGATCTAGTTTATGTTCAAGCACATATCCCTGAACCATCTCAATAATCTTACTCCTTTGTTTAGCTTCCACCTCTTCTTTTGGATTTCGTCTTAGAAAAGTAAACGAACAAGAAAATGCATATGATCGACAACTTTACAGTCTCTAGAACGGTCTAAAGCATATGCTCTAGGGTACTGTAAGGCGAGAGGCATGTTTCCCAACCGCTTATCATGCCAAAATCTAGTATATGCCCATATCCTAACTTGATGTAACAATTGCTCAAGGTCCATATTTCTATCTTGAAGCGGCGAATAACCCAAAATATACTCATCCATAGACCATGAACAACAGACAAATTAGAAGATTACATTAACTAGCCATCATAAATGTGAGTGGCAACAATAACTCTAAACCAAAGAGCATCTGGTTGATGAAAGTATTCAACGAGAAGAGTCTTCCCACCCCTAATCTTCTTTCCTTTTTGCTAGCCGTATCGTTGTTCCAGTGAATCTTTTTTTCTTCTACATCCACCTAACAAGATGAACTAGGATGTAAAGACTCTAAAAGCTTCAATATTGAGATTGAAATAATAAATAAACACATATATTAAATCCACATGCTTCCCAAAAACCGACTTAATTAATGTCAAATGACCGCCTATAAACAAGGACCTTGTGTTCCAAGAAGAGAGTCTAGCAATAATATACATCCCAAATGTATCCTATGTATCTCAAGAGTTAACTATAAAGGGTGAATACAGTTTATAACAAATCACACACCTTGTAATGATCCACGATCTCATTTAGCAATAAAGCTTCCCTAGATTACTTTATGCCAACAAAGCTACCGACCACCTGTGTCAATCTATTAGCCAAAAGTTTGACAATAATCTTATGTTAACATCCAACAAAACTAATTGGATGATAATATCTTATATGTTTAGGGTCTCTGACCTTCACAATAAGAGCCAGAAAGGAAGAGTTACAACCTTTAGCAATGACCGGGGAAGCTTGAACTGCCATTCCAACCTTTCAACATCTCTCGACATTAGATCCCAATACCTCTTACTAAATTTAAACATAAATTCATCGAGTCTCAGAACTTTATCAATACCACAATCCCAAATAGCTTTCTTAAGTTCTTCGCGACAAAAAGGCACCTCAATAAATGAAAGTTAGTCTTCTGACAGACGATCAAATCTCCTAGAGACAATGCATGGACAAGACCACTTTTAATTTTTGAATAAATTATAGTAATCTTTGTTTTAAGATTACTATGCATCTTAACCATCAATTCAACACACGAGAAGCTTGGTGCTCATATGAAGACTTGATGATATCATCAAACCCATCTTTGTCTTACCAAGAATGAAACACCCTAAAAGGGTACACCCCATAAACAATTACTTGCTCCCGTAAGGCAATCCACTATGATCCGGAATATTCTTGTCACTACAACAAATATGTTATTTAGTGACTGAAGCTTTTACTGAATGAAATTGGTTTTGTCACTAAAAGGCTTATATCTTGTAGTGTGTTCAACATCATTCTAGATGAGTAAGGAGAAAGTCCTTGATATCTTTTATAACTAGAGAACGGTCTAGTTTAATCAACTTGGATCCCACTTGTTTGACCAACTAAAGTTCAAACTCCCCAACAAAATGTCATCAAGCTCTGCATTCTCAATTAACTGATTAAACAAAGGCTGTAGGGTGAGAACGATAAACAGTGCCAAACCGTTAGGAAGCATCATGAACTTCATTAAAATCTATGAACATAACAACTTCAGAATCTGTCCGAGTAAAGGTTGAGTGTGAGAATCCCAAATAGTTGTCATGGATCGTAACCCGCAAAGTAACAAACTCTTGGGGAAAATAAATCACCAACGTTAGAACTACAACGTCTTTAACACGTCGTCTACCTTGAACTCCAACATGGTTGTCATGGATCATAACCTACAAACTACCAAAAGAGTCTGGATCCCAAACATCAAGAATACTACCCGAAGCACCATGCAAAGGAGAGACAACATAGTTAATATGTAAATTACTCTAGACCGAGCGAACCGATTAATGATCCATCCTAACCACCTTTTTCTCATTTTCTTCTATCTCACACACAACCATGTTAACAGAATTTTGTGTAATGCTAGTTATTGATATTCTAAGACAAGGCACTTGGATTCACTACTACAAAAAGTATAAAGGACCCTGCTTAAATTTGATAATAAACCCCGGTTTAGAACAGGGTTGACGAGGGGGAGGTCTATTCAACATGTAATGGACCCCCGGTCGTTCAACCATTATTGACACATGGACCCTGGTTCCTTATTAAATAACTGAAGTGTGAAGACCACCAGTTACGGGGCAGTCGTCACGAGTCTAGGTCCCACATCATGCAACACAATATCAATCATAACTAAGATAGAGAAATTATATTGCGGAATTTCAAATTACAAGTACAAAATATGAGGATTAAGTTTAATACAGTTTTAATGCAAATTACAGTTTTCAAATTAAACTTATAAAGGGTACAAGACTAATCTAATTCATGTCATCATACAATCAAATTAAATCTACCCAGACCACCACAATCATCATCTGCCAATCAGTACCAAAGGGTTTGTTGAGTAGTGGTATATAGAAAACTTCAATCTTGATCTTGTAAGACCTAAGAACTAGGTCCAGCAGGTGACTTTCCTTTATCTTTTCCTGTAAAAAGTGTAAACAACATCTGTAAGCAAATCTTAGTGAGAATATAGATTTTCAGATTACATGCATTAATCAAGCGGATCACGGGTCTAGCGGGATATGTCTTGATTGCCGCTACAGCCACTCATGATTGAGACATAGTAGTCATCGAATAGGATGATGTCCACGCCATGCACACGCTTATTAGTGGAAGCTATCTACTTATGCTGGGTTAGCTACCAGCGGTCAACATCGGGGAGCATCGGAGTGTCTATACCAAGTTCAATAGAACTGGTGAAGTAGCATGGTCTAGAAAATAGACCGTCAAAGCTAATCATGCTAAGCTGAATCAATATGTCAAAGATGCGAGGAATAATGAAAGCGTAAGTCATCAAGGTCATGATAGCAATAAATTCATAGCAATATCTAAAATGAACTGTAAGTACAATGTTATGCGAAATGATAAATCAAATAGCTATCATGATCCACAGGGCATCACCGAACCATGGTGAGCACAGGTCACAATCCAGCTGATCATGTATGAATGTCAAATAATCTATCATCAACAATATGTCTCAACTGGAAATCTAGCATGTAAAACTGAATATCTATAACACACTGATTTTGTGGTCTTTATCAAGCAGATTTAAAATCCATCACCTGAGTTATCTCAGGATTTTTCTTTATATCTTTGTCTATCTGATCTCTGGCTTTCCTTTTCAAATCTGTGACCCACTTTCAATATCTTTAAATCTTTATTTCTCTGTTCAGAATTTATCTGAACCTGTCCAAAATTATCATATTATATCATTATCAAACTTTAGAATTTCATTGACTTGATTCTGATAACTCATAATCTTTTTAATTGCATTTTATGCCCAAAACTTGCATTTAAATATCTCATATTTGTTTAATATTGTATGCTTTGGCACTAATTTGTATCTTTTATTATGTCATAAAAGAATATACAAAAAGTTAGTTTCTTAGCCTTAATTTCGGATCATATAAACCATATCCGAATTCGCACCATCTGGGACCGACTCGGCGAGTCGAGGTCCGAAATGCGGATCTCGGCCGAATTCGTATGCATCTGAAAAGCATCATGATCCGAGATTAATCCATCCGAATTCAGGTCAAAAATGAATTCGGATCACATCCGAACTCGGGTCAAACCGAATTCAGATCACATCCGAACTCGGGTCTCAACCGAATTCAGATTCGACACTTAGAAATTTTTTCAGAAATTCATGGTGTTCTTGAGGACTCGCCGAGTCACCATAGCGACTCGCCGAGTCGACTTGCAGGTTTGCAGGTCGATCCATACGGGTTTCTACCAAAAATTCACCATACTTAATTTTAATCACATGCAATTGAATCTAAGGTTAAATTAATCATTTTCGGGGTGCTTTTACACTATTTTCCTCATCTTTAACACATTAAATTGTCCAGATTTGTCAAAAATGTTGGATTTTTCTCAAAAACACAAAAGTTTATAAAAACTCAGTTTTTTCCTCTTTTTAGACGATTTAGTCAACGATTTTTGATTCTGAATCATTCATGGGTTGCATTATATGATTTCTAACCAATATTTCATACATGCAACACGAATTTTACAGATTATAAATCCGATTTTTATGCATTTTAAACTCTAAAAATACTAAATAAAGCTTGCATAAACTATCCAAGTATTAGGATTACATACCTTGTTCATTTTATCATTTAGTTGTTAGAGCTTCCAATACAACCTGTACCAAGAAAATTATAATACTTGTGGGACCATAAAGCTAAGAACTTACAATGATTTGCGAAACCACAAAGTTCCACGCGCGCACGCGAGAGAGGGGGGGGGGGGGGCGTGACCAAGGAGTGGCGATGCCAGCGCTGCCATGGTCAGCGGCTATTGTGAGTTTGAGAGAGTGGGAGCAGTCGAGAGTGAGAGAGGGATGGGTGAGCACTGGTGGCATTGTTTGAGCAAGAAGAAGGAGTGAGGCAAAGGGAATGGCAGTGGCGACGCTAGGGTTTAGGCCGCTGTTGTTGTTTGTGGGAACGAGAGGAGGAGAGATAGAGTGAGTGAGAGACGAGAGGGAAATGGGGAAGTCAGGTGGTTGACTAGTGTTGCCGGTGAGTGACGGCGGCAACGGTCGCCGGCCAAGTTTGAGAGAGAGAGAGAGAGAGAGAGAGAGAAGTGTGTGAGAGTGGTGTGCATGTGTTAGTGTGGCCGTGAAAAGGGGAAAAGGGAGGATCTGACCGGGGGTCTTGACCTCACCCGAACATTTTAATAAATCTAATTTTTGTGTTTTTTTTTTTTAAATTTATTATTATTAATTAAGAAATATATTAATTTAAAATCCTTAATGAGAAATGTAGGGATTGGAGTTAATTATGAGGGAAATGAAAATTGGATTATGTAAAAATAATGGGGGTGTTTTAAGAAAAAGTAAAGGATCCCGGTTACTTTGTTAAACAACCGGGTGTATTAGCTGACAAATAACGAAGATCAAAAGACCCTGCTTTTTCAGCATTTTTTCTATCAACCGAGGTGAATATTGGGGGTCATTATGCTTTTTGTAGTAGTGATTTTTGCTAAATATAATGCGTTTTTGTAAAAATGTTAACAAACTTTACTATAGGAACAATCAAATTTGGACACATAATGACAAGTAGGATGGTGTTTTTTCTCTGACATTTTTATTTCATTTCTAATATAATTATCGACTTGAAAAGTTAATAAACCATCCATCAACATTTTAAAACACCGTTATGAAACCCATTAAATGTTTGAAATATGAAAACAATCCAACTAACCAATACAAAAGTTAATTATGCAATTCTGTCACCATCTTTAAAAAAATTGAAGTCAAAATTTCAAAAATGATCAAATCTAATTAGTGTGGTGTTTTAATTAAGAATTTACAAGTGTAGTTGCCCAAGTTAAAGGGCTAATTCCACATAAAATGGACCGTACGTACTCACAGAAATTTAATTTTGGACAATGTACTTTCAAATTAATATGTACGAGAAACGAGATATTGCACAAGTTTACAAGTAAATATGTATTTGATTATAAATTTATAGCATATCCCATTAAATACTGATATTATAAGCATGTTCCATAATGTAGAAATTGATTGACGAATGTTAATTCATTTTACATTTAGTTTGTCCAATAAATTAAATGAAAATTTATTGTATTTATTACATGTAGTTTCTAACGGAAAGCACAATGTTATTGTTTAAAAAGTCAGTCATTGTATGATACTTTTGGTCAGCTATACTTAATCAACCAAGAGAAGTTTCACAAGGAAGCCGATAAACAATATTGGAAAGCAATTGCAGAGCTCATACCCCGTGAAGTTGCCAACATCGACAAAAGGAGAGTGAGGAAGGATAAAGAAGATGAAAAGAAACCTGGGATTGTCGTTATTCAGGGTCCAAAACCCGGGAAACCAACTGATCTTTCAAGAATGCGACAACTCTGTATGAAACTAAAGCAAAATCCTCCTTCCCACATGTTACCACCACTATCTAAACCCGAAAAAGAGGAAAAGAATGTGAATAACGAGCAAAAGGTCGGTTCACCTGTCAAAGCTACTAATCCTAACACCGAAGTTTCAGCTGCAACTGAGGAACCAGCACAAGTTTTGTGAACCGACACCAAATGCATGAAAACTAGAAGTTAAGGTTGTCGTGTCCTTATTTGATTTACATATAATTTTCGTCTTCTGGTTAATTAGTTTCATTGAATAAATTTTAGACGGGATTATTTGAATTTGATTCAACTTAGGAGGAATATCTATTATTTTCATGAGTAATTAATTACGTAACTGGAAATATAGCGAAGCTTCTAATAAGTAAATTGAGATGATTGTTAGAATTTCTATATGGATATATGGACTTGTATGTTTAAATTATTGGACTTTATCTATTAGGGTTTGATGGTAACCCTAATTCCGTGTCTATATATAGTGATGGTCCCCAATACCCTAAAGCAATGCTAAGATTTCTAATTTCCATCTATATCTTGTGTTGGTTCTATAACATTAAGAATTTGAGTGAAGAAGACTCTCACAATGCTATTCGTTCGTTGTCAGGTTTCCATATAAATAAGACGATATCAATAGATCTAGTTTCTATTTCATTTATGGTTTGTGTTAATGGTTTAACAATATGATTGATCCAAGTTTATTATTAAAGTATATCTAACAAATGGTATGGAGTGCATCATATTTGTTGAATCCTTTGATAAAGATTTATGATAATTATATAGTTTTTTGCGGCTGTCAAATTTTTTTTTTTGCGGCAGTGTTTTTTTGTTCGCAATAGATTCAGTTTTTTTTTTTTTTTCGCTGCCACATGGTGAATTTCTTTGTTATTTGCATTTTTCTGCTATATTCTAAATAATTTGCGCCGTCACTTAAAAAGAATTAGGTTTTGAGATTAATATCAGTTTTTTTCCCCTGATTCTTCCTAAATATTATTTGTTTAGTAATAATATATTTGTGTTGCCATAGTATTCGAAAAGAGTGTGTGATTGTGTGTTTGATTTCTTGATTGCACCATACACAACATAATGATTAATATGTTACCGTGGTTCAATTACATTGGTAATTAATGGTTTTGAGTGTTAATATTAATTAATTATATTGTTCGATGTCGAATTTTTTCGGAATATCTTCAGAATTTAAAGAAAATAAATGATAATGATGATATTTATACAATTGAAATATGTGTCATCAATCAATTCTTTAGTATTAGTTTTGTATGGCCATACAAAATTAAGTTTTTGTTCTTCTTGCAAATTGAAGGATTCGGGTTCCTTTTAACTTTGCGACGAATTGTTCGTCGGTTAATTTTATTTAATTGGATTTAGGGTAGGAATCATGTTCGATCCGTATAGATTTGATAGAATGAGGATCGATTCTTTATTTGATGATCATTTAATTATTTATTTGAGATAATTACAATTTGATATGATGACTTTTATAATAAAGTGTTTTCTAAGTTTGTTTATGATATAGGTAAATTAATAAAGGGTTTATTATGAAAATCCCAACATGTTTTCATGTTTTTTTTCGTTTTCGTCTCTTCATATTATTTTTTTCCATAAAAGTTCTCAAGTTAATTTTTTCTTTTTGGTTTAGTGAAATTTGGACATTAAATTCCGGTTATAATTAGTGAACCATGTTCTAATGTCCAAATTTCACTAAACTAAAAAGAAAATTTTAACTTGAGGACTTTTATGGAAAAAATAACATGGAGGGACCAAAATGCAAAAAACATGAAAATATGTTGATTTTTTCCATAATGAGCCCATTAATAAATTAATTGAAAATTTATGTAGGTCATGTGTTGTAATTATTTATTGTTGTTGGTATTTATTACTAAAACAATATCTTTCTGAAATTTGTTTGATTTCACATATTAAATAATGGGTTTTGAACAAAAATATTTATAGATTACGATTTTTGTCATTAACCAAGGCTAATCAAGTTATGAGATTATTTCTAAACTTTTGTGAGTTCAAATTAGGTTGTTCTCGTAATAAGGATTTGATATATATATATATATATATATATATATATATATATATATATATATATATATATATATATATATATATATATATATATATATATATATATATATATATATATAGGCATAAACAATGATGACAATATTTCGTAAGCAATACATCTAATAGAATTTACTAAAAGTGACGAATAACCACAGAGATTGTAGAGATTTGAGTAATTTCATACTATTTATAAATCTACTAGATTGAGCAAATTCAGATTATAAAAAATATTAATGCTATTGACTTAGGTTTTTGCTTGGTGAAACCTTATAGAATTAATCTAATATTTTAAGTCAATTAATTGATGTAAAATGTTGCCAAAGTAACCTCTTTTATATAAATTAATAGTACTAATAATACATCGATGTTTGTATAAAATTATTTATGTGGACTATGATTGACCCAAAAGTTGATATAGTTTGATCAAATAATACATACATGTGATGATAAACACGTGACCACTATAAAGTATATTATCCATGTAAGCAATAGTTGTAACATCCTTGGAATTTAATTATGTATTTGAGGACATTTAGTTTAAGTATGTAAAATTAATTTGTATAATTAAGTTGGATTACGAAAGATGATTATGTATCCGGATATTTAAAAGTTGGTTGCTATTTTAAGAAATTAAGAAATTTTATAATATCGAATTATTATTAATAAGTATGATGATTTATAAATGTTAGTGATGATAAAACTAAGACGGAAATCAATATTTAATGGAATCAGATAAGTAGAGGGGTTATTTTGTCAATAACCGAAAGTTAAGAAATAAAAAACTCTTTGTCTTTTATTTTGGATCATTTCAAACTCAAAACACACACTCTCTCTCTCTCTCTCTCTCTCTCTCTCTCTCTCTCTCTCTCTCTCTCTCTACAATCTGCTGGACACTTGAAATTGTTGGAGAAAATTCGTGGATTGAAGTTAAGAAGTTATTTCTGAAAAATGAGTTTTATTTTTAGAGAAAAGATGCATAAATTCGGATTTAAAATCTGAGAAAATGTGGTTGCATGTATGTTTTAATAGTTGGAAATCATCTCTTGAAGATTATTGAAGCATTAGAAACAAGAATCGTTGGTTGAATCGATCCAGAAGGTATGAAATCTCTTTATTATGACTTTTTGTGTTCTTGAAGAAAAGTTCATATTTTGGTTTTATGTTAATAAAACATTATTTCAAGTTGCGTGTGTTAAAAATAGATTTTTTGCGATTTTTATGTTAAAACCCGTAGCTTCGACATGATGAACTGCATGTCGACTCGGCGAGTCGCTTAAGGTGACTCAGCGAGTCGCCAAGAACATTTGCATAAATCTTCAAAAATTCATAAGGGTTGGATCCGAATTCGGTTGGGACCCGAATTCGGATGAAACCTGAACTCAAATGAGACCCGAACCGGGATGGAACCGAATACGGATGGACTCGAACTCGGATGGGTCAATAGTAATTCGGATGGATCCGAAATCCGGCCGAGTATCCGAAATTTGGACCTCGACTCGGCGAGTCACCCACAGATTATGCGAATTTCGGATGAGTTTTAAGGAACCCGAATTTATGGTTAATTAATCACACTTTTGGGATATATTTTCTACTATATTAAGGTATATAATGAAGGGTTATTTGCGAATAATAACACAACAAATAATGGATTTTAAACGTGAGTTTCGGATGTCAGTTTCGAATGTTTTAACACTTTAATTTGAAAAGACTTGTTGCAATTTGTTAAAGAATATATAATGATGATATGTTTATCTTGTGAAAATGTAACAGGTCCCTTGTGGTGTTGTTTAACCCACAGTGGGGTACTTTTATGGTTCCGGTTGAAATTCCGAGGAGAAATAATATTGATTAAAGTTAATTAACGCACCTACTGTGAGTACATATGATATTTGCATGTTTATATCTGCTTTATGTTAGCTATTGCCTGCTGAGACATTTTGTTTCACATTCATTTGGAATTCTACTAACTTGCGTAGACTTAGATGCACATTGATCTTGCTGCATGTCCGTTCTTTTGTTGTGCATCTATCGATGGACCGCCGGGTCGCATCTGTATTCCGATGTTACTGCGCTATATGACCCGGAGCTGATCCTTCGAGGTTTTGGTAGGCAGTAAGTCATCCCCGATGTTATATCTGTCTCAGATGGTTGGTTTAATGCCGAGCTTTGAGCTCGAAGGAGCTGCGGCTCTTGTTCCATACTTTGTGTACGCAAGAAGTATACGACGTGCGTCGTCGGTGTTACTCTTGGGGCTTCATAAAGATTTATAGAATACGTTAATCTGTGTATTCACTAAGCATTGCCTACCCCTCAGTTGTTGACATTTTTACAGGAAAAGGGAAATCCGCTGCCGGACCTTCTAGCTAGGTCATTAATTAAAGACTTTAAGATATCTACTACTCATCTTGGTAACTGAATCGTGGGATTATTATTGTAATACATATGGGATGAGGTAATAAATTTTGAGTATGTAGACTTAGACTAGAAACCTTGTAGCATCGTAGGGTGTTTAAAACAGTTGTATTATTTTCATTTATGTACTTTAATGCTTCCGCAATTTAATTAAGTATTCAGATCATTATGTAATCATGTGATTGCTGATTAATCCTGGGTGTATTGTAATGGTGGTTATTGTGGCAAGGGTGTCACAATAGTCGCCCAAAGGCAGGCTGTTGTTTCACTGGATAAAATGTCAGTTTTTGATCATTAAACTAGGAGTATCATTTATAATTGAGATATGGTTTTATGACGATATATTGTATGATTTTTTGTTGAACTCTTAATTGGTCTAATATTTTTATTCGATTAATTTATATTAAATGTTGACAAAACAACCTCTTTTATATAATTAATTGATTTCTAAATACATAGATGACTGTACAAAATTATTTATACGAATGATGCTTGATTACTTCTTTTGGTTTAATTTGTTCTGTCTGGTTTATTTTGATTCTTTCCCCAACAACAAGAAGATAACACGGCAAAGTAAAGAAGAAAACATAATGATGTTTGATTACTTCTTTTGGTATGAAGTCAGATCATATTAGGGTAAATGTCTGTTGATAGTTTTAATTTGTTCTGTCTGGTGTCTTTTGATTCTTTCCCCAACAACAATAAGATGACACTGCAAAGTAAAAAAAAAAAAAAAAACATAATGATGCTTGATTACTTCTTTTGGTATGAAGTCAGATCATATTAGGGTAAATGTCTATTGATAGTTTTATTTTGAAGTTGAATTACTTTTTGTACCTAAACATACTTTATGGGTAGTTTTTTCTCAATCGCCAATTGATGCTGAAAGATTCGTGTATATGGGCGATGACAATAAAGTTGCAGTATAAAGACATAGGAACTTAAATATTAAAGTTGAACTTCAGTTGAATTTGTTTCAGACGTTTATTTGATTATCTTTTAGAATAAACCTAAAGTCTGTCAATATGGACAAATCATTTTTTTTTGTTCCTTTAGAAATAATAATGCAAGTCTCCACAAAATTCATATTTGTTTGGTTCTTGTCCTTAAAAATTAATAAATAAATAAATGATTTGTATATGTTTGATATATGCAAATTCCTATAATATAAGCACGTCAAATACACTCGAGAGGTACAAAACTAAAATCATGGAATTTTTGGATCCTTTAGACTTTCAAGTCTGTGTTATTTGTATCAAAGGAAAACAAACTAAAATAGAGTTTTTGTTTACCAATAGAGATAAAGATGTCTTAAAACTGATAAATAATGATATTTGTAGTTCATTCCTTACGGTTTAATGGAATGATAAATATATTTTATCATGTTCATTGAAAACTACTCTATTTTTTTTCTACCTTTATCTAGCTAATGAGAAATATCAATCATTGGACGTTAATTCAAAATCTTTTAAAGCCGATGTTGCACTTCAGCTTTAAAAGAAAACAAAGCCGTCACACCTGACCATGATGGATTACAGTACGACAGATAATAGAGATCAAGAGAATAACGAACATGACATTTTATTTTCCTTAAAGAATTTACAATAGTTCTGCAATACCTAATGACATGCAAACCTAGCATGAATGATTTTGTAGAACAAAGGCACATAGTCTCTTTATGGAGAAATTTTAAAGACCGCAGTACACATTCTGAATAAGGTATCAAACAAAGTAGTTAGCGAATTCTCATAGGAACTTTGATGGGCAGTAGGCCAATCATTAGGCATTTGTACGTATGTGGTTGTCCAAATTAAGTTAGGCCATTACAGGCCAAATAAGTTAGACTCAAGAGATGTATTCTACCATTTTGTTGGTATCTTGGCTAAAAGTTTTGTTATCCCATATTAAGAACGTTATTTTAGAAGAAAAAAAAAGGGAATACTAGATTTCTTGAGAATATTGAGGTTGTGGGGAGAAACAATTAAAAAAGTTGTCTTTGAAGTATAATTGGATGTTTTTTGAAATTCTACTATTTTCATTGTTCTAAAAATCATTCCGGATTCAGATATCAATGTTCAGGCTTCAATTCTTGTCATTGGACCAGAAGAATACAACACCATACTACAATATAACCTCAATTGTCTCATGACGTTTCATGAAAAAAAATTCATCAGAGAGAAAAAAGAGTGCAATTCCGGAAGATTATTTGTTGTGTCTCCAAGAATGTATGAAATATAATGGCTTAGCAGAAGATGATCTAATTAGCTTCTGCAAAGTCTTGTATAGTTTTAACACTCATAATGGATTGAAGAAGAGTTTAAAGTTATGAAAGACAATCATATTTGGAATCTTGTCAAATTACCTCAAGGTACGAAACCAGTTGGTCACTTATATATGGATACTTAAATCTAAGAAGGATTCGTAAGGTAATATTGAAGGACTTAAAGATTGTCTAATTACTAAAGGCTTTACTCAAAAAAGATTTATTGGTTGTAAAGAGATCTTCTTTCTGATATTTAGAATGACTCTTATAGCTAGAATTAAGAATGACAATAACAAAGCAATTTGATCTCGAGCCACATCAGATGGATGTTAAGAAATGTTTCTCAGTGGAGACATTGGTGAGACGTCTTACATAAAGTAACCTTAAAATATTGAATCAGAAGATCCAAAAATTATGGTAAGTAAGATAAATAATCCACCTATGGTTTGAATTAAAGTTTCCCTGAGTAGTATTGCAATTTTTTAATCAAAATATTACCTTGTGTGGTTTAGAGGTAAATATCGTTAATTCTTGCAAGTAATAGTGGGAGTAAATGTATCTTGATGTTACTATATATTGTTGATGTTCTACTTGTAACTAGTGATATGGTTTTGATTTTGGAAACTGTAACATCCCTAATTTTAAGTACATGCAATTTATGATTTTTAAGGACTCAATTATTGTATTAATGGATTATTATATCAATTTAAGCAAATTTTGATCATAATATCGGTTTAAATAAGAAAATAGAAAGTTGAGGGGTATAATATGAAAATAGGTAAAAGTGACAAATAAAAAGATGGAAAGTCTTTAATTTTCAAAAATCTCACTCACTCTCTCTCTCTCTCTACTCTCTCACCGTACTCTCTCTCTCTCTCTCGGATGCAATTCAAGAACACAAGAAAATCATTAAATTAAGGTGCAAGAAGTTGGATTGAAGTTGCAATTTAGAAACTATAACAAATGCAAGCATCAAATCAAGGTAACATCTTCTCAAATTTACGGATTTTTGAGGTTTTGGTTCGATTTTTGGTGAAAACCAAATCATAAGATTCTGGTTTTAATTGTTAATGCATGTTGGAAATAATGATGGATTAGTTTAAATCGAGTGTTAGTGATGCAATGTACAAAATTTCAGATTCTAATTCCATTTCTAAGTATGATTTTTGAAGTTAGTGTGTGTTTTAGTGTGTGTTCATCGACTTGATGAAAAAAGGAACACAAATGGGTTGATTTGTTACATAGTGTTATGTTTTAAGTTAAAAATGTACATTTAAGTTCATATTTGAAATATTAGTTACTGAAACATGCAAAAATAGTCAGAAAGTAAAATTTGGAAAATGTTGGAAATTATATAAGTATGAACTCGGACAGATGAACTCGGTTCGGACCATCCGGGTTCTGACCAACATCCGAGTTCGGACCAATGTTCCAATCCGGATCAATACCCATTTCGGACCAAAGACTCAATTCGGACCCTACCTAATTCGGACCTAACCTATTTCGGACCTTGCCTATTTCGGACCAAAACCCAATTTGGACCATCCGGATTTCGGACCATCCGAATTCGGATGTGGTCCGAATTCAGTACCATTTCATTTAATTTTTAGAATTTAAGCTTTAAGCAATTACTGACATTAAATCACTATTACACTGACTTGACAGATCATTGTGGTGTTATCAAACACACATTGATTCAGAGACAAGACACACTGTACAACCCACTGTGAGTAATAGATTATCATTCTAACATTTATTTCTTTGCATTCACGTTTACATATTCAATGGCATGTTCACATTGGTCATATACATCAACTGGCACTCATGAATGATTTGTTGTTATGATGCACACTCGTACTTGACATACACACATGTAGCCAGCGTTCGTTTGAAAGTGCATCTATTAACATCATGCCTGCACTGCATGATCATTACTTCACAATCTGATGCGACCTGGACTGGGGATGACAGCAGGCCACTGTCGGGGACTGATCATCCCACTCGTTATCCTGCTCAGGTTCGGCACATCCCCGATCAGCATTTGAACTGCCAACCCCATGCTTGCACTGCATGGTTTTCACATACATTGGGGCTTACACTGCCCGTAGTCACACTATGCTTGTAAAGAAATATTTGTTGGTTGTATAATCTGTTATCTCACTAAGCAAATTAGCTTACTGTTGACTCACTATGTTTTTAGGCAAAGGCAGAGGTGTAGCTGGACCTTCTACTTAAACAAATTTCAATTCAATATCCCAGAGACTTTAGAAGCTATTGGTACTTGAATGTTTGTAGCTTTGGGCTGGGATTTCATGCTTTCAAAACAATTATGTTTATGTAATAGTTAGACTTAATCACTGTAGACACTTATATCTATTGCTTTAGTTTGGAACTACTTAAGTCTGATTTAAATCTTCAATTTTAATTATCATGTTATTCATTGGGTTGTGTGTTGATCCTGGTGATTCCATTTATACTATCAAAATATGAGGATGTCACAGTTTGGTATCAGAGCATTAGTTTGAGGTTTCAAGTGTCCGCGAGGACTTGGACTCAAACTTAGGTTATGATATTAGAATGGACCACTAGGTAATGATACGAACTAAGATAGGATTGACATGCATACGGGGACAAATAAAGGGTAACAAACACTTAGGACTTACAACTAAATGTTCTATATATAAATTGTTGTATTTCAGAACATGTCAGCAAAAGATATGTCTTTTCAATAGATATCCCAGATGATGGAAGCTCTCATGGAACAAAACAATGAACTACAATCCAAAGGAATGGCTGAGCAGGCTCAGTCATTTGTAGACCAATTAAGGGTCAGAGATGAGGCCGAAGCCAAAAGAAAAGCTGATAAAAGAAAGAACAAGGAACAACAACAAGACGATCAAGAGGAACGACGAGGAGACACTGGGTCTTCTAACAAAGCAAGGGGTTGTAGATTTAAGGACTTCAAAAGTAACGGAGCGGTTAATTTTGACGGATGTGGATATGCCGTCACGGCATTGGAGTGGATCACCACCACCAAACGAACTTTCAGAATCAGTGATTTCGCTGAAAAGGACATGATCCGCTTTGCAACCACAATGTTTGCAAGGGACGCAGTGATGTGGTGGGATGCAATCTCACATGTGTTGACGATGGAGGTAGTGTCACACATGACCTGGAGTGAATTTAAGGAAGTATTCTCTAGGCAATATTGTCCTGCAGATGAGAAGCGCCGTCTAGAGGCGAAAGTTTTGAACATAACCCAAGGAACAAAGACGGTTACACAATATGCCGTCGAGTTCACCCGTTTAAGCCTGTTCGTACCCCATCAAGTTGACACAAAAGAGAGAAAGATAGCCCGGTTTGAGGTCGGTCTAGACTATGAGATTCGCCGAACCATGAGTGGGGTTCGGTATACAACATTTGCTGGTTTACTGGAGGCTGCTCGAAATGTGGAGCAGATTGTTTTATTATCTGGTTATGTCATCGGTTCAACCGCCGCAGCACCGACTCAACCGTCGCCGCCAAAAAGGCAGCGGGAGTCTGGATCCTCCAGATCTTCTCCTCAATCCCATTAACCATCTTCTTCGCCCAAGAAGGGAAATGCCTTTTGTTCCAGTTCTGAAATGAGAGACTGCAGGCGATGCAGGAAAGCGCACTCTGGGGAGTGCAAGACTCAAGACATGTATTGCTTCTGTTGTGGGCAGAAGGGCCATCACTGGGAGCATTGTCCTCGAAAAGACGATGCGTGCAAGGGACTGCCCGAAACCCCCAAGAGATCAAAGTGTTCAACAATCAACGACAATATCTTCTGCAGCTTCCACTGCTCGTAGGGATCAATCTCAGAGGGCTCCAACAAGGGCATTCCAAATCACAGCTGAAGAAGCAAAAGATGACCCGTAGGTGGTCACTGGTACGTTCTTTGTAAATTCAATTCCCGCACGCATACTGTTTGATTCTGGAGCCAACCGTTCGTTTATCTCCGCAACATTTGCTCGTCAATTCAATATGCCTACTTCAAAACTGCAATTTGTACTTGACATAGAGATTGCTAGCAACATGTTAGTTAAAGCAGACAAGGTATATAGGAAGTGCACATTACTTGTAGAAGATGTAGTATTCAACATAGATCTAAATCCCATAGAGTTTGGGGAATTCGATGTTATAGTAGGTATGGACTGGTTGGTTCAAAATGAGGCTCAGATTGTATGCAAGAAGAGAATGATTAAGATCACCACTCCCGAGGGCCGAGACATTTGCATATATGGTGACAGATACAAAGGCGACTTGTGTCTCATTTCAATAGAAAAAGCCCGAAAGCACGTTGCCAAGGGTTGCTCTGCATATTTAGCCTACGCTGTCGATGCTAAGGCTGAAATTCAATCTCCTTCCACTGTTCCCGTTGTTTTTGAGTTTCCAGATGTCTTTCCAGAAGATATCTCGGGATTGCCACCTGATCGCCAAGTGGAATTCTGCATTGATCTCATTCCTGGAGCTGCTCCAATAGCAAAGGCTCCGTACCGTTTAGCTCCTGCAGAAATGCAGGAAATGATGAAACAGTTACAGGAGCTACTTGACAAAGGTTTTATCCACCCAAGTTCATCATCTTGGGGCGCTCCTATTCTGTTTGTCAAGAAGAAAGATGGCACATTACGTATGTGCATCGATTACCGCGAACTCAATAAAGTCACAATAAAAAACAAGTACCCATTGCCCCGGATTGATGATCTCTTCGACCAGTTACAAGGCGCAAACTACTTCTCGAAGATTGATCTTCGTTCGGGTTATCATCAGCTCAAAGTACACCCAGATGACATTCCAAAGACTGCTTTGAGAACTCGTTACGGACACTACGAGTTTCTGGTAATGCCATTCGGTCTTACAAATGCGTCGGCTGCTTTCATGGATCTCATGAACAGAGTCTGCCGATGTAACAGCCCGTAATTTATTAAATATAAATTACAGCATCCGACTTTGGATAATAAAGCAATTTTATCCAAATATTAGTAATTAACCGAAAACATGAATCTTAAATAATTAATTATGTTAAGTTATAATTAATTATGAAAAGTTGCCCAAAATTTGCCAAAATAATGTTAATAATTAAAATTCAGCAAAATGACAAATTAAGACTAAAAATGACGAAACGGACTAAAATAAATAAAAGTTAGTCAATTCCGGAAATTCGGTAGAAAATCTGATTATTCCCCATTTTCCTATAAATATGAGCTTTCCTCCTCATATCTCAAGTTTGGAACTTTGGCTCTCCTCCTTCTCTCTCTAAGAATTCCACCTTCTCTCTAGCATTTCTCTTAATCGAACCGTCGGATTCTCGTGATTTATACGCCATCGGTTAGATATCGTCGAGCTCTACACGAATCTACCATAGCATGTTTGATTTCGTCCGGATTTAAGGTAAAAATCGCCCTTTTTCTGACTTTTAGTTTGGTTTTGAAGAACAAATTCGAGTTTGCTCTTTTTCCCTTCCTTTGAGGCTGATTTGCTCCCGTTTAGGACTTGTATTTGCTTGGAAATCATCCATAGTCGAAGGATATATCTTGGACGAAGGTTAGTAGCCATTTCTCTATCATTTATGTTCATATTTAGTTGATAAATCCTGGAAAATCGTTGAACATGTAGAACAGATTCGAAATAGCATTGTTTAGACTCGAAATCCACAAATTCGAATCTATAAGGTTTCGAATCTGTGTGTGTGTTTCGAATCTGAGCATGTATGTTTCGAATCTGAGTGTGTGTCTCGAGTCTGCATGTTGCCTTCGAATCTATGTGTATTTCGAATCTATAGATTCGAATTATACACTATTCGAATCTGATCCTGTTCCAAGTCTAAGATTAATTTCCAAAATCAGATTAAATTATTAATCATCCTAAGGAAATTGAAAGTATTGTTTGATTATGCTAAAACTCTCAAGTTCAAGATGCATACCTATTATATACACAAATTAATTAATTGACTCTGTATGAACCCTTAGAAATTGTATGTCATGTTTCACCTTGCTAGTATTACGATTGGCTTTGTTCCAAGGCCACACATCTATAAGTAGATGAATCGTATTAATCTGTTAAGAATAGACTCACCTTGGGACAATAGGAATTACCTCCGATTTGATAGTAAGAAATGACAATAACCTGAGTTGAAACTAGGGTTATATAGATCATGTTACAGATTTGACATTAATATGCCAGATTTGAAACTAAACTGCAGGAAACCGCCGATTTGACAGAGTAAACTGAATAGCTTAATTCGTTAAGCATTATTATCTGACAAAGGACTACTGTGAGTGACAGATTTCGTTATTACCTACATATGTTTCGATACTTATTGGTGAATGTCATTGACTGTATGGAAACTTTCGATTGTTGTTGCATGTTTCTTTAATACTATATTGTATCATAGAGACGTATTTGACATTACTAAAGCTTGACACTTGAATTGCCCTGATTGGATGTTCACTTTTACATTTTATGTAAACACTTATCATGCTTACTGCTTACCTGACTGTTCATATATTGCCGCTGCATACTGCATTATCCGACAGGACCGAATGTGAGATCTCCATTCACAGGAGGGAATTCTGCAGATTCCTTTCCTATATGACTTGTTTCCATACACCTCCCGTAGGGCTTCGGCCTTACACATGGGAATACTGACTGGGTTGTCTCCCAACCTTTTGTCGTCTCTGACGTATTGACTTGCCGGCAGGAGCTGATAGTATGTTATATATGTGTGTGGTAGTTAATGGAACTCTGTTATCTCACTAAGCTATGATAGCTTACTCTGTCATGACATCTTTCTTTTCAGGAAAAGCTGATAAGGCTAAGAATATAGCAGGTAGTTCGTCCCAGGCTAAGTGAATCTGGACATCGATGAATAGCATACTTATGGACTTTTGTTGATGCCTATTTTGACAAGATGATGCGGTCTCGGGTAGCTTGTTCAGTCTTCCGCACTCTGATTGAAGATGTAGAAGCTAGTTTCGACCACCATTTGATCTTTTAATTATTGTT
The DNA here is from genome assembly GCA_020465985.1 of Centrapalus pauciflorus. Lineage (NCBI taxonomy): Eukaryota > Viridiplantae > Streptophyta > Magnoliopsida > Asterales > Asteraceae > Centrapalus > Centrapalus pauciflorus. The sequence goes on along the minus strand of JAANYP010007814.1, from coordinate 18,436 downwards.
ATAATTCTGTATTCAGGCTGATGGACCTGTGGTATCAAACTATTAGTAACATTTATTACTTAATGAAATGAAATATTATGACGTGTACTGTTTGTGGTAACTTGGATGTTACAAAGTTGGTATCAGAGCAGCAGTTTAATCATCGGATTGGCCACCCGATACTTAAACTACTGGTATGGTATGGACTATGTGACTCTGAATTCCCGAACAAGTCACCGAGGCCTAGGGTAACCTAATTAGTAAAGGACTACCCACAAAACTTGACCTAAGATAGGCAAATGATGACTGATAGGATGGGGAAGGGACTGACTGACTTGACTTTGTGCCAGCATGACTGACTGCCTTCATATCTATGAATTTAGATGTGATTATCTGACGTAGGAATTATGACTTGAATCGTGTTTATTTGAATCAGGAAATAATAGTTATTTCCTTTATATTTTCAGCCAATGGCTGATAAGAATCCGACTGTTGCCGGTTCCTCAAGGGTTGATAAAGCTGCTGAAGTTGCAGCTGATCAACACAAAGAATCTGTTCATGTAGAGGATTTAGGCACTGACCCTGAAAATACTGCTAATGACTCCAGCAGTACTGCCACCCCTGTGCCTCCTCAGTAGGCTCAATTGATTGACCTCGTTCATAAGTTGAATGAGGATAACCGTAGGCAGATGCAGCTTATGATGGATAGGAACCGACTGCAGACTGATATGGCAGTTGAAGACCGATTTAAGGAGATTAAGGACTTGCTGACCAAGGGTAAAGCAGTGATGCAGACTGATGAGGTGAACCAGCGTGAAATTGAATTTAAGCGCCGGGAGGAAGAACTTAGGTTGCGAGAACTTAAGTTACAGGAGTTAGAACTGAAATACAGGGAAGGAATGTTAGCAAAGCCAAAGAAAGACCGAAAGAGGAAACATAGACATGAGCCCTCTGATGAAAGTGAGACTGACTCTTCCGACCATCATGTTAAGGTGGGACGAGAGTGTACGTTCGTAGACTTTAAGAAATGTGGGGCTCGTACGTTTGCGGGGTCATCTGATCCTGTTAAAGCTATGGACTGGGTCGCGAATGTGGAGAAAGCGTTTAAACTCTCCAAGTGTAATGAAGAAGATAAGGTGATGTTTGCAACGGGAATGTTGGAGGATGGAGCTGGCCGTTGGTGGAAGTCAATTACAAATCCCATGTCTGACGAAATGGAGAAATCCATTACTTGGGATCAATTTAAGATTCATCTGAAGGAGAAATACTGCCCTCAGGATGTTAAGCGCCAGATGGAGAAAACCCTGCTATCGTTTCAGCAAGGTACAAAGTCCGTAACAGATTATGAGCTGGAATTTACCAGGCTCTCGCTATTATCTGATCACCCTGTTGATACCGACGAAAGGAGAAGGGATTTGTTTGTGGATGGTCTGGATCGAGAAATCCGGAAGTTTGTGAAGTCCGGCAGACCAAGAAGTTATATTGAGGCAGTGGAAATTGCTAGGGTTGGTGAGCTTGAAATCTATCCTGAGCGCGCATGTCCTTTTATTGCTAAATCTAGTAAGAAGGAAAAATCTGAGAAAGCTGAAAAGAAGAATGAAAGTTCAAGGAAGGGAGATAAGCAGTCTTCCAAGAAAGCAAAGTCATATGCTGTGACCTCGGCGCCAAAGCCTGCTTGTCCTCGCTGCAAGCAGATTCATGAAGGAAAGTGCGATCCTGCATTCGTTAAGTGCTATTGCTGTAGGCAGAATGGTCACGACCGATCGGAATGTCCCAAGCGCAGTGAAGCTTGCCGAAACTGCATTACGTTGGGGCACCATGCTAAAGACTGTACCCGACCCCGATTTGTTCCACCGCCTGCATCTTCACCGCAACAATCAGTCAAGGGTTCCTCTGCTCCGAGAAATCAACCGAGAGCCTTCCAGATGACAGCCGAAGAGGCAAAAGAGACTGCTGATGTCGTCACTGGTACATTTCTTGTTAATGATATGCCTGCTTTGATCCTATTTGACTCTGGCTCTAATCTGTCGTATGTGTCTGAAAAGTTTGCTAAACAGTTTGATTTTGCCCCTGAAATGTTGCCTGTGCCCTTAGACATAGAAACTGCTAGCTCGAAATTTGTGACTGTGAATAGAGTCTTTCGTTCCTGTAAGCTAGTAATCGATGACCTCTCCTCGGACATTGACCTGATACCGATGTGGATTAGAGAGTTCGATGTTATTATAGGAATGGACTGGCTAATGATGATCAATGCTGAAATCATTTGTGCTAAAAGGATAATTAGAATTAGAACCCCCGAAGGAAGTGAACGTTACGTTTATGGCGAAAGAAGAACCCGAGATTTAGGTCTCATTTCTGTAATGAAAGCCCGAAAGTGCCTAACCAAAGGTTGTTCCGCCTATTTTGCATATGCCATAGATGCTAGAGAAGTTAAAAAGACCATGTCTGATGTACCCGTAGTTCAAGAATTCCCTGATGTATTCCCGGATGACATCTCTGGTTTGCCACCAGATCGTCAAATCGAATTCCACATTGACCTCGTACCGGGTGCTGCTCCTATCGCGAAAGCTCCTTATCGTCTTGCTCCGAATGAAATGAAGGAGATGATGAGTCAGTTGCAGGAACTATTGGAAAAAGGATTTATTCGTCCGAGTACTTCTCCTTGGGGTGCTCCGGTTCTTTTCGTTAAGAAGAAGGATGGTACCTTCCGCATGTGTATCGATTATCGGGAGTTAAATAAAGTAACTATTAAGAACCGATACCCTCTGCCTAGAATTGACGACTTGTTTGATCAACTGCAAGGGGCTAGCTACTTCTCAAAGATTGATCTCCGATCTGGATATCATCAACTCAAAGTATTTGAGTCTGACGTACCGAAGACTGCTTTTCGTACTCGTTACGGCCATTTTGAGTTTCTAGTAATGCCGTTCGGTCTCACAAATGCCCCGGCTGCATTTATGGACCTTATGAATAGAGTATGTAGTCCAATGCTGGATAAATCAGTGATAGTCTTCATTGATGACATCTTGATTTACTCTAAGTCTGAATCTGACCATGCGATGCATTTGCGAGAATTGCTAGAATTGTTACGAAAGGAGCGACTCTACGCAAAATTCTCCAAATGTGAATTCTGGTTACGCCAGGTACAATTTTTAGGACATATTATCTCGGGTGAAGGGATAGCCGTAGATCCATCAAAGGTTGATGCGGTTCAGAAGTGGGAAGCGCCGAAAAATGTATCTGAAGTTCGAAGTTTCTTGGGTTTAGCGGGCTATTACCGAAGATTTATCCGTGATTTCTCCAAGATTGCGGTGCCTTTAACCAGTCTGACGAAAAAGGAAGTTAAGTTTGAATGGAATGAATCACAAGATCGAGCTTTTGAGACCCTGAAGCGTAAGTTAATTGAAGCACCGATTTTGGCCTTACCCGAGGGAAATGATGATTTTGTAGTTTATAGTGATGCTTCAAGGATGGGATTAGGCTGTGTACTGATGCAAAGGGATAAAGTAATTGCCTACGCATCAAGGCAG